>JAPFBE010000368.1:0-58611 GCA_034336665.1 Luscinia megarhynchos | reverse complement strand
CTGCCCTGCTGTCCCCAGCCCCGTGGTGGCCCTGACAGGCTGGTGTCCCCTGTCACCATCAGGTGCCTAGAGCCCCCAGCTCCTGGGTGGAACCCCCTGGATGCTGGCTATGCTGTGGGACTGGGTGACCCTGACCTGCCAGGGCTCAGGGATGGACGAGGACACGTCCTGGTACAAGGATGGGCGAACCTTGTTGCCACTGAGAGTGGCACCTACCAGTGTCAGCGACCTGGCAGTGGGATCAGCCCCTCCTTGATGGTGTCAAATGGTGAGGGCGGAGGTGAAATGGACAGGGTGGTTCTCTGATAGGTTTGAGTGGGCTCCACTCTCTGGGTGGCCTCACAACCCTCGTGTGCCTATGTCACTTTCCGAGGTTTCTCCTTAGATCCGAGATCACCTCAGGAGGACATGCAGTGGTGTAAATCCTGGTTTTTCCCAAAGCCGCCAATGAGAGATTGCAGGAGACAGTTTTCAAAGGCTTCAAGGATTGTTTATTATTTCTTGTCTCAGGAACTCTTTGCCCGGCTTACAGCAGTCTTCCCAGCTGGGCATCCAGGATGGAATCCGCCTGGTGAAGGCAGGGCTTATCTTATATAGTCTAAATTACTTGCTATATTGTGGAGAGTTAGGGATATGCGTGCAGAAAATATCGGGCTGTACGGTCAGGCAGGACCCCTTCCCCCTCTCGAAATCAGACCCTTCCTCTGGACCTGGCCACACCCAGCCAGACGTGAGCAAAAGGAAATGACACAGACTGCCCAAGCCATAAAAACTATTGTGACCCCTCAATAAACACCATTTGCTGTTCACCACTTTGGTGTCCTGGAGTATATGGAGCGAGTGGCCCGGGGTTAAGGCCGCCGTGCCGGGCTTGAACCAGCTCGCCACACAACAAGTGGTGATGAAACCCGGTAAACAGCCCGGGATTCAGGGGTCACCTGCACGAGGAACCGGCGGCTTCACAGCTGGCCTAGTGCAGCGGGGGTGACGTTCCCAGGCCAGCGAGGAGCATGGACGCAATCACGAAGGTGTAAGTGAGATTCACGCACAGTGGGGTATTGATTGCAAGGTTAAGGATTTTATTCTCGTGGTGCCGAGACTGTTAAAGATAAGGACTATAGAAAGCCTTGTAGAAATTCTCCATCCAGAGATATGGGATAAATGCACGAGGGCTCTGACCGAGGAAACCATGTCCTCAGGCTCAGGGAAAACACTCAAATCGTGGGGCAGAGTTATCCAGGCTCTGCAAAAGGCTCGGCTGGAGCAGGAGACCTGGAAAGCCGCGCGAACTTGTTTATTAGCTACGCCGCAGCTGGGGATCGGGGCAGCTACGCAAACCGTGGAGGAGCTTGAACTGGTCAGCTGTGTGGATGCATGGACACCGGAACCCCCTCCGCGACCCCCTAGTCTGGACTCACCACCATCGGAGGGGGGGAAGTGCACACGGGCGTTGTGGCAAGGGCTAGCATAGGAGGCGCAGAATGCTGCTTTAATATCAGAGCTTGAATCGATGGATAAAAAGGCACCCCCGCCATATGCATTTGAAAATGGTGCCAGAGTGCGTGGTGGGGGGTGGAACAATGAAGTGGGGGGCGGAAATGCAGAAGGCTCGCTGAACGGCGCAAGCGCAGGCGAGCAGACAAGAGGGGCGGCCCCGAGAAGGAGCTTAATACCAATCAAAGAGCTCGTTTTTAAATCAGATCCTTACAGGGCAGGAACCTCTCCCAGCAGGAGGCGGGGGGAGCCCAGGGGGAGGGAACGGCCGGCCCCCAGAGGAAGGGGCGGGGTCAGAGCCCAAGAAAATGGCTGAGCAGCCCGGAAACATCCAGTCAGTCGACTTTCGGCTCGGATTCTGACTCAAGCTGGTATGGGCGGCTGGAGGGGTGGTCAGAGGAAAAATCTGACACTGACTGGGGCTTTAACTAAAAGGAAGCAGCGGCATATAAAATCACTAACTGCAACGCTCCTGTGTGGGTTAAGGGGATATCAGAGAAAGATCGAACCCCGCTTACAGACTGGCAGAAAATAAAGATAGCATGCGTGGAATGGGTTCTGTCAGTCACACTGGTGTTCTCAGTTCGATTGGGGGAGGCAGGTGGAAATCAAAGAACCTACTCGCCAGTAAATCCAAAAGATGTGCAGACAATTGTTAAAGCGGTTGCAGAGAGGGGGATTAATTCTGCCATGGTTTCCACACTCATTGATAGCGTTTTTGGTGGTGATGATATGCTTCCCTTTGATATCAAACAGACTTGCAGGCTGATCTTCGATGGGGCAGGGATGATCATTTTTAAACAAGAATGGGAGCACTGTTGTGTAAAGCAGCTAGCCTTAGTAACGGGGTGTGAGAGTCCATCTGAAAGCCTCTCGTTTGTTCTGCCCAACGACCCTTGCCTGAGGCCTAAGAAGACCCCTCAAACTGCAGCTTAAAGGCGCAGGCCAGGGATGGGAGGAACGCCAAGTGATTGTTCCAGGTGGTGCTCATTGGACCGGGACTGGTCTCTCATGAGATTGGCTTACGGCTAGTCACGCTGCCCTGAACTGTGTTTACTCGACAAGACTCCCACAGGTGTGAGAACAATGAACTGGTCAGAGATGGAGTGGTCTGTGTTTATCCCACCAACAGGGAGTTCGCTTGGACATGTTTTGGGATTGTTTTCCCCAACGGAACCCAAAGCGCACCTGAATCTTCCCACCTTTTGGCCAGAAGCCACTTGCTTTGGAAAATACTATAAAAACACATCCTCACATTAAAGACCCGGAGATCTCTTTCTCCCCAACGGATTGAGGATGAATCTCGTCGGATGACCACAAGGATGTGTCCCGTCTGTTGGTAGCTATATCGCATCCTTTCTCTCTCTCACTCTCTCCCTCTCTCTTTTTGGCACTCAATAAACTGCATTATTGCTTTCTGCTAAACAAACCTGAGTCTCTTGCTGTGTCTTTTACGCTTTGAAATCCCTAAAAGAACCTATCAGGACTCCGCATGTGATGTGGACCCTAACACGGGGGAAGACCATCCACTGCATGACTCCAGCATACAGAGGCTAATGGGCACAGACTCAACTATGATCAGCCCACAAGCACAGGCAGAGGGCCTGCGGGCCCATGAGGTCATGACAACAACCTGTGCTGCCCGAGAAGCCATCTGTGCTGCTTCTAAAATAATAGCCAGACCATCGCCATGGTCCACTATAAAGCAGAGTGAGAGTGAGAGCTTTCCTCAGTTTGTGGACCGCCTTCAGGCAGCAATAGATTCCTCTGCATTACCTTCTGAGAAGAAGGGTCCTGTGCTAGCAGACTGCCTATGCCAGCAGTACAATTCAGCCACCAAGGACATTTTAAGATCGCTGCCACCTGGGTCCAATATCGCAGCCATGATCAGACATGTTGAAAAGGAAGAACACCTAGCTCCCATCCAAACAGCAGTTCACACTGCAATAACCTGTGTGATGGCATGCTTCAAGTGTGGCCAAGCAGGCCACGTGGCAGTAAACTGCCCCCAGTCAGAAGGCCCACCAGAAAATCTACCTCCTCCCCATCCGATCTCTTAGCCAAACCAACCCTCTCCAATCCACTTTAAAGCGTGTTAAATGCTACCTTTTTATCATTAAACCAATCCAACCTGAACCTCAGAGAATCATGCTGGTTATGCTATCTATGATGCACAGCCCCCTTTTTATGAAGGTGTTGCCCTCGCTCTCCCATTTATCTTTTCAAAGTCAAATAGTCCACGTCAATGCAGATGGGACACCCCCCGGAGAGGAATTACCCTAAGCCACGTAACGGCCAAGGTAAATATATTTGGCAATGCAACCTTGGCCAAACAGATGGGCAACATCTGCCGGGAATTCTTCAAACTTAAAGGGGGAAATTTTCAGTGGGTGATCCAAGCTGCATCAGTAATGTGGGTCTGTCAACGATTCGGGGTAAGCCCATGTGTACTCCTTGACAAATTTGATCATTCTACCGACTTTTGTGTCCAAATTTTAATCATCCCCAGAGATATATATCACCAGGAAGAAGAAGTGTACCACTTGTTCGAGGAACCCGACCGGCTCCACAAGTGAGAAATGGTAACGGGCATCACCATCGCAATGCTCCTCGGTTTAGGAGCTACTGGTGCTGCCACAGACGTCTCAGCCCTCACTACCCGACATCAAGGACTGGCCCAACTGCAGACGGCTGTCGACGAGGACTTGCAGAGGATCAAGAAATCCATTTCTTCCCTAGAAAAATCCCTTTCCTCACTCTCAGAGGTCGTCCTCCAAAACAGGCGAGGACTGGACCTTTTGTTCATGCAGCAAGGAGGCCTGTGTGCCACCTTGAAAGAGGAATGCTGCTTTTATGTGGACCACACCGGAGTCGTCAGAGACTCCATGGCCGAACTGAGAGACCGATTAAACCTGAGAAAAATGGACAGGGAAGCTCAACAAGGCTGGTTTGATTTGTGGTTCAACCGGTCCCCATGGCTCACCACCCTAATTTCTACCTAAATAGGCCCACTCACTATACTCTTACTAACACTAATCTTTGGGCCTTGCATATTTAACAAATTAGTGCTATTTGTTAAAAAGCATTTAGAAACGATTAACATTATGCTCGTCAAACGCCAACAGTTACTTTAAGGAGTGCCTGTTACTAACACACTTGAAATTTTATACTAAACTTACTAACCCATGAAATTTTATAATGTCTAAATTTTATAACTTTATATGATTTTTACTGATCATGAGGGAGGGGGGAAAGGTGGAGAGTTAGGGATTTGTGCACGGAAGATATCGGGTTGTGACAGACAGTCAGGGACACATCTTCCCTCCATCCCTTGCGGTCAGACCCTTGCTCCGGACCCGGCCGGACGTGAGCTAAAGGAAATGACACTGATAGCCCACCATAAAAACGCTTGCGACCCCCTGAATAAACGCCATTTGCTGTCGACCACATTGGTGTAAGGAGCATATGGACCAAGTGGCTCTGGGTTAGGGCCGTCGTGCCGGGCTGGAACAAGGTCGCCATGCATCAGGGGAGGTTTTTCAGCCTCCCCCTTTCCCAGGGCAGTCTGGATCAGGCCATGGCACAGGGTGGGGTGTCAGGGACAGGAACAGTTTGATGTCTGTAGACATTTTGGATCACCTGTGTGTGACAGGGCTGGGCCAGGCCTTGCTTTTGGTGACTCAGGGTCCTGTGTGTCAGTCAGTCTGTTAGCCATGGCACACTGGGGACATGGGGATGGTCTGCAAAACCCAACTCCTGAGTGGCCAAGGAAGCAGAAGTCCCACCTTCAGAGCAGGCCCTTGGTGGCCCAAGGGCAACAAAAGCAGAGCATGAGTTGGCTAAGTGTCTGACCCTGTATTCTCGTGGAGTGTCTGCCCCATCCATGCTAGAACACAGATGCTGGAACTGTTGTGTTTTAAAACAGAATTGTCTGCGAAGGAAAACGGGAATCTTCATGGAATGGAAAGAGGATCCATCCCTCTAATTGCTGTAACTGTGAAAATTATGGGTCTTCCAGGCAAAACTGCAAGAAAAGGAATAACAGCTCATTATTAGGAAATGTAGAGAATAGAATAGAGCAATCAGGAAGACAAGAACTGAATTTCCAACATGCTCAAGGCTGTTTGCTCATCTTTGGTGCAGTTACAGCCAAGGGCAGCAAAAGGCGCTGCAGGAAGACCCCTGGCCAGCAGGGGGCGCTATAGGGAGCACACACACCCAGCAGGGGGCACCCCGGAGCCAGCTCGAACCCCTCAAAGGCCATGGCGGCCTCGGGCAGGAAAGACGAGACCAAATCGCACTTTTGGCAAACTCAAGCTCTGCACCAATTAGTCCCGGCACCAGCACCGGCAGCGCCCAGGCAGAAGAGACGAAGGCAGCAGCTTGGATCCTGGTGCCTGGTGCCAGTGGAGCAGTGTCCTGGCCCAGGCGCACACCCTGCGCAACATCCACGACCGCTCTCCCTGATGCCAAACGCAGGAAAGGCAGCACCGAACCCCAGGCGGGTCTCAGGCCCACAGCAGTACCTCTAGTGCCTTTCCACCACAATTCCTGAAAACCCTCAGCCTCTCACTGCCTTTTCCTCTTTCAGCCCTGGCACAGCAGCTCTGGGAATGTTGAATTCCCCTGGGATGTTGAGGAAAGCAGGTGCTCCTTGCTGACACTGCCAGGTCTCCTCATGGGCTCCACAGCACGTTTGATGCTCCTGCTCTTCCTGGGCCACTGCTGGTCCTGACACAGCAGCTGCAGGAGGCAGAGGAGAGAGAGGGAAAGGGCAGAGGAGGAGGAGCAGGAGCAGAGCTAGAGCCTCAAAGGTTCTACAGCTGAAGCTGGAGCACAGGTGCAGTGCGGGCCGGGAGCAGTGCCTTGGGAGTTAAAAATGGGGTGAAAATGGAGCTTATTGGGCCAATGCACCTGTTCTGCTCTGGGTGCTGCAGACCTTAATGAGCTCTTGCAATCAGGGCCGGGGTTCCTCAAGTTCAGCTGTGCTGCTAAGCCATCCCTATGCACAAACACACGGCTCTGCATCATCTGCCATGGCTTTTGGGGTACAGCGGCAACACTGAACATATTTTTGGGCTCAGGTGCCTCCAGCTCTGCCGTCAAGAAGATTTGAGATTTATGTCCAATAAGAGGCACCAGAATTCTGTGTACCGTGACACTGGGGGAGGGAATTAGGAGCCCCTGGCGGTACTGGGAGCACTGGAATAAGCAGCTCTGGAAAGCTCCAGATGGGACCCCCCATTCTTGGCCACCTCCTGGGCAGGATGGGCACCCACTGAATCTGGGGCGGTCGGGGGGAAGCACGAGGGTTGCCCTCAGGCAGGGACCTCCAGTGCCCCCAGTGTCACAGCACGTCATTGTAGATGTCACTGGGGTCCCACTGTCACCCATGGGGCCCTGGCAGCTCCGCATGGGTCACCTGGGGGATGTGTGGGGGGAGAAACCCTGTGAGAGACACCCAGTGGAAGTGCCTGGGTGGGGGTGACGCCCGTGGGTGACGTGTCCATGTCCCCCCCCATATTCACCCTTTGCCTGCTCAGTGCCTACGATGTGAGTGTCCAGCACTGCCCCCTCCTCCCGGGGAGTCCTGTGTGGATAAGGGGGAGTCTGGGTGGTGTTTGGGGAGGGGGAAAAGAAATCTTCTCGCTGGAACCCTCCACTCACTTGTTCTGGGGCTCCATGGTGGCTGCATGGAGAAGGGAGGGGGTGACCGTGGGGACCCCAGGAGCCCTGGTGGCTCCAACTCCCCATGGGATCCCCAAACCCCCACGTGAGTCCTGATTCCCACCACACCCCTGATTCCCTCTGGACACTCCAAGCACCCCTGAACCCCCAAGAACTTCTGCACCACCACAGTTCCCCCAATGCCTCCGGTGCCCAAACTCTCTGAGTCACAGAACTCCAAGCCTAGCAAGGAGGGGCACCCCCCAAATGACCCCAGGATCCCAAAAATGTCCCTGAACATCGCTGCATGGCCTCCAAGAGCTCCCCAAACCCTCCAGGAACTCCCAGTGCCACTCCAATGTTCCTCAAAGCCCCCCCAGGGATGCCCTGGCGCCCAATAAAGACCCTCCAAATTCCCCCACAAACCTCAGTACACCCAGCCAAGGTCACTATGGGTTCAGTTTCCCCCAGCCCAGGGGCCCTGGGTGCTGCCCAATCTCTGCCCCTGCTCTGAGGGCTTCCCCTCACTGCAGGACCCCCATGCCCCCATTGTCACCCACCCCGGCGGTGCCACCAGCGACAGCCCCCGATGACAGCCAGGAGCAGGAGCAGGTACAGGAGGGTCCTGCCGACATTCACAGCCACTTCTGGGGACAGAGGGGGACACAGCGGGGTCACCCTGAACCATGGGGTTCCTGAACACCCCGATGACCCAGTGTGACTTCACCTGTCTTCCAGGGGTGTCCAGTGCTTCCCTGTGGTGTCACCATCAGGGCCAGCTCTGGGCTGAGTGCCCGGAACACGTGATGCCTGTCCTGTCCCAGCTGGTTGGTGGCCACGCACTGGTAGGTGCCCGAGTGTCCCACATCGATGACCCCAAGATCCAGGAGGGGACCCCGGGCCACCTTGTTCCCGTCGTGCAGCCAGGTGAAGGTGACAGGGGCTGAGCCCACCTGCACCGAGCAGCGCAGGGTCACGGGGTCACCTGGGCGCACCTGGAGTGCCGGGGGACCAGGGGTGATGGTGGCATTGGCCACAGGCACTGCAGGGATACAGAGAGGGCTGGCACCTGGTGAGGTGGGGATGGGGATGCTGTGGATGGGGTCACTTTCACTCTGGGGGTCCCACAAACCCAGGACAGTGACATTCAGGGGGACACTCTCAGCCAAGCTGTCCCCATTGCTGACCCGGCACTGGTAGTGGCCGCTGTCATTGTCCCCAACGTGCCGCAGTTCCAGGTCAGGTCCTGTGCTTAGCGGTGTCCCTGAGCCCCCCCGGTGCCAGGAGAAGGACAGGGGACCTGTCCCCATGGCCACCGTGCAGCTCAGCACCAGGCGGTCCCCAAATGCCACCTGTGCCTCGGGGGGCTGCACGGACAGGGACACACCCGAGGGCGGGACCCCTGCGGGGGGACACAGGAGGGGTTTAGGACATGGGACGAGTGGGGGGCACCAGGGAGCAGTGAGGGACTGAGGGAGGGAGAGGATAAGAGAGGGGTGGGAACATCTCAGTGAGGTAGAAAGGGGCGCAGTGAGGCGGATGCTTGGAAAGGGCTGGAAGGCACCCCAGAGAAGGATGGAACATTCAGAGAGGGGAAACAATGAGAGGGTTGAAGGGAACCACAGGGAAGATTTTGGGGACCCAGACAGGGATGACGGGGCCATGGACAATGGAGGGACATCAGAGAGGGAGAGGTGCATCCAGGGAGAACTGTGGGGTCCTGGTAAGGGATGCAGGGAGCAGCGAGGGTGATGGAAGGACCCAGTGAGAGGGCTGGGAACGGAGGGCAGCACACAGAGGGTTGAGCAGGGCTGGGAGACCTGGGAGGGCTGTGGGGGCTCCCCGTGCCCATCCCCGCACTCACTGTGCACTGTGACGCCGAGCCGGGCGCTGCTCTTCCACACGGCTCCCCCCTCGGAGCGCACCTCGCAGCTGTAATTGCCCGAATGGGAGACCCCCCACGGTGGGCACCAGGAGCTGCAGGGACCCCTGCGGGCCCCCCACCAACTGCCCGTCCCGGTAGAAGCTGTACAGGTGGGGGGCTGGGAGCCGCAGAGGGCTGGGAGTGCTGAGGCAGCTGAGATTGAGGGGGGATCCCTCAGGGAGCTCGGGGGGACCCTCCAGCAGCAAGACAGGCTTCAGCTCTGGGAATAAGATGAAGGTGGACAGTAAACTCTGAGTCCACTGAGAAGTGGCTTTGGGGGTGTCAGGAAATTGCGGTTCCAGCCGTGGGGGTGCTCACCATGCACTGTCACTGTCACTGCTGCTGACAGTGACATTCCTGAGCCCATCAAGCCCGAGCAGCGGTAGCGGCCACTGTTGTGCTGCTCCAGGGGGGACAGAGACAGCTCGTTGCCCCTGAGGGAGTCACCCAGATCCTTCTCGTTCTTGTAAAATCGCACCCAGGTGACAGGCTCGTCCCACCGGCCCCGGCAGCGCAGTGTCTCCGTGTCCCCCTCCAGCAGCGCCCGTGCTGGCACCTGCAGCACCAGAGACTCTGTGGGACAGGAGGGTCCCGTCACACTGAGGAGCCCGAGACAGGTCCAAAGTGGGTGCCCATGGCACCGGGGAACATCTGGGTGTAGTGTCCACTGCACGGGAGGGTCCCAGGGACACTAGAAGCAGCCCCACGGCAGAGCCATCCCCACTGGGGCTCCAACCACACTGGGATGCACTGGGATGTCCCTGTGTGCAGGGGACAGGCTCTCGCCACATGAGGTGTGTGCGGTCACCCACAGAGTGCAGCCCACTCCAGACCTATCAGAGAGCCACCTGAGCATTTCAGATCCCCCCTCACCATTTGACACCATCACGGGGGGGCTGCGCCCGCTGCCGGGTCTCTCACACTGGTAGGTGCCACTCTCGGTGACAGTGAAGCTGTAGCGTCCCTCCTGCCCCCAGGGCAGCCCGTGCTTGAACCAGGTGGTGGCACTGGCGGTCCCCGAGCCCTGGCAGGTCAGTGTCACCCGGTCCCACAGCACCGCTGGAGTCCAGGGGGGCTTCACCAGGAGCTGGGTGCTCTGGGCACCTGCAGGTGACATAGGACACCAGCCTGCCAGGGTAACCACGGGGCTGGATACAGCAGGGCAGGAACATGGCATCCCCCGAGGACTCACCAGCGAGGCCGAGGGTCTGGGCTGGAAGGGAGAAGGGACAGGACTGGAAGGGGTTGGCCCTGTGAAGACAGCAGCACCTGGGGATGGTGCCTGTCCCCAAACTCTCCCCATAGGAGCACTGGTGTAGCATGGAGGGTTTGAGGACAGGGACACCTCGGTCACCCTGGGCTGACGCAGGACAGGGGGACACTGTGGACACCTCATACATGCACAGGTCACCTCCCCCAGCCTTATAGCACTTGTCCCTATGGTCATATCCCCATGGCCCTGTGCCCGTGATCCCATTCCCATGGCACCTGTCCCCATGGCCCATCTGCATGGGATGTGACCCTTGTCCCTATGCCTGCATCCCTGTCTCCCTGTCCTTGTCCCCACAGCTGTCCCAGCCCCAAGGTTCCTTTTGCCACATCCTTGTCCTCACATCTCTATCCTCGTGTTCCCATCTCCACATCCCAGTTCCCCTGTTCCTTTCCCCCTGTTCCTGCTCTCACAGCCATCCCATGACTCTGGACACACTGGGATCCATGCCCATGCCCTGGCTCTGCTGGCCTTTGGGGACCTCAGGGGACCCCACAGCCCCCCTGTGCCCCCTCCCCACCGCTCTCTGCCTCACCAGGGCCCATCCCCAGGGCGTCAGGCCCGTGCCCGGGGCACTCACCCCACAGGAGCAGCGCCACCTTCCCGGCCATCCCGGTGTCCCCAGCCACGGGCACTGGCTGTCACTCGCTGCTGTGGCCACCTGTCCCCTGGCTGGCGGCTCTTCAGATGAAGGGACAGGAAGCGAGGCCACGTCTCGTCCTCACGTGTAGGTGGCCCTTGGTGGGGGCAGGGTGTGGACAGGATGGGGGCAGGGTTGGGACCTTGTGGGACATGGGGGTGATGGTGGGACATGGTGGGGGCAGAGTGCTGCCCGAATTTGGAGGCTGAGGTTATGTATGGAGCCAAGGATGTGTTTTCAGTGCACTGGGGTGCCTGGGATGGGGTCCCATGGGAATGGGGATCCCATGGGTTGGGTGGATTCAGACTCAGGGATGAGGGTCCAAGAACTACATGGCCTTCAGGGATTTGTGATTATGGGATGGATCCAGGGATGGGGATGCCAGGGGAATGTGGGTCCAGTAGAATTCATATGGTGGGTCCAAGGGGCTGGAACTACCAGGATGAGGATCCCTGTGAATGGAGATTTTGGGGAATAGCAGTCCTGGGACTGGGGTCACAGGAAGGGGGGACATAAGGAACGAGGATCCCATGGAGAATGGGGGTCTCAGGGAGTGTCTGGGTGGGCCTCTGGGTCACAGCTCCTTCCCTTGGTGCCTCAGATTTTGGGGTGACCCAGGACTCAACACTGCCTCCAACAGATGCAGATACTTTGGGGGATGTACCCCAGGTGGATTCCATAGGGCTCTGGGCCTGTGCTCCCCCACCACGAACCCCCAAACAGGGGCTTTTTCCTCTCTTCATTTCATTTGCCTTGCTTTATTTACACAATTTCACAACCTCCCATTTGATGCCTTGATGATCCTGGGGAACACCTGGGCATGGAACGGGTTGGAGGAATCCCCAGGGAGGAAGAAAAGAGGGTGGGGAGTCTGCAGGGAAGGGTGGGGATCCTATGGGTGATGAGGGTGTCCGGCTGTGCTCCCACGACACTTTCACTTTCTCTCCCCTGCTGCAGAAGAAAGAGGCTGTTGTGCTGAGAGTCACACGAAGTGGGTTCTGTCCTGGGGGGCACATCCAGGGGGTCCTGCCTGATGGGATCCTGTTGTGAGGGTGACATGTTCTGGGCAGATTCTGTCCCAGTGGTGATACATCCCAGCGGGGGAGATCCTGTCCTGGGGATGGTGGTTCTGGGCAGGGTTCCTGGACACATTCCCTGAGCAAGTCCCCTGTCCAGGGCTGGGGCCCTGCCAACCCTCTCTGTCCTCAGTGGGGCACTGTGACTTCTGTGATCTCTGGGGTGTCCCAACTCGGGGTGTCACCCGCGCACTCTACATTCCCTCATTGGCTGCCCCTGCCCATCTGGGAGCCCTCAATCCCCATTTGGGAAGCCTCACAGGTGCAGAACCTCAGCCCCATTGCACAGCCCACCAAGATCATTCTGTGGGTGAAAAACCCAACAGGGCTGACTGAGGGGAAGAAACATGAGCTGGTTCCATTCAGGGCAAAGACACCCCAAAAACACACAAACCCCAACTCCACACACAGAACCCCTGCAGGGCCTCAGTGAAGGCAACCAGGAGATGGATGAGACCCTCCCCATGAAACACTTGTGAAGCTCTTGGGGGGCTTCCCCCTCCCTCTCCTGCTCCCCACAATCTCCCCACAGGGTTTCTGTCCTGACAGGTTGGGACACTTTGGGTTTATCGGGCTTGGGGAGAAATCCTGTTCCAGACTTCTCCATTCTGGCTCGTCCCCTGCAGGATCTGAGCTGGCAAGAGCAGCTGGGAATGGAGCCCCAGGCAGGAAGTTTGATGAATAAATCCTTCAGAGGGAGTTCTGTTCCTGTCCCAGCTCCCCACTCCTATCCTGGCGGGACAGCTGCTGTCTCTGGTTCCGTCCCTGCTCCCCACTCCTGTCCCTGCGGAACTGCCTCTGGCTCTGCTCCCGTCCCGTTCCTGATCCCGCACTCACTCCCGTCCCTGCTGCCGGACCCAGCCCCGCTCCTGCTCCTGTCTCTGCTCCCGTCCTTGCTCCTGCCCCGTCCCCGCTCTCACTGCCGTCCCCGACACCATTTCCGCTGCTGCGGGAGGGAGGGGGTTGCTGCCCCTGGCTTCAGCCCTGCACTGGGATCCCAGGCAGGGCAAGTTGTTTCACGGGGATAAAAAAAATTCCGGGGGACATCTCCCAGAGAAAGTTCTACAGCGGTTAAAGTTGTATGTTTCTATAAATGTTCCCAGTTGTCTGTAATATTAATTGTTAATGTTTAGTTCTTGGCCTCACCCTGTGTTCGGCCCCAATTGTTTTATCCCATATCCCTTTCCCCTTGCGTCAGGTTAATGCCCTTGCTGCTTCCCTTAAATGGCGCCTGTGACAGAGGAGGAGAAGTGACATCAGTGGAGTACACGCAAATGAAAGATGCAGAGAATGCTGGGACACCATTCAGAGCTGAAACCCCTAAATAACAAGCCCAAATAACATCTAGGACAGAAAATAGCGTTCTACAGCTGGCAAAAATAATGGAGAAGGCAAGGTCACCACCTGGAGCTGCCCTGTCTTGTCGCCATGATCTGAATAGCACCCTACCATCAGGACCTCTCCTTACAATAAAGAGCCACTTTAGTCTTTCTAGGGAGCTGTGAGGATGAAAGACCCAATTCTGCCTGTGAAGACAGAGTGGTATTCCTCCCTCCACAGGTTGCTGTTTGGGAGCAGCAGTGGTGTCCGCAGCTCTTCAGGTTCCCTATCCAGAGCTGATATCTAATAATGGCCTTATAAAAAGGCAGGTCTCTTGGCCCATTGATTTCAGGAAGGAGATCCCAAACTCCTGCTCCTTGAAGCCAGTGCCCATCCAAGTGTGGGGCCCAGCTATGGCCTAGCCCCAGTGCACAGGGATGGCATTGGCCAGCCCTGCTCTGGCCAGCCCCAGGTGGCAGCCAGGACCTGAGGCTCCCCCCCGCCCCCTTGCCTTTCATTCTTGCAGCTTAGAGCTGCTGCAAAGGTGAGAATTCTTTCTGTGGCCGGAAAAGGCCTGGCTATTGTTTGCTCAGCCACGCAAGAAGCACAAAACCCAGTGTGAGCCCATGCAGTGGCTCTGCGAGGGCCTTTGATGGTTTTCAGAGCAGGGCTGGCTGGAAACATCCCCTGCAGGGGCAGCTGTGAGGGAACCAGTCTGGAAATGCAGCAACTGATCATTTGGTGCCTGTCCCCAAGGCACTGAGAGAGCTCTAGAACTGCTGCAAATCCCACATGGATCTGCTCAACAACCTGGCTGGGACCCTCCTCCTTGAACAAAATCTGCAGCCCTCTGGACCCTTCTGGAAAGAGTGTTTGCGTTCTGGATGTGGACACCAGCAGAGAGGGAAAAGTGTTGGAATATGGAGCAGGGCTCCACACGTGGCTCTGGAGCACAGGGGTGTCCCAGCAGGAGCAGGGAGTGCCCAGGCAGGAGAATTCAGGGCAGGGTGCAGTGCATTTACCAGGGAATCAGAGCCTGAGGGACACAGAGGCATTTCCACAGATTGCTGTGGAACCAAATATACCTGGGATTTGCCACCATCAGGGTAAGGTCATCACATTTGTCCCCTTAATTTTGGGCACCCCAGAGGTGCCAGAGCCCCACAAGGGACAGGAAGAATACTCAGGAATCCCCAGGACACAGGTGCACAGGATGTGCCACCTCTGGGACAGGAATCCCCAAGGACATGGCACTCCCAGAATGAGGAGCCCCTTGGGACAAAACCCCAGGATAAACCCAGATGCCAACAGTTCAGGGGAGCCCTTTTTCCTCAGGGCAGGACCCCTCTGGATGTTCCCTCCAGGACAGAAACCAAGAGACTCAGAAACGGAATATACAAAGTAGCCAAAGGCTACGGCTACAACCAGCCGCAGGATGGCAAGAAACAAGAAAAGGTCAGGAACCGGAAAATATATTGCCCCTTTGAGCGTGGGAGCATGAGCGAGTCATGGGGACAGCAGTCTTAAGAACCGTAGTGAGGGAGCAGCCAAGAACCGGAAAAAAAAAAAAAAAGAAAACAAAAATTGCATCCTAGGAGACACGGGGCATGGTCTGGAGACCTGGGGAGCATACGAGCAAAGCAGCCGTGGAGCCTCGATCTGGAATTGTGGGAGATACGGCCAGGGAGCCAGGGAGACAGTGGCCATAGGGGATGACTTGGTAGCCACAAAATCACTACCTACATAGTATAAAAAAAAAATAAAATAAAATTATAGACTGCTCTGTTTCTCTTTCCCTTTATATCGTTCCACGAACCATGGAAAGATTACCTTTGAAGTCCGTTTCTCATGTTGAAAAAACTGCTAGAAAATGTTATAGTCGCTTTTGAAGCTGCTTTTAATCCAGCCATGTTCAGACCGCACGGAGAGGGACAAAGAAACCGGGGTCCAGAATTCAATTGCGTGCGCCTGCAGAATAACTGGGGCGCAGTTTCGTTCCCCCGAGAGCGCGGGGCAGCCGCTCCCGCCCCCTGGGAGCCGCGGCGGTGCCGCAGCAGCGTCCGGGTGAGTCCTGTGCTCCGAGCCCCCGAAGCCCCGGCTGCGCCCGGCCGCGGCTTTGCGCGGAGTGTGCGGCTCTGGAGCTGCTGGGGCCGGCCGGCATTTCCTGCGGCACGGCTCCTTTCCGGAGCTGGGGGCTCCGCTCGCCTTCTCTCGTGGGCTCGGGGCGCGGCTTTTCGGCGGAGCCGGCGGCTCTGCTGGGGCGGGTGTGGGGGGTGCGGGTGCTTTGTGCCTTTTTAGCATTTTTCTCCCTTCGTTTTTCGCTGTTTTATCCCCCACTGTGTGCAGTTTTAGGGCTTGTTTTTTACTGCCTTTTCCCTTCCTCTTTTCCCCCGCGTGTGCTCGGGGGTGCAGCAGCCCCGGGAGGGCTGTGCCGGGCTCGGTTCGGGCTCGGTGCCGTGGCGGGTCCGCGCGGCTTCCACCGCCACCTGCTCGTTCCAAATGTGGATGCCATACAGCAAAAGTTTCTTTTTCCCTTCCCCGCCCGGCGGCATTTCCCCCTCTCCCCCCGTTCTCGGGGGGCTCCCGTTTTCCCCGCGGGGACCCGGAGCTGCCGCCGCCGTCTGCTGCCCGACTGCTGAGCTCACCTCTCCTTACCACAGCCCACAGGCGGCTGTGTCTTCAGATCCCTTCTAGCAGAAACAAAACAAAACAAAACAAAACGAAAAAAAGGGAAAGGGTGATTTTTTTATTGTTTTACTGGAGGAATTCAAAACTATCTGTGTGCACTGTGGCACAGTGATAATGGTATTGGCTTTTACCATAATAATTAGAAATTTATATACCCAACAATATTTACAGGCAGATAATGTTTCTGCCTCCTTAATTCGGGGGACCCTTTCTTCACAAATGTTTTTAATTAAATGCTTGTAGAACAGCAGTTAATATTTAAGCCAAGGCTGAAAATCCTTTTTGCCATAAAACATGTGTTAACATTTTGATTATGTATAGCTCTTTAGTAATTTAAGAATGATTAAAGCTGTACTTTGAAAAATCCTAATGAGAGCTATACTTAATTGCAAATACCATGATCTATGCTCAAATCCAAATTACATAGAATCACATCCTTTTTAATCCCTCCAGTAAAAATCATCCTGTTCACAGATTGTTTGAACTTTTTTGTCACTTCTTGTATTAACAGCATTTAAGTAAGTTACGTCTATAACTTGTAAGAGATGTTGGTTTCTATTCCTTTTAAGTTAAGGTCCAATATTGTAATGTCCACTTAAGTTCTGTTAAGATTAACTAAGACTAAGTTCTATTAGGTTAATTCTGTTTGATTTCATTTCTGTTAAGTTTCAGTATCACTAAGTTTAGACAACGTTCTGATCCAGTTTTATTTTCATCACATCATGTTTGGTATTAATACTGATAAACTCAGTTCTCTTAAGTGTGCTTTTTGTTCTACTGAAGTGATAATTAAGAATAAACCAGGACCTTTTCATTTTGCTAAACAAGAGTCTGTGTCTTGATTCACTTCTATCTCAAAGGCAAGGTCTGCTGCAACACTATTGATTGCATGGTGTGAATTTACCCATTTTGTAATTGGCATAATTCATAAGATATTAATGTTGGATTTATAGCCAGCTTTTTCATATGTTTTAACATCTCTTGGTGTAATTCTCTATGAGACACGAGTCATTTTCAGGATCTTTTTCTTTTTCTTCTCTAGTTGCATATGCATTTCCTTTATCCAGGCTACCTCTCTGTTGTCTCATGATTGTCAGTATTTTCAGAGATCCAAGAAACAATATCTGAGCTTTGTTGAAAACCTCCTCCAAACTGATGATCTTGTGGTCCTTGTGAGAGAGGACAGAGCACAGATGCAATCCCAGTCATCTCTTGCAGAAGTACTCTAGCAGTTTGCTGCCTTCCAGACATCTCTATCCTAAGGAAAACTTCAGAGGGAATGAGCTATTGGATGGGTTTGATTAGTCTTTCACCCTAAGGCCATTACTCATTACTCATTACTTCTATTATTAAGAGTTTTGCTTTGTAAAATATATCAGGGAATTCTCTTCCAGTTAGGGCCTGGACTCTGGCCATGCCCTGGCTCTACCTGAATGGGAAACTGCCAAGGGACCCAAGTATTTTCTGCAACAAAGCAATACTCGAGTCGCTTTGACTTGGCAATTTCACCCCATCAATATGAGAGCTGGACCTATTTCTGAAGTGAGTTTGGGAATTATTTTCCAGACATGATTATCCAATTCTTCACTGATTTGAGGTTTATCAGCTGTTGCAGACACTGGGATGATGGTACAATGTTTTAGTGCTTGGTAATCATCTAATTTCACATGTGTCATTAATTATGTCTATTATTGGAAATTTTTTTGATTGTTGTATTTGAATTATTCCAGACTGCTGTAAGTTTCTGGTCTCACTAGACATCTTGTTTTGTTATTCCCTTCATGTTCTTAGCAAGAATCATGCATGTTGTTTTTAAAACACAAAGAAAGGGGAATTAGAGTCTACAGAAGTCTGAGTAATGCAATATTTATATAAAAGAAAAAATTTTAAGCAAAATTTTTTTTAGGTAAGACTACAAAAAATATTTTTAGGTAAGGCTCCTCTATTGAATGTACAATGATAAAGTCTAATTGATTCACTAATTTAACGGGTAGATAAGCATATGTTTTTATCTTCAGCAGGTTCAAAGTAGTCATCTATTCTACTGACACCAAGGAAATGAGGCCCAGTCAGAAGAGAAATTACCAAACCATCATGCAGCTTTCATGACTCGAACAGGAACAGGACTGGGAAAACAGCCCTGCCTGGAAACTTAAAAAGCAACTTAGCATGAAGGCCGCACCCACCCACAACCTCTGCCGTATTTCCCGTGTTGCCCACAGCCAGGAGATGCACGAGCTCTGCAGCCCCAACCTGCAGCACCAGTGCACAGCACCAGCCCACAGCCACCAGTGCTGCAGCACCAGCCCAACCCCACCCATACTGCAGCACCAGCCCAACCCCACCAGTGCTGCAGCACCAGCCCACAGCCTTCATTCATTGGCACCAGAGTCACGCAGGTGCCGCCACTTGGAAATGGCACCCAGGCACTCACAAAAGCCCCGTGGGCTCACTCTGTATTGCAGCACACACACTGCACCTGCCGAGCTGGTGCCAACAGAGCGCCTGGGGCTCTTGTGCTAACACTGTCCCTGTCTTCTCTTTCTCTGTCTCTCTCGCTTTTTCCCCTCTCTGCTCTCTCTTTTATCCCCTTCGGTGAGAACACTCCCCCTCCTTTATCAATAAACAGATCTCAGATATTATATCGCTGCATTTGTGCTTCACTTTCACCTGAGAAATCGATCAGAAAGAATCCTCACCAACTTCCCCTTTTACAGCAGGAGCTGGGTTCTTTGGGCACCTGCGGGTGACAGGGGACAGCAGCCTGCCAGGGCCACCACGGGGCTGGGGACAGCAGGGCAGGGACATGGCATCCCCCGAGGACTCACCAGCGAGGCCGAGGGTCTGGGCTGGAAGGGAGAAGGGACAGGGCTGGGTGGGGGTAGCACCGTGGGTATAGCAGCACAGGGACACAGTGTGGTGTCTGTCCCCAAACTGTCCTTGTGTGGCACATGGAACTCTCAGGGACAGGGACAGCAAAATCACCCCATGCTCCAGCAGGACATGGGGGAACTCTAGGCACCCCAGAATTGGGGATGCCATGGCCTACCTGTGCTGGCACAGGTCACCTCCAACAAGTTCATGATGCCTCACCAAATCCCTGTCCCGCCATTATTGTCTCCATGCTCCTGTCCTCTCTCTCCTCTCCCTACGGCCACTCCACAACCCCAGTCACCTCATGCCCTGGCTCTGCTGGCCTTGGGGACCTCAGGGGACCTCACAGCCTCCCTGTGCCTCCTCCCCACCGCTCTCTGCCTCACCAGGGCCCATCCCCAGGGTGTCAGGCCCGTGCCCGGGGCACTCACCCCACAGGAGCAGCGCCACCTTCCCGGCCATCCCGGTGTCCCCGGCCATGGGCACTGGCTGTCACTCGCTGCTGTGGCCACCTGTCCCCTGGCTGGCAGCTCTTTCGGATGAAGGGACAGGAAGTGATGTCAGGTCTCATCTCATTGTGTGGCCCTTGGTGGGGGCAGGGTGGCCACAAGCTGGGGACAGGCTGTGGGCAGGGTGGGGACAGGCTGGGGACAGGCTGGGGACAAGGCTGGGTGGCACAAAGTGGGACATGGCATTCCCATGAGTGGAGAGCTCTGAGAGTGTGGGGAGCCAGGGATAGGTATCCAGAGGAGTGGCTGTCCTGAAGAGGGGGAGTCACCAGAGCTGGGAAGACTCAGGAATGGGAGTCCCAGGGGCACGGGGGCTGCAGGGATTTGGGGTCATGGATGGGGATCCCAGGGATGAGGGTGCCAGGGGAATTAGGGGTCCTGGGAGAATCAAGGCTCTGGGGAAAGGGGGACTGTAAGGGCTGGAATTTGGGAGAGAGGGTTCCTTGATAATGGGAGTCCTGGCCCATAGAGACCCTGGGGAATGGCAGTCCTGGGATGGGGGTCCTAGGAAGGGGAGTCATAATGAAATGGGGTCTCTTTATTGGAATCCCAGTGGAATGAGAATGCCAGGAATGGGCAGTGGTTGGGTGGGCCCACGGGACACAGCTCCCTCCCTGAGTGCCTCAGTTGTTGTGGTGACCCAGGGCTCAGCGCTGTCCCCCGGGGTGTCCATGGTTTGGGGGGTCACCCAAACCCCAAAGCGCAGATTCCAAGAGGCTCTTGGTCTGTGCCCCCCCCCCCCACCCCCTGCCCAGGGGCTTTTTCCTCCCTTCATTTCAATTTCCTTCTTTTAATTCCTCAATTTTACAACCACCCAGTCCATGTCTTGATGATCCTGGGGGACACCTGAGTAGGCAATGGGTTGGGGGAACACCAGGGTAGGAGAAAAGGGGGTACAGAGGGTGTTGGGAGGGTTGGGGAGGCTGTGGGGGATGGGGGTCTTGGGCTGTTGCCCTCCCTCACACACTTTCCCTTTCTCTCTCCTGCAGCAGAAGGAAGAGCTCCTGCCCTGGGGGATGGTGGCTCCAGGGGATTCCAGACTTCCCCAATCTCACTCCTCCCCTGCAGGATCTGAGCCGGCAAGAGCAGCTGGGGAATGGAGCCCCAGGCAGGAAGGAGCTCCCAAACTCCTGCTCCTTGAAGCCAGTGCCCATCCAAGTGTGGGGCCCAGCCATGGCCCAGCCCCAGTGCACAGGGATGGGCATTGGCCAGCCCTGCTCTGGCCAGCCCCAGGTGGCAGCCAGGACCTGAGGCTCCCCCCGCCCCCTTGGCTTTGGTTCTCGAAGCTTTCCAGCTGCTGCAAAGGTGAGAATTCTTTCTGTGGCCGGAAAAGGCCTGGCTGTGGTTTGTTCAGCCCTGCAAGAAGCACAAAAGCCAGTGTGAGCCCAAGCAGTGGCTCTGTGAGGGCCTTTGATGGTTTTAAGAGCAGGGCTGGCTGGAAACACCCCCTGCAGGGGCAGCTGTGAGGGAACCAGTCCGGAAATGCAGTAATTGATCATTTGGTGCCTGTCCCCAAGGCACTGAGAGAGCCCCAGAACTGCTGCAAATCCCACAAGGACCTGCTCAAAAACCTGACCGGGACTCTTCTCCTTGAACAAAACCTGCAGCCCTCTGGAACCTTCTGGAAAGAATGTTTGGGTTCTGGATGTGGACACCAGCAGAGAGGGAAAAGTGTGGAAATATGGAGCTGGGGCTCTACACGTGGCTCTGGGGCACAGGGGTGTCCCAGCAGGAGCAGGGAGTTCCCAGGCAGTGGGAATTCAGGGCAGGGTGCAGTGCATTTACCAGGGAATCAGAGCCTGAGGGACACACGGGCATTTCCACAGATTGCTGTGGAACCAAATGTACCTGGGATTTGCCACCATCAGGGCAAGCTCATCACAGGCGACCCCTTAAGTTGGGGCACCCCAGAAATGCCAAAGCCCCACTGGGGATAGCAGGAATGTTCAGAGCCCCTCAGGACAAAGGTGCCCAGGATGTGCCACCTCTGGGACGGGAATCCCCAAGGACGTGGCACCCCCAGGATGAGGAGCCCCTTGGGACAAAACCCCGGGACAAGACACAGGCGTCACCAGCCCAGAAGAGTCTTTTTCCCTCAGGGCAGGATCCCTCTGGTGTGCCCCCTCAGGACAGAATCCACATTTTGGCCTCAGCATAAACGGTCTCTTCCTTCTGCTGCAGGAAAGAGAAAGTGAAAATCTTGGGGTGGTGAGGGCACAGCCCTAAAGCCCTATACCCCATAGCCCCCCAAACACTGCCTGCACCTCCCAGCACCCTTTTCCCTTTCCTGGGATCCCTCAGCTGTTACCTGCTCAGGTGTTCCCTGGGATGTGTGAGCCAGGAAATGAGGGGAGGGGAAAAAGCCCAGGGATGTGTGGGACAGAGAGACAGAACATCCCAGGACAAGCCTGGGGTGCCCCCCTGGCCGTGAGCACCCTGTGGTGGCTGTGCTGGGCTCTGAGTCAGCCCAAGATATGAGACACCCTGTGAAGGAGCTGTGACCCCTGTGCCACCCAGCCACTGCCCATCCCTGGGACGTCCATTCCCCTGGGAATCCAGCCCTTGCACCCCCATTCTCTTGGTCTCTCCTCCCTGGGAACCCCCATCCAAAAAACCCCATTGCCTGGCACCATCATTTCCTTGATCCCATCCCATGGGCAGCTTCTTCCCCCAGAACTCCCATTCACGATGGTCCCTTTTTTCCACCTGCACCCACATCACTGGGACCCCCACATGACATGACACACATCCTTGGCTCCCTGCAACACCTCAGACTCCAAATTCGGGCAACATCCTGTCCCCACCATGTCTCACCATCACCGCCATGTCCCCACCCTGCCCCCATCCTGTCCCCACCCTGCCCCCACCAAGGGCCACCTACACATGGGGACGAGACCTGACCTCGCTTCCTGTCCCTTCATCCGAAGAGCTGCCAGCCAGGGGACAGGTGGCCCCAGCAGCAAGTGACAGCCAGTGCCCATGGCCAGGGACACCGGGATGGCCGGGAAGGTGGCGCTGCTCCTGTGGGGTGAGTGCCCCAGGCACGGGCCTGACACCCTGGGGATGGGCCCTGGTGAGGCAGAGAGCGGTGGGGAGGAGGCACAGAGGGGGCTGTGGGGTCCTCTGAGGTCCCCAAGGCCAGCAGAGCCAGGGCATGGGCATGGAGCCCAGTGTGACCAGAGTCATGGGATGGCTGTGAGAGCAGGAACAGGGGGACAAGAATAGGGGAACTGGGATGTGGGGATGGGAACAGGGGGATCGAGATGTGGGGACAAGTTATGGCAAAAGAAACCTTGGGGACAGGGACAGGGAGACAGGGATGCAGGGACAGGGACAAGGGCCACGTCCCATGCACATGGGCCATGGGGACAGGTGCCATGGGAATGGGATCATGGGCACAGGGCCATGGGGATGTGACCGTGGGGACAGGTGCTGTAGGGCTGGAGGAGGTGACCTGTGCACGCATAGGGTGTCCACGGTGTCCCCATGTCCTGCCTCAGCCCAGAGTGACTGAGGTGTCCCTGTCCTCAAATCCTCTGTGCTACACCAGTGTTCCCATGGGGACAGCTTGGGGACAGGTACCATCCCCAAGTGCTGCTGTCTCCACAGGGCCACCCCGCACCCAGCCCTGTCCCTTCTCCCTTCCAGCCCAGACCCTCAGCCTTGCTGGTGAGTCCTCGGGGGATGCCATGTCCCTGCCCCGCTGTCCCCAGCCCCGTGGTGGCCCTGGCAGGCTGGTGTCCCCTGTCACCCGCAGGTGCCCAGAGCACCCAGCTCCTGGTGGAGCCCCCCTGGACCACGGCGGTGCTCTGGGACCGGGTGACACTGACCTGCCAGGGCTCGGGGACCGCCAGTGACACCACCTGATACAAGGACGGGTGGCACTGGTGGCAGGAGGGACCCGACAGGTTCACTGTCAACAAGAGTGGAACGTACACGTGTGAGAGACCCGGCAGTGGGCGCAGCCCCCCAGTTACAGTTTTAAATGGTGAGGAGGGTTTGGATATCCCCATCCTGGCACTAGCAGAGACCCCGAGGACTCAGGGTGGGTGCAGCTCCATGGGTCAATCCCTGTTGTGACCAGAACCTTTCCCCTCTTCTAGGGACATCCCTGAGCATCCCAGCATGGGGAGATCCCCGTGCTGGAACTGGGGACCCCTGGAGTGAGCGCCCTGTGGGGGGTCCAGGTGACATCGGGTTTGACAGGTCTCCCCTGTCCCCCAGACTGGCTGGTGCTGCAGGTGCCGGCACGGGCGCTGCTGGAGGGGGACACGGTGACACTGAGCTGCCGGCGCTCGGGGGACTTGCTGGTCAACTTGGTGTCCTTCTACCGCGACGGGAAGGAATTTGCGACTGTCCACCATGGGACCGAACTGTCCCTGTCCCCTCTGAGGCTGCGCCACAGCGGCCACTACCACTGCAAGGTCTGGGTGGAATACTGGGAGTGGAAGGAGTCTGCGCAGGTTGAAGTGCTAGTGCAGGGTGAGCACCCCACAGCCGCCACCCCAATACCCCGAGAGCCCCTCCCCAGGGACTTGGGGTCACACATCCCCCACCCATCTCTTTCCCAGAACTCAAGCCTGTCTTGCTGCTGAAAGGTTCCCCCGAGCTCACCGAGGGGTCCCCCCTCAATCTCAGCTGCCTCAGCACCCCCAGCCCCCTGTTGTCCCCAGCCACTCTCCTGTACCGCTTCTACCGGGACGGGCAGTTGGTGGGGGGCCCGCAGGGGTCCCCGCAGCTCCTACTGCCCGCCGTGGGGGTCTCCCAGTCAGGGAATTACAGCTGCGAGGTGCGCTCCGAGGGGGGGGGCCGTGCGGAAGAGCAGCACCCGGCTCGGCGTCACGGTGCGCAGTGAGTGCGGGGATGGGCACGGGGAGCCCCCACAGCCCTCCCAGGTCTCCCACCCCTGCTCAACCCTCTGTGTGCTGCCCTGCCTTCCCAGCTCTCTCCCTGGGTCCTCCCATCACCTTCCCTGATGCCTGCAACCCTCACCATGTCCCCTCACCTCTCTCTGGGTGCGTCTCTCCCTCTCTAAGGTCTCTCCATTGCCCACAGGTGCCACCATCTTTTTCTGGGTGCCCAAAATCTTCCTTGTGGATCCGTTCAACACTCTCCATGTGTCCACTCCTTGAATCTCTCATCCTTCCTTGGGTCCCTTCCACCCCTTTCCAAGCTTTCCCTCCATCTCTACATCCCCTTCTTCCCCCACTGGTATCCCCCCACCGCTCTCTGATCCTACCCTTCCCTGAGTCCCTCACAACCCCCTGGTGTCCCCCTCTCCTCCCATGTCCCCAGTCCCTTCTCTGTCCCCCTGCAGGGGTCCCGCCTTTGGGGGTGTCCCTGTCGGTGCAGCCCGCTGGGGGACAAGTTGGACTGTCCTTCTCCTGGCACTGGGAGGGCTCAGCCGTGTCACTGTTCACCGGCCCCTACCTGGAGCTGCTGCACGCTGGGGGCAATGACAGAGGCCACTGTCAGTGCTGGGCGAGCAACGGTGACAGCGTAGCTGAAAGCCCCACATTGAACGTCCTTGTCCTGGGTTATCAGGACCCTCGGGATGAGGATGACCCCACTCACAGCATCCCCAATTCCACGTTTCCATTCCACCACATCCCCCCCACAGCATCCCCAGCCCAGCCCAGCTCACAGCCCCCACCACTGGGTGTCACAGACCAGGGGAATGTGGACTGTGTCTGGCTCCAGCCATCCACACCCAGGACATCCAAGCCAGGCTTCCCATAACCCAGTTGTCACATCCCACCAGAGCACATCAAGTCACATACACCCTACTCCGTGTCACCCTCCCAGGGCATTAAGAACCTTGGCATTGGGCTGATGTCCCTGTTGATGTGCCTCATGGCACCCATCCCATCCCACCCACGCCATTCTGCGCCCCCCACCAGGTGACGGTCATCCCCATCTTTGGACACATCTTTCATCCCATCGTCACCTCACCCTCATCCCATCCTCATCCCCTACACCTCATCCATCACATGCCCTCATCCCACATCACATGATGACCCCAAGCATCATGGGGTCACTCTCCTGGGTGAAGAAGACCCTCTCCTCTGTCTCCAGGTGCCACCATGCAGACTCCCTCATCCCCCCTACCAGGTGCCAGCCCCTGCCCGCAGCCTCAGCCCTGTCTGTGTCCCCACAGTGCCCGTGGCCAATGCCACCATCATCCCCGGTCCCCTGGCACTCCAGGTGCGCCCAGGTGACCCCGTGACCCTGCGCTGCTCGGTGCAGGTGGGCTCAGCCCCTGTCACCTTCACCTGGCCGCCCGACGGGCACGAGGTGGCCCGGGGTCCCCTCCTAGAGCTTAGGGCCGTCGATGTGGGACATTCAGGCACCAACAGTGCGTGGCCACCAACCAGCTGGGACAGGACGGGCACCTCGTGTTCCGGGCACTCAGCCCAGAGCTGGCCCTGGAGGTGACACCACAGGGAACCTCTGGACACCACTGGAACACAGGTGGGGTCACACGGGGTCATTGGGATAGCAGGAGCCCTGGAGTCACAGGTGACCCTGATGTGTTTCTTCTGTCCCCAGCAGTGGCCGCAGGCCTTGGTGGGTCCTTCCTGTTCCTGCTCCTACTCGTAGGTGGAGCTGTGGGCTGGCACAGATGGAAAAACATGAGTGGGTGACAATGGGGACAATGGGGGCCCTGGGGAGCTGCGGGACTGCAAAAATATGGGGGTGATGGGGCAGCAGCCACAACCGCTGATTTGGGCTGTGCTGAGAACTCAAGACCTTTGCTCAGGGTGCTGAAGGATTTGGGGTGGTGTTGGAGGCCTTGCAGGGATTTTGGGGATTCTTTAAGTGATCTGGTGGGAATTTGGAGGGTCCCCCTCCCTGCTAGGTATAAGCTTTTGAGGGCTCAAGTACTTCAGAGCACTGGGATGGTTCACAGGTTCTAGGAGGCACCAGGAAAGCTCAGGCATGCTGGGGGAAATTGGGGAGGCAGTGGGGTTTGAGGATTCTGGAGAGGGGTCAGAGCCCTGGGGACCGCACAGTTACTCCTCCTGTGTTTCCTTTGCAGCTTCCAGGAAGCAGCAGGAAAGGTGAGTGGGGGGCTCAAACTGCACTCTGGCCTTTGACTCCAACCCCCAAGCCCTCCCATTCCATCCCACTCATCCCCTTTATTCCCTCAGGGCCCCGCCCAGAGCTCCCGGCCCTCCCAGAGGAGGGGGAGGTGCTGTACACACACATCGTGAGCACCAAGCAGATGGGGGGTGAGTCCAGGCTGGGACACACGCAGAGGGACACGTCACCCATGAGTGTCCCCCTGCCCAGATGTCACAGCCAGTGTCTCTCGCAGCGTCCCTCCATGCCACCACACTCCAGGATCCCCAGGTGACCTACGCGGAGCTGCCAGTGACCCATGGGCTACCGTGGAAATGCGGGGACATCTATGGGAATGTGCAGTGACACTGGGGGCATGGCCAGGCACTGGGGACACTGGAAAGCACTGGGGGGCACTGGGGGCATTGGGATCACTGGAGTACCCCACTCATGGGCAGCGACACCCATGTGTCCCCCCCCACTGCTCCTGTGGGTGCCCAGCATTCACGGGTAGTTGGCCACAGTGGGGGGTCTCGTGTGATGTTGCACAGGGTACCCAGTGCTCCCTATGCCCCCACAACCTCCAAGGACTTCCCGATTGCCATTCATCTACCACCAGTGGTTCCCCATTCCACATCCAGGTGCTCCCCGAACCCTCAGACACTTCCCCATTCCCTCCCCACTCTGCTCCCACTACCCACAAGGGCTCCCTATTTCCCCTCCCAGTGCCTCTCCATTGCTCCCAGAAGATCCAGGTGCTTCCCATTCTCTCTCCCAGTACCCCTGTGTTATAAATGACGCCGACGTCTTTCTTGAAAGACCAACTTGTTTATTGGAAACAACAACCGAGAACGGGGGCTCAGGATAAGCCTGAACCCCACGTGGCAAGCCAGAGAAATATAAACTACAACGGTTTAACACCAGGTGTTCCCTCAGGCACCGAGCACCATCAGAAGGCAGGGCTCCGAGCCCCGAGCAGCCTTTTATACCCCCTCTACTTGGCGGATGAGGTCATCTCTCACTCCCTCTTGGGATTGGCTCTCTCTTCACTGGCTGTTCTGATAGGTTGGAGGGCCGTCAAATCATTGTTTAAGCATGTGCGTTCACTTGATAATGTCATTCTTCTAGAAGGTTCCAGCTGAACCTGTCAATTAACTGTCAGTCAGTCCTCCCCTTGACAAAACCGCCCACACTGCAACGCCCACCCATTGACAGTTGGTCATCACATAGCCATAGCCCCGCCCACTGCAACTTCCCTAACAACATTTAAACAGACAAGTCATTAACAGTTTTCAACTTATTAACTAACAAACCCCAATCCTGCCCTGGAACCTGAACTCATTCCTAACACATGTACTCCCAGTGCCTCTGCAATGCCCCTCTCAGAACTCCCAGTACACCCACGGCTTGTCATCTCTCTTCCCAGTGCCTGGGGAACACAGGATTCATTGATCTCTTATTGGCACCCAAATGCAGCTTTTTGGTTCAACTAACAGATATGGTGTTTCTTTGTTCAGCTCTGTCGGGCTTTAGGAATGGGATTCTCCAATGTTGGGCTGCCACTACAAACCAGTGCTCCGGATTGCCTTGTCCCCTGGTTAAAACCCTTCCTGTGCCATGTTCCCCACAAGATGATGTCACAAAGGCCCTGGGTGGTTCTGGAGCCTCCCCCTTTTCCAGAGCAGTGGGGATCAGGCCGTGGTACAGGGTGGGGGGGTCAGGGACTAGAAAAATTGGATACCTCAAGACATTTTGGAACACCTGTGTGTGGCAGGGCTGGGTCAGGCATTGCTTTTGGTGACACAGGGCCCTGCGTGTCAGTCAGTCTGCCAGCCATGGCACACTGGGGACAGTGTGATGCTCTGCGAAACCCATCTCCTGAGTGGTCGAGTGACCAGGAGTCCCACCTTGGTACAGGACCCTTGGTGGCCCAAGGGATTAAAAGGCAGAGCATGAATTGGCCAAGTGTCTGACCCTGTCTTCTCTTGGAGTGTCTGCCCCATCCACGCTAGAACCTAGGAGCTGGAAACTGTCTTGGTTTAAAAGAGAAATGTCTGCCAAGCTCCTCCAAACTGTCATAGCTCTGAAAATTATGGGGCTTCCAGACAAAAATGTAAGAAAAGGAATAAAATTGCTAGGAAATTTATAGAGCAGAAAAGAACAAGCAGCAACATAAGAACAGAAATTTCCAACCTGCTCAGGGCTGTTTGTTCACCTTTGGTGCAGTTATGGCCAGGGCCAGCAGGGGGCGCTGCAGAAAGCACTCCCGGCCAGCAGGGCGCGCTGCAGAGAGCGCTCCTGGCCAGCAGGAGGCGCCCCAGAGCCAGCTCGAACCCCTCAGGGTTCATGGCGGCCTCGGGCGGGAGGGACGAGGCCAAATCGCTCCTTTGGCAAACTCACGCTTTGCACCAATCGGTCCCGGCACCAGCACCGGCAGCGCCTGGGCAGAAGAGACGAAGGCAGCAGTTTGGATCCTGGTGCCCGGTGCCAGCGGAGCAGTGTCCCGGCCCAGGCACACACCCTGCGCAACACCCACGACCGCTCTCCCTGATGCCGAACACAAGGAAGGCAGCACCGAACCCCAGGCAGGTCTCAGGCTCACTACAGCACCTCTTGTACCTTTCCACCACAATTCCTGAAAACCCTCAGCCTTTCACTGCCTTTTCCTCTTCCAGCCCTGGCGCAGCAGCTCTGGGAATATTGAATTCCCCTGGGATGTTGAGGAAAGCGTGTGCTCTTTGCTGACACTGCCAGGGCTCCTCAGGGGCTCCACAGCACGTTTGGAGCTTCTGCTCTTCCTGGGCCACTGCTGGTCCTGAGGCAGCAGCCACAGGGGGAGGAGAAGGAGGAGGAGAGGGAGGGAAAGAGGAAGGAAGAAGGGCAGGAGCAGGCCCTCGATGAGCTGTTGTAATTAGGGCTGGTGTTCCTGAAGGTCAGCCATGTTGCTTAACCCCTCCTGTGCACAAATGCACACCTCTGCTGGCTCTCTGAGGTATTCTGGGTTACTGTGGCAGTACTGGAAATATTTCAGTGCTCAGATGCCTCTAGCTCTGCCCACAAGAAGCTTTTTTGGATGTCGGGAAAGTTTTCTGCAGCTTCTCACTTTGGCCCCATTGCACAGGGATGGACACTGGCCAGCCCTGCTCTGTCCAGCCCCAGGTGGCAGCCAGGACCTGAGGCTCCCCTCTCCCCCTTGGCTTTGATTCTCGCAGCTTTCGAGCAGCTGCAAAGCTGAGAATTCTTTCTGTGGGGGAAAAAGGCCTGGCTGTGGTTTGCTCAGCCCTGCAAGAAGCACAAAAGCCAGTGTGAGCCCAAGCAGTAGCTCTGTGAGGGCCTTTGATGGTTTTCAGAGCAGGGCTGGCTGGAAACCCCCCCTGCAGGGGCAGCTGTGAGGGAACCAGTCCGGAAAGGCAGCAATTGATCATTTGGTGCCTGTCCCCAAGGCACCGAGAGAGCCCCAAAAATCCTGCAAGTCCCACAAGGATCTGCTCAACAACCTGACCGGGATGCTCCTCTGTCCTGAGCTGTGCAGGTAGTGCTGAACAAAAAGAAACAATTTCTTCCGGGTTAATCCAAAATCTGAGTTTTGTCTCCAATAAGAGGCACGAGAATTCTGTGTCCCATGACATTGGGGGAGAGAATTAGGAGCCCCTGGCGGTACTGGGAGCACTGGAACAGGGAACTCTGGGAAGCTCCACATGGGATCCCCCATTCGTGGCCACCCCCCGGGCAGGATGGGCACCCACTGGATCTAAGGTTGTCTGGGGGCACACGGGGGTTGCCCTCGGGCAGGGATCTCCAGTGCCCCCAGTGTCACAGCACATCATTGTAGATGTCACTGGGGTCCCGCTGTCACCCATGGGGCCCTGGCAGCTCCGCGTGGGTCACCTGGAGGATGTGGCGCAGTGAGAAACCCTGTGACAGACACCTGGTGGGAGTGCCTGGGTGAGGGTGACACCCGTGGGTGACGTGCCCCTGTCCCCCCCCATATTCACCCCCTGCCCGCTCAGTGCCCACGATGTGAGTGTCCAGAACGGCCCCCTCCTCCCGGGGAGTCCTGTGTGGATAAGGGGGGGGTCTGGGTTGAGTTTGGGAGGGGGAAAAGAGGAATCCCTGCTGGAACCTCCCACTCACTTGTCCTGGGGCTCCATGGTGGCTGCATGGAGAAGAGAGGGGGTGACCGTGGGGACCCCAGGAACCCTGAACCTTCTTGGGAACTAGGTGGCTCCAACCCCCCATGAGATCCCCAAATCCCCACTGGAGTCCTGATTCCCACCGCACCCCTGATTCCCTCCTGGACTCCAAGCACCCCTGAACCCACCAGAACTTCTGCACCACCACAGTGCCCCCAATGCCTCTGGTGTCCAAACTCTCTGAGAGACAGAACTCCAAGCACGGCAAGGAGGGGCACCCCTCCAAACTACCCCAGGATCCCAAAAATATCCCTGAACATCCCTGCATAGCCTCCAAGAGCTTCCCAAACCCTCCAGGAGTTCTCAGTGCCACCCCAATGTTGCACAAAGCCCACCCAAGGATGCCCTGGAGGCAACCAAGACTCTTCAAATTCCCCCACAACCCTCAGGACCCCCAGCCGAGGTCACTGTGAGCTCATTTTGCCCCAGGCGAGGGGCCCTGGGTGCTGCTCGATCTCTGTCCCCAGTCTGCGGGCTTCCCCTCCCTCCAGGACCCCCATGCCCCCATTGTCACCCACCCCGGCGGTGCCACCAGTGACAGCCCCCGATGACAGCCAAAAGCAGGTGCAGGTACAGGAGGGTCCTGCCGACATTCACAGCCACTGCTGGGGACAGAGGGGGACACAGTGGGGTCACCCTGAACGTTGGGGTTCCTGAACACCCCGATAACCCAGTGTGACTTCACCTGTCTTCCAGTGGTGTCCAGTGGTTCCCTGTGGTGTCACCTCCAGGGCCAGCTCTGGGCTGAGTGCCCGGAACACATGGTGCCCGTCCTGTCCCAGCTGGTTGGTGGCCATGCACTGGTAGGTGCCCGAATGTCCCACAACGACGGCCCCAAGCTCCAGGAGTGGACCCCGGGCCACCTCGTGCCCGTCGTGCAGCCAGGTGAAGGTGACAGGGGCTGAGCCCACCTGCACCGAGCAGCGCAGGGTCACGGGGTCACCTGGGCGCACCTGGAGTGCCGGGGGACCGGGGGTGATGGTGGCATTGGCCACGGGCACTGCGGGGACACAGACAGAGTTGGCACCTGGTGAGGCGAGGATGGGGATGCTGTGGGTGGGGTCACCTTCACTCTGGGGGTCCCACTCACCCAGGACAGTGACATTCAGGGGGACACTCTCGGCCACGCTGTCCCCATTGCTGACCCGGCACTGGTAGTGGCCGCTGTCATTGTCCCCAATGTGCCGCAGCTCCAGGTCAGGTCCTGTGCTTAGCGGTGTCCCCGAGCCCCCCCGGTGCCAGGAGAAGGACAGGGGACCTGTCCCCATGGCCACCGTGCAGCTCAGCACCAGGCGGTCCCCAAGTGCCACCTGTGCCTCGGGGGGCTGCACGGACAGGGACACCCCTGAGAGCGGGACCCCTGCGGGGGGACACAGGAGGGGTTGGGGACATGGGAGGAGTTGAGGACACCAGGGAGCAGTGAGGGACTCAGGGAGGGGGAGGATCAGAGAGGGGTGGGGGCATCTCAGTGAGGTAGAAAGGGGCGCAGTGGGGCGGACGCTTGGAAAGGGCTGGAAGGCACCCCAGAGAAGGATGGGACATTCAGAGAGGGGAAACAAGGAGACGGTTAAAGGGAACCACAGGGAAGATTTTGGGGACCCAGACAGGGATGGCGGGGCCATGGACAATGGAGGGTTATCAGAAAGGGAGAGGTGCATCCAGGGAGACCTGTGGGGCCCTGGTGAGGGATGCAGGAACCAGCGAGGGTGATGGAAGGACCCGGGGAGAGAGCTGGGAAGGCAGGGCAGCACACAGAGGGCTGAGCAGGGGTGGGAGACCTGGGAGGGCTGTGGGGGCTCCCCGTGCCCATCCCCGCACTCACTGCGCACCGTGACGCCGAGCCGGGTGCTGCTCTTCTGCACGGCCCCCCCCTCTCAGAGCGCACCTCGCAGCTGTAATTCCCCGAGTGGGAGACCCCCACGGCGGGCAGTAGGAGCTGTGGAGACCCCTGCGGGCCCCCCGCCACCTGCCCGTCCCGGTAGAAGCGGTACAGGAGGGGAGCTGGGGGCCGCAGGGGGCTGGGGGTGCTGAGGGAGCTGAGATTGAGGGGGGACCCCTCGGGGAGCTCGGGGGACCCTCCAGCAGCAAGACAGGCTTCAGCTCTGGGAATAAGATGAAGGTGGACAGTAAACTCCAAGTCCACTGAGAAGTGGCTTTGGGGGTGTCAGGATTCTTTAGGTTCCAGCCGTGAGGGTGCTCACCATGCACTGTCACTGTCACTGCTGCTGACACTTTGACATTCCTGTTAGCCATCAAGCCCCCGAGCAGCGGTAGCGGCCACTGTTGTGCTGCTCCAGCGGGAGGACAGGGACAGCTTGGTGTCCCCCTGAAGGGACCCTCCCAGATCCTTCTCGTCCTTGTAAAATCGCACCCTGGTGACAGGCTCGTCCCACCGGCCCCCGGCAGAGCAGTGTCACCGTGTCCCCCTCCAGCAGTGCCCTTGCTGGCACCTGCAGCACCAGAGACTCTGTGGGACAGGAGGGTCCCTGTCACACTGAGGAGCCCCGAGACAGGTCCAAAGTGGGTGCCCATGGCACCGGGGACATCTGGGTGTAGTGTCCATTTCTGCGGCAGGGTCCCAGGGACACTAGAAGCAGCCCGTGGCAGAGCCGCATCCCCACTGGGGCTCCAACCACACTGGGATGCACTGGGATGTCCCTGTGTGCAGGGGAAAAGGCTCTCGCCACACGAGGTGTGTCATGGTCACCTCGCAGGGAGTCGCTGGCCGGGGAGGACGGTCGCTGGAACAAAACTCAAACGCTCTGTGTAGGCTAAACGTTACAGTTGCAGTTTATTATAAAGAGCCTGCTAGGAGTTGCTCGGCGCAGCTCGGAGCAGGGTAAAAGGGTGAGAGAGAAAAGGGAGAAGAGAGGGAGAGAAGAGAGAAGAAGCAAGAGAGAGGAAACAAGAGAGCGATTTCCTGTTTGCAATACAGTAAAACATCTTCCATAATGAATATTCTAATTTTCACTAACCAATGTACTACAAGATGCAAATTCTATAGCATTTACATAGAGCCTATAGGAATCATGATATTAGCATAGTATGTTACATTTTAAACTCTAAGATCTAATCTATGGGCGGGGGCAAGTCTTTTGTGAGCTTTTGGGTTGCTCTCTGGCCGAGACCATTGTTTAATCAAGAAGGGATTATCTCCAGGGGCTATTCTATTGTTTCATGGTAATCCAGTAACTAAGGCTTTCCTGCCACATCCTCCCCAACAATTCCCACGTTTTGTTTAACCACTAATACATTGGATATTACAATGTAGAATGCAGGGTACAAATATTAAAACTACAGTTATTACTACTAGAATAACCAAATCTATCTTACAGAGTTCCTTTAGCCAAGATGTAAAGTTCCAACCTTTAAACAAACTGTCTAGCCAGGTAGGATAATTTGTTGTGATTTGGTCAGCCAGATCCTTTAAATTCTGCAACTGTTTATGAATAGAAACAGAATGGTCTGATAATTTTATGCCGCACAATTTTTGAAAAATGTTTGAAAAGGTTGAAAATGGTTTTTTAGGACTTGTGTTAGCTAGGCAGACTTGGCTAAAGCAACCCAGGCATTCATCTTTGGTCGATTTACAGATAAGGTTTCACTATAAAGACTAAAACAAAGGAAGAAAATTAACATGCATTTGCACAAACGATGAAACTTCATTCTTTTCTTGAGCTTTTTCTGAGATTTTAAGCCAGAACTGGGGGGTGCTATGCCATCAGTCACCCACAGAGTGCAGCCCACCCAGACCTATCAGAGAGCCACCTGAGCATTTCAGATCCCCTCTCACCATTTGATACCATCACGGGGGGGCTGCGCCAGCTGCCGAGTCTCTCACACTGGTAGGTGCCACTCTCGGTGACAGTGAAGCTGTAGCGTCCCTCCTGCCCCCAGGGCAGCCCGTGCTTGTGGTGGCACCGGTGGTCCCCGAGCCCTGGCAGGTCAGTGTCACCCGATCCCACAGCACCGCCGGCGTCCAGGGGGGCTCCACCAGGAGCTGGGTGCTCTGGGCACCTGCGGGTGACAGGGGACACCAGCCTGCCAGGGCCACCACGGGGCTGAGGACAGCAGGGCAGGGACATGGCATCCCCCGAGGACTCACCAGTGAGACCGAGGGTCTGGGCTGGAATGCAGAAGGGACAGGGCTGGGAGGGGTTGGTCCTTGAAGACAGCAGCACCTGGGGATGGTGCCTGTCCCCAAACTCTTCCCATGGGAACACTTGTGTAGCACGGAGGGTTTGTGGACAGGGACACCTCGGTCACCCTGGGCGGAGGCAGGACATGGAGACAATCTGGACACCCGATGTGTGCACAGGTCACCTCCCCCAGCCCTACAGCACCTGTCCCCACAGTCACATCCCCATGGCCCTGTGCCTGTGATCCCATTCCCATGGCACCTGTCTCCATGCCCCATCTGCATGGGACGTGGTCCTTGTCCCTGTCCCTGCATCCCTGTCTCCCTGTCCCTGTCTGAACAGCTGCCCCAGCCCCAAGGTTCCTTTTGCCACATCATTAACCCCACATGTCAATCCCCATGTTAACATCCCCACATCCCAGTTCCCCTGTTCCTCTTCCACTGTTCCTGTCCCCGCAGCCACCCCACAAGTCTGGTCACACTGGGCTCCATGTCCATGCCCTGGCTCTGCTGGCTTTGGGGACCTCAAGGGACCCCACAGCCCCCCTGGGCCCCCTCCCCACCGCTCTGTGCCTCACCAGGGCCCATCCCCATGGCGTCAGGCCCGTGCCCGGGGCACTCACCCCACAGGAGCAGCGCCACCTTCCCGGCCATCCCGGTGTCCCTGGCCATGGGCACTGGCTGTCACTCGCTGCTGTGGCCACCTGTCCCCTGGCTGGCAGGATGAAGGGACAGGAAGCGAGGTCACGTCTCGTCCTCATTGAGTTGGTGGCCCTTGGTGGGGGCAGGGTGGCCACAAGCTGGGGACAGGCTGTGGGCAGGGTGGGGGCAGGCTGGGGACAAGGCTGGGGACAAGGCTGGGGACAAGGCTGGGTGGCGCAAGGTGAGACACGGCCTACCCAGGAGTGGAGGGTTCAGAGGGTATGGGGAGTCAAGGATGGGTGTCTGGGGAATGTGATTTTCCAGGGAATGGGGACTCAGGGCAATGGGAATCCTGAGGAGAGGGAGTCACCAGGTGTGCAATATGAATTTGGGTTCTCAAGCTGGAGGGATTCAGAGATGGGAGTCCCAGGGATTTGAGGTTATGGATGAGGGTAAGGGATGAAGGTCCTGGGGGAATGGAGGTGCCTGGGGGAAGTGGAGTGTCCTGTGGGAATGAAGGTTGTGGGGGAATGGGGAATGTAGGGGCTGGAATTTGGGGGAGAGGGTTTCTTGGAAATGAGGGTCCTGGGCCATGGAGATCCTGGGGAATGGTAGTCCTGGTGAAACACTAATCTTAGAAAATCAGGATTTTAGTTACCTTGCTGAACACAAAATTTAGAAGGTAGTATTTATCTGAAACTTAAATAATTAATTGTCTGTCATTTCATGTTTGCTCAGCTGTACTTACAATGCAAAAAGAAGAAACTAGTGAGCAGATCCAAAGGAACATAGACAATGCAACCAGAAACCCATTCTTTTGAAAATTGGACTATCCCCAGAAATCATTTGTATTCTCAGTGATAGAAAAGGTCAAAACTTTAGGGTGAGGAAGGCTCATCTTACTTCCTCCTTTTAAGACTCCTCCCCACAAAAACGACCCCAGAGTTAATTTAAGAAGTCAATCACACATGCTTAATAGCTATTCAAGCTAATTATCATAGGAAGCGGGGGATGGGAGGGGCTGTTATTATGAATATGTATTTGTTTGAATCCTTTGCTAATAAATAGACTTTATGATCACCTGTGATTTTGCAGTGCGTATTAGAGGATTACCTCATGCTGCTGCCCAGCGCTGAATAAACAGACACTTTCTAATTTTAAATTGTTAGAGAGTGTTTTGTCCGTCACCACTGAGTATCAGAATTAGACCAATACTCATATTTTGGTAATTCACAGGGATGGAGGTGGCAGGGAAAGGGTAACATAAGGAATGGGGGTCCCATGATTGGATTCCCAGGAGAAGCGGGGTGCCAGGGATGGGCAGTGGCTGGGCAGGTCTATGGGTCACAGCTACTTCCCTGGGTGCCTCAGATTTTGGGGTGACCCAGCACCCAGAGCTGCCCTCCTGGGGTGCTAATTTCCTGGGCAGGGAATCACATGGGGAGCCCTGGATATCTCTGCCTCTGTGGCCTCCCCAGCACTTGCACTTTTTCTTCTCTTTATTTCTCTGTTTTCCTTATTTTCCTCAATTCTGTGCCATGCCCCTAACACCCCCTGTTTTGGATTAAAAATCCTGGGGACCACCTGGGCAGGGAATGGGTTGGGGGACCCCAGGGAGGGAGAAAAGTGGGTGAGGGGTCTGCAGGGAAGTTTGGGGAAGCTGTGGGTGATGGGAGTGTCTGGCTGTGCCACCCCAGCACTTTTACTTTCTCTCCCTGCAGCAGAAGGAAGAGGCTGTTTGTGCTGAGAGTCACACGGGGTGGGTTCTGTCCTGGGGGGCACATCTAGGGGGTCCTGCCTGAGGGGATCCTGTTCTGGGGGTGACACGTTCTGGGGAGATTTTGTCCCAGTGGTGATACATCCCAGCAGGGGAGATCCTGTCCTGGGGGATGGTGGTTCTGGGCAGGGTCCCTGGACACATTCCCTGAGCAAGTCCCTGTCCAGGGCAGGGCAAATCCTGGAGACCCCTGTCCTGGGCAGGGGGGCCCTGCCAACCCCTTCTGTCCTCAGTGGGGCACTGTGACCTCTGGGACCTCTGGGGTGCCCCAACTCGGGGTGTTACCCACGCACTCTACACCCCCTCCTTGGCTGCCCCCAGCCACCTGGGAGCCGTCAATCCCCTTTTGGGAATCCTGACAGGTGCAGCACCTCGGCCCCATTGCACAGCCCACCAAGATCATTCTGTGGGTGAAAAAGCCCAGCAGGGCTGACGGGTGGGGGATAGACATGAGCTGGTGTCAGCCAGGGCAGGAATAGACACCCCAATAATATCCAAAGCCTACCCCCACAACCAAAATCCCTGCAAGGCCTCAGTGCTGGCAACCAGGAGATGGATGAGACACTCCCCATGAAACACTGGTGATGCTCTTGGGGGGCTTCCCTCTCTTTCTCCTGCTCCCCACAATCCCCCCACTGGGTTCCTCTCCTGAGGGCTGAGGACACTTTGGGTTTATTTCGTTTGGGGAGAAATCGTATTCCAGCCTTTTCAATCTTGTTTCCCCCCTGCAGGATCTGAGCCAGCAAGAGCAGCTGGGGAATGGAGCCCCAGGCAGGAAGAAGCTCCCAAACTCCTGCTCCTTGAAGCCAGTGCCCATCCAAGTGTGGGGCCCAGCCATGGCCCAGCCCCAGTGCACAGGGATGGGCATTGGCCAGCCCTGCTCTGGCCAGCACCAGGTGGCAGCCAGGACCTGAGACTCCCCCCGCCCCCTTGCCTTTGATTCTTGCAGCTTTCAAGCTGCTGCAAAGCTGAGAATTCTTTCTGTGGGGGACAAGGCTTGGCTGTGGTTTGCTCAGCCCTGCAAGAAGCACAAAAGCCAGTGTGAGCCCAAGCAGTGGCTCTGTGAGGGCCTTTGATGGTTTTCAGAGCAGGGCTGGCTGGAAACTCCCCCTGCAGGGGCAGCTGTGAGGGAACCAGTCCGGAAATGCAGCAATTGATCATTTGGTGCCTGTCCCCAAGGCACTGAGAGAGCCCCAGAACTGCTGCAAATCCCACAAGGATCTGCTCAACAACCTCACCGGGACCCTCCTCCTTGAACAAAATCTGCAGCCCTCTGGAACCTCCTGGAAAGAATGTTTGGGTTCTGGATGTGGACACCAGCAGAGAGGGAAAAGTGTGGGAATATGGAGCAGGGCTCCACACGTGGCTCTGGGGCACAGGGGTGTCCCAGCAGGAGCAGGGAGTGCCCAGGCAGGGGAATTCAGGGCAGGGTGCAGTGCATTTACCAGGGAATCAGAGCCTGAGGGACACACGGGCATTTCCACAGATTGCTGTGGAACCAAATGTACCTGGGATTTGCCACCATCAGGGCAAGGTCGTCACAGGCATCACCTTAAGTTTGGGCACCCCAGAGGTGCCAGGGCCCCCACTGGGGACAGCAGGTATGCTCAGGGCCCCCAGGACACAGGTGCCCAGGATGTGCCACCTCTGGGACAGGAATCCCCAAGGACATGGCACCCCCAGAACGAGGAGCCCCTGGGACAAAGACCCCAGGATAAACCCCAGATACCAACAGCCCAGAGGAGCCCTTTTTCCCTCAGGGCAGGACCCCTCTGGATGTGCCCCTCCAGGACAGAATCCACATCCTGGCCTCAGCATAAACAGTCTCTTCCTTCTGCTGCAGGAAAGAGAAAGTAAAAATCTTGGGTAGGGAGCACAGCCCAGAGAGCCCCATCCCCCACAGCCCCCCAAACACTGCCTGCACCTCAGACCCCTTTTCCCTCTCATGGGATCCCTCAGCTGTTACCTGCTCAGGTGTTCCCTGGGATGTGTGAGGGGAGGGGAAAAAGCCCAGGGGTGTGTGGGGCAGAGAGACAGAACCTCCCAGGACAAGCCTGGGGTGCCCCCCTGGCCATGAGCACCCTGTGGGGGCTGTGCTGGGCTCTGAGTCAGCCCAAAATCTGAGACACCCCATGAAGGAGCTGTGACCCCTGTGCCACCAAGCCACTGCCCATCCCTGCGACCCTGGGAACCAAACCATGGCGCCCCATTCCCATGGGAACCCAACCATGACATGCCCATTTCATTGGTCTCTCCTCCCTGGGGTCCTCCACCCCAGCTCTCCCATTGCCTGGCCCCACCACTGCCTTGATCCCATCCCATGGGCAGCTTCTTCCCCAGAACCCCCATTCCCGAGGTCCCTTTCTCCTCCTGCGCCCCCAACCCTGGGACCCACATGCCATGACACCCATCCTTGGCTCCCTGCAACACCTCAGCCTCCAAATTCCAGCAACATCCTGTCCTCACCATGTCCCACATCACCCCCATGTCCCACAAGGTCCCCACCCTGCCCCCATCCTGTCCACACCCTGCCCCCACCAAGGGCCACCTACACATGAGGACGAGACGTGACCTCGCTTCCTGTCCCTTCATCCAAAGAGCCGCCAGCCAGGGGACAGGTGGCCACAGCAGCGAGTGACAGCCAGTGCCCATGGCCGGGGACACTGGGATGGCCGGGAAGGTGGCGCTGCTCCTGTGGGGTGAGTGCCCCGGGCACGGGCCTGACACCCTGGGGATGGGCCCTGGTGAGGCAGAGAGCGGTGGGCAGGGGGCACAGGGGGGCTGTGGGGTCCCCTGATGTCCCCAAGTCCCTAAGGCCAGCAAAGCCAGGGCATGGACATGGAGCCCAGTGTGACCAGAGTCATGAGGTGGCTGTGGGGACAGAAACAGGGGGACAGGAACAGGGGAACTGGGATGTGGGAATGGGAACAGGGGGATCGAGATGTGAGGACAAGGATGTGGCAAAAGGAACCTTGGGAATGGGGCAGCTGTGGGGACAAGGACAGGGAGACAGGGATGCAAGTTTGCAGGGACATGGGCCACGTCCCATGCAGGTGGGGCATGGGGACAGGTGCCATGGGAATGGGATCAAGGGCACAGGGCCATGGGGATGTGACTGTGGGGACAGGTGCTGTAGGGCTGGGGGAGGTGACCTGTGCACACATGGGGTGTTCACAGTGTCCCCATGTCCTGCCTCAGCCCAGGGTGACTGAGGTGTCCCTGTCCTCAAAATCTTCATGCTACACCAGTGTTCCTGTGGGGACAGTTTAGGGACAGGCACTACATCTGGTCCCTCAGGTGCTGCTGTCCCTGCAGGGCCACCCCCACCCAGCCCTGTCCATTCTCCCTTCCAGCCCAGACCCTCGGCTTCACTGGTGAGTCCTCGGGGGATGCCATGTCCCTCCGCCACTGTCCCCAGCCCCATGGTGGCCCTGGCAGGCTGGTGTCCCCTGTCACCCGCAGGTGCCCAGAGCACCCAGCTCCTGGTGGAGCCCCCCTGGACGCCGGCGATGCTGTGGGACCGGGTGACACTGACCTGCCAGGGCTCGGGGACCTCCGGTGCCACCACCTGGTACAAGGACGGGCGGCGCTGGGGGCAGGAGGGACTCGACAGCTTCAATGTCACCGAGAGTGGAACATACACGTGTGAGAGACCCGGCAGTGGGCGCAGCCCCCCATTTACAGTTTTAAATGGTGAGGAGGCTTTGGGTGTCCCCACCCTGGCACTCGCAGGGGCTCTGAGGGCTCAGGGTGGGCGCAGCTCCATGGGTCAACCCCTGGTGTGAATAGAACCTTTCCCCTCCTCTGGGGACATCCCTGAGCATCCCAGCATGGGGGGATCCCCGCGCTGGAACTGGGGACTCCTGGAGTGAGCGCCCTGTGGGGGGTCCAGGTGACATCGGGTGTGACAAGTCCCCCCTGTCCCCCAGACTGGCTGGTGCTGCAGGTGCCAGCGCGGGCGCTGCTGGAGGGGGACACGGTGACACTGCACTGCCGGCGCAGGCGGGACTTGCCGGTCAACTTGGTGTCCTTTTACCGCGACGGGAAGGAATTTGCGACTCTCCACGATGGGACCGAGCTGTCCCTGTCCCCTCTGAGGCTGCGCCACTACCACTGCCAGGTCTGGGTGGAATACTGGGAGTGGAAGGAGTCTGCGCAGGTTAAAGTGCTAATGCAGGGTGAGCACCCCACAGCCGCCACCCCAATACCTCAAGAGCCCCTCCCCAGGGACTCGGGGTCACACATCTCTCACCCATCTCTTTCCCAGAACTCAAGCCTGTCTTGCTGCTGAAAAGTTTCCCCGAGCTTCCCGAGGGGTCTCCCCTCAATCTCAGCTGCCTCAGCACCCCCAGCTCCCTGCGGCCCCCAGCCCCCCTCCTGTACAGCTTCTACCGGGACGGGCAGTTGGTGGGGGGCCCACAGGGGTCCCCGCAGCTCCTGGTGCCCGCCGTGGGGGTCTCCCACTCGGGGAACTACAGCTGCGAGGTGCGCTCCGAGGGGGGGGCCGTGCGGAAGAGCAGCGCCCGGCTCGGCGTCACGGTGCGCAGTGAGTGCGGGGATGGGCACGGGGAGCCCCCACAGCCCTCCCAGGTCTCTCACCCCTGCTCAGCCCTCTATGTGCTGCCCTGCCTTCCCAGCTGTCTCCCTGGGTCCTCCCATCACTTTCCTTGGTGCCTGCAGCCCTCACCATGTCCCCTCACCTCTCTCTGGGTGCGTCTCTCCCTCTCTAAGGTCTCTCCATTGTCCACAGGTGCCACCATCTTTGTCTGGGTGCCCAAAATCTTCCCTGTGGATCCGTTCAACACTCTCCATGTGTCCACTCCTTGAATCTCTCATCCTTCCTTGGGTCCCTTCCATCACTTTCCAAGCTTTCCCTCCATCTCTACATCCCCTTCTTCCCCCCTGGTATCCCCCCACCGCTCTCTGATCCTGCCCTTCCCTGAGTCCCTCACAACTCCCTGGTGTTCCTCTCTCCTCTCATGTCCCCAGTCCCTTCTCTGTCCCCCTGCAGGGGTCCCGCCTTTGGGGGTGTCCCTGTCGGTGCAGCCCCCTGGGAGACAAGTTGCACTGTCCTTCTCCTGGCACTGGGAGGGCTCAGCCGTGTCACTGTTCACCAGCCCCTACCTGGAGCTGCTGCACGCTGGGGGCAATGACAGAGGCCACTATCAGTGCCGGGCGAGCAACGGTGACAGTGTAGCTGAAAGCCCCACATTGAACGTCCCTGTCCTGGGTGATCAGGACCCTCGGGATGAGGATGACCCCACTCACAGCATCCCAAATTCCACGTTTCCATTCCACCACATCCCCCCACAGCATCCCCAGCCCAGCCCAGCTCACAGCCCCCACCACTGGGTGTCACAGACCAGGGGAATGTGGACTGTCTGGCTCCAGCTATCCCCCCACCGAGAGCAACCAAGCCAGGCATGCCTAACCCAGGTGTCACATCCCACCAGTGCACATCAGGTCACATTCACCCTACTCCGCGTGATCCTCCCAGGGCATTGAGAACCTTGGCATTGGGCTGATGTCCCCGTTGATGTGCCTCATGGCACCCATCCCATCCCACCCACGCCATTCTGCGCCCCCCACCAGGTGACGGTCATCCCCATCTTTGGACACATCTTTCATCCCATCCTCACCTCACCCTCATCCCATACTCATCCCCTACACCTCATCCATCACATGCCCTCATCCCACACCACATGATGACCCCAAGCATCATGGGGTCACTGTCCTGGGTGAAGAAGACCCTCTCCTCTGTCTCCAGGTGCCACCATGCAGACTCCCTCATCCCCCCTACCAAGTGCCAGCCCCTGCCCGCAGCCTCAGCCCTGTCTGTGTCCCCACAGTGCCCGTGGCCAATGCCACCATCACCCCCGGTCCCCCAGCACTCCAGGTGCGCCCAGGTGACTCCGTGACCCTGCGCTGCTCGGTGCAGGTGGGCTCAGCCCCTGTCACCTTCACCTGGCTGCACGACGGGCACGAGGTGGCCCGGGGTCCCCTCCTGGACCTTAGGGCCGTCGATGTGGGACATTCAGGCACCTACCAGTGCGTGGCCACCAACCAGCTGGGACAGGACGGGCACCGCGTGTTCCGGGCACTCAGCCCAGAGCTGGCCCTGGAGGTGACACCACAGGGAACCTCTGGACACCACTGGAACACAGGTGGGGTCACACGGGGTCATTGGGATAGCAGGAGCCCTGGAGTGACATGTGACCCTGATGTGTCCCTTCTGTCCCCAGCAGTGGCCGCAGGCCTTGGTGGGTCCTTTGTCTTCCTGCTCCTTCTCGTAGGTGGAGCTGTGGGCTGGCACAGATGGAAAAACATGAGTGGGTGACAATGGGGACAATGGGGGCCCTGGGGAGCTGCGGGACTGCAAAAATATGGGGGTGATGGGGCAGCAGCCACAACCCCTGATTTGGGCTGTGCTGAGAACTCAAAACCTTTGCTCAGGGCGCTGAAGGATTTGGGGTGGTGTTGGAGGCCTTGCAGGGATTTTGGGGATTCTTTAAGTGATCTGGTGGGAATTTGGAGGGTCCCCCTCCCTGCTACGTATTAGCTTTTGAGGGCTCAAGTACTTCAGAGCACTGGGATGGTTCAAAGGTTCTAGGAGGCACCAGGATAGCTCAGGCGTCCTGGGGGAAATTGGGGAGGCAGTGGGGTTTGAGGATTCTGGAGAGGGGTCAGGGTCCTGGGGACCGCATAGTTACTCCTCCTGTCTTTCCTTTGCAGCTGACAGGAAGCAGCAGGAAAGGTGAGTGGGGGGCTCAAACTGCACTCTGGCCTTTGACTCCAACCCCCAAGCCCTCCCATTCCATCCCACTCATCCCCTTTATTCCCTCAGGGCCCCCCCAGAGCTCCCGGCCCCCCCAGAGGAGGGGGAGGTGCTGTACACCCACGTCGTGAGCACCAAGCAGATGGGGGGTGAGTCTGGGCTGGGACACACGCAGAGGGACATGTAACCCATGAGTGTCCCCCTGCCCAGATGTCACAGCCAGTGTCTCTCGCAGCGTCCCTCCATGCCACCACACTCCAGGATCCCCAGGTGACCTACGCGGAGCTGCCAGTGACCCATGGGCTACCGTGGAAATGCAGGGACATCTATGGGAATGTGCGATGACACTGGGGGCATGGCCGGGCACTGGGGACACGGGAAAGCACTGGGGGGCACTGGGGGCATTGGGATCACTGGAGTACCCCACTCATGGGCAGCGACACCCATGTGTCCCCCCCCACTGCTCCTGTGGGTGCCCAGCATTCACGGGTAGTTGGCCACAGTGGGGGGTCTCATGTGATGCTGCACAGGGTACCCAGTGCTCCCCATGCCCCCACAACCTCCAAGGACTTCCCGATTGCCATTCATCTACCACCAGTGGTTCCCCATTCCACATCCAGGTGCTCCCAGAACCCTCAGACACTTCCCCATTCCCTCCCCACTCTGCTCCCACTACCCACAAGGGCTCCCTATTTCCCCTCCCAGTGCCTCTCCATTGCTCCCAGAAGATCCAGGTGCTTCCCATTCTCTCTCCCAGTACCCCTGTGTTATAAATGACGCCGACGTCTTTCTTGAAAGACCAACTTGTTTATTGGAAACAACAACCGAGAACGGGGGCTCAGGATAAGCCTGAACCCCACGTGGCAAGCCAGAGAAATATAAACTACAACGTTGTAACACCAGGCGTTTCCTCAGGCACCGAGCACCATCAGAAGGCAGAGCTCCGAGCCCCGAGCAGCCTTTTATACCCCCTCCACTTGGCGGATGAGGTCATCTCTCACTCCCTCTTGGGATTGGCTCTCTCTTCACTGGCTGTTCTGATAGGTTGGAGGGCTGTCCAATCATTGTTTAAGCGTGTGCGTTCACTTGATAATGTCATTCTTCTAGAAGGTTCCAGCTGAACCTGTCAATTAACTGTCAGTCAGTCCTCCCCTTGACAAAACCGCCCACACTGCAACGCCCACCCATTGACAGTTGGTCATCACATAGCCATAGCCCCGCCCACTGCAACTTCCCTAACAACATTTAAACAAACAAGTCATTAACAGTTTTCAACTTATTAACTAACAAACCCCAATCCTGCCCTGGAGCCTGAACTCATTCCTAACACATGTACTCCCAGTGCCTCTGCAATGCCCCTCTCAGAACTCCCAGTACACCCACGGCTTGTCATCTCTCTTCCCAGTGCCTGGGGAACACAGGATTCATTGATCTCTTATTGGCACCCAAATGCAGCTTTTTGGTTCAACTAACAGATATGGTGTTTCTTTGTTCAGCTCTGTCGGGCTTTAGGAATGGGATTCTCCAATGTTGGGCTGCCACTAAAACCAGTGCTCCGGATTGCCTTGTCCCCTGGTTAAAACCCTTCCTGTGCCATGTTCCCCACAAGATGATGTCACAAAGGCCCTGGGTGGTTCTGGAGCCTCCCCCTTTTCCAGAGCAGTGGGGATCAGGCCGTGGTACAGGGTGGGGGTCAGGGACTAGAAAAGTTGGATACCTCGAGACATTTTGGAACACCTGTGTGTGGCAGGGCTGGGTCAGGCATTGCTTTTGGTGACACAGGGCCCTGTGTGTCAGTCAGTCTGCCAGCCATGGCACACTGGGGACAGTGTGATGCTCTGCGAAACCCATCTCCTGAGTGGTCGAGTGACCAGGAGTCCCACCTTGGTACAGGACCCTTGGTGGCCCAAGGGATTAAAAGGCAGAGCATGAGTTGGCCAAGTGTCTGACCCTGTCTTCTCTTGGAATGTCTGCCCCATCCACGCTAGAACCTAGGAGCTGGAAACTGTCTTGGTTTAAAAGAGAAATGTCTGCCAAGGAAAGCATGAGCGTTCCTGGAATGGAAAGAGGACCTGCTCCTCCAAACTGTCATAGCTCTGAAAATTATGGGGCTTCCAGACAAAAATGTAAGAAAAGGAATAAAATTGCTAGGAAATTTATAGAGCAGAAAAGAACAAGCAGCAACATAAGAACAGAAATTTCCAACCTGCTCAGGGCTGTTTGTTCACCTTTGGTGCAGTTATGGCCAGGGCCAGCAGGGGGCACTGCAGAAAGAACTACCGGCCAGCAGGGCGCGCTGCAGAGAGCGCTCCTGGCCAGCAGGGGGCGCCCCAGTGCCAGCTCGAACCCCTCAGGGGCCATGGCGGCCTCGGGTGGGAGGGACGAGGCCAAATCGCTCCTTTGGCAAATTCACGCTTTGCACCAATCAGTCCCAGCACCAGCACCGGCAGCGCACGGGCAGAAGAGACGAAGGCAGCAGCTTGGATCCTGGTGCCCGGTGCCAGCGGAGCAGTGTCCCGGCCCAGGCACACACCCTGCGCAACACCCACGACCACTCTCCCTGATGCCGAACGCAAGGAAGGCAGCACCGAACCCCAGGCAGGTCTCAGGCTCACAACAGCACCTCTTGTGCCTTCCCACCACAATTCCTGAAAACCCTCAGCCTTTCACTGCCTTTTCCTCCTTCCCCCCTGGCACAGCAGTTCTGGGAATGATGAATTCCCCTGGGATGTTGAGGAAAGCAGGTGCTCCTTCTGACACTGCCAGGGCTCCTCAGGGGCTCCACAGCACGTTTGGAGCTACTGCTCTTCCTGGGCCACTGCTGGTCCTGAGGCAGCAGCCACAGGGGGAGGAGAAGGAGGAGGAGAGGGAGGGAAAGGAGAAGGAAGAAGGGCAGGAGCAGGCCCTCGATGAGCTGTTGTAATTAGGGCTGGTGTTCCTGAAGGTCAGCCATGTTGCTTAACCCCTCCTGTGCACAAATGCACAGCTCTGCTGGCTCTCTGAGGTATTCTGGGTTACTGTGGCAGTACTGGAAATATTTCAGTGTTCAGATGCCTCTAGCTCTGCCCACAAGAAGCTTTTTTGGATGTCGGGTAAGTTTTCTGCAGCTTCTCACCTTGGCCCCATTGCACAGGGATGGACACTGGCCAGCCCTGCTCTGGCCAGCCCCAGGTGGCAGCCAGGACCTGAGGCTCCCCCCGCCTCCTTGGCTTTGATTCTCGCAGCTTTGGAGCTGCTGCAAAGGCTGAGAATTCTTTCTGTGGGGGAAAAAGGCCTGGCTGTGGTTTGCTCAGCCCTGCAAGAAGCACAAAAGCTAGTGTGAGCCCAAGCAGTGGCTCTGTGATGGCTTTTGATGGTTTTCAGAGCAGAGCTGGCTGGAAACCCCTCCTGCAGGGACAACTGTGAGGGAACCAGTCCAGAAATGCAGCAATCGATCATTGGATGCCTGTCCCCAAGGCACTGACAGACCCCAGAACTGCTGCAAATCCCACAAGGATCAGCTCAAAAACCTGACCGGGAATCTCCTAGGTCAAAACTGAGCAGGCAGAGCTGAACACACAAAAACTATTTCTCCCAGGTTAATTCAAAAGCTGTGTTTTATGTTCAATAAGAGGCAGAAGGATCCTGTGCCCCCTGGCAATGGAGGAGGAATGGGTAGCTCCTGGAGGTACTGGCAGCACTGGAATGGAGAGCTCTGGGCAGCCCCACATGGGGACTCTTCATTCGTGGCCACCTCTGGGCAGGGTGGGTAGCCATGCCAACCGAAAGAAAGGGAACACATGGGGCAGGGATCTCTAGTTCCCCCAGTGCCCCCAGTGTCCCCAGTGTCACAGCACATTCCCGTAGATGTCCCCAGTTTTCTATGGTCGCCCATGGGTTGCTGGCAGCTCCGCGTAGGTCCCCTGGGGATCCTGGAGTGTGCTAGCACGGGGGGACACTGTGAGAGACACTGGCTGTGGCATCTGGGCAGGGGAACACTCATGCGTGACTTGTCCCTCTGCGTGTGTCCCAGCCTGGACTCACCCGTCTGCTTGGTGCTCACGACGTGGGTGTACAGCACCTCCCCCTCCTCTGGGGGGCCTGGGAAATGTGGGGGGCCCTGAGGCAATAAAGGGGATGTGTGGGAGGGAATAGGAGGTCATGGGGGTTGGGGTCAAGGGCGAGAGTGTGGTTTGAGCCCCCACTCACCTTTCCTGTTGATTCCTGTCAGCTGCAAAGGAAAGAGGGGAGAGGTGACTGTGGGGTCCCCAGGGCCCTGACCCCTCTTAGGAATCCTCAAACCTCACTGTACCCTCAGTTTCCTGCCAGGACCCCTGAGAATCCCTGCTGCCCCCCTGAAACCTTGAACCACACCAGTGCTCTTTGCCCCCAGAATCTCAAGCCTGGCAGAAAGGCTCAACCTCCAAATTCTTCCCAGGACCACTGGAAAAACCCCCAAAATCCCTGTAAGGCCTTCCAATCCCTAGTACCCTGGGAAAGACGCTGAGCGCTCAGAACTGCAGCTCAGCACCAGGCGGTCCCCCAGTGCCACCTGTCTCCCAGGGGGCTGCACGGACAGGGACACTCCCGAGGGCAGGACCCCTGCGGGGGGACACAGGAGGGGTTGGGGACATGGGAGGAGTGAGGGACACCAGGGAGCAGTGAGGGACTCAAGGAGGGCGAGGAGCAGAGTGGGGTGGGGGCATCTCAGTGAGGTAGAAAGGGGAGCAGTGAGGCGGACGCTTGGAGAGGGATGGAAGGCACCCCAGAGAAGGATGGGACATGCAGAGAGGGGAAACAAGGAGAGGGTTGAAGGGAACCACAGGGAAGATTTTGGGGACCCAGACAGGGATGGCGGGGCCATGGACAATGGATGGACATCAGAGAGGGAGAGGTGCATACAGGGAGAACTGTGGGTACCTGGTGCGGATGCAGGAAGCAGCAAAGGTGATGGAAGGACCCAGGGAGAGAGCTGGGAAGGCAGGGCAGCACACAGAGGGCTGAGCAGGGCTGGGAGACCTGGGAGGGCTGTGGGGGCTCCCCGTGCCCATCCCCACACTCACAGTGCACTGTGATGCCGAGCCGGGTGCTGCTCTTCCACACGGCCCCCCACTCGGAGCGCACCTCGCAGCTGTAATTCCCCGAGTGGGAGACCTCCACGGCATGCAGCAGGAGCTGCGGGGACGCCTGCGGCTCCCGCACCAACAGCCCATCCCGGTAGAAGCGGTACAGGAGGAAGGCTGGGGGCCGCAGGGGGCTGGGGGTGCTGAGGCAGCTGAGATTGAGGGGGGACCCCCCGGGGAGCTCGGGGGCACCTTTCAGCAGCAAGACAGGCTTGAGCTCTGGGAAGGAGATAGGTGTGACAAATGAAAGTCTGAGACCAGTGAGAAGTGGCTTTGGGGGTGTCAGGATCTTGGGGTTCCAGCCATGGGGGTGCTCACCGTGCACTGTCACTGTCACCGGTGCTGACATTTTTGCTCCTGTTCGCAGAAAGCCCCCGCAGCTGTAGTGGCCACTGTTGTGCAGCTGCAGAGGGGACAGGGACATCTGGGTGCCCCTGAGGGACCCTCTGAGCTGCTTCTCGTCCTTGTAAAATTGCACTCTGGAGACAGGGTTGTCTGGCCAGCCCCGGCAGCGCAGTGTCACCGTGTCCCCCTCCAGCAGTGCCCGTGCTGGCACCTGCAGCACCAGCGGCTCTGTGGAACAGGAGGGTCCCGTCACACTGAGGAGCCCGAGCCAGGTCCAAAGTGGGTGCCCACGGCACCGGGGACATCTGGGTGGAGTGTCCACTGCGCAGGGAGGGTCCCAGGGACACGAGGAGCAGTCCCATGGCACAGCTGTCCCTGTGTGCAGGGGACAGGCACTAGGCACACTAGGGATGTGCGTGTATCCAGGTAGTGGAGCTCACCCAGACTTATCAGGGAGCCACCCTGAGCATTTCAGATTCACCCTCACCATCTGACACCATCACGGTGGGACTGATCCCACTGCTGGGTCTCTGACACTGGTAGGTTCCACTCTCGGTGACAGTGATGCTGTCGGGTCCCTCCTGCCTCCAGCGCCGCCCGTTCTTGTACCAGGTGGTGGCACCGGTGGTCCCTGAGCCCTGGCAGGTCAGTGTCACCCGGTCCCACAGCACCGCCGGCGTCCAGGGGGGCTCCACCAGGAGCTGGGTGCTCTGGGCACCTGCAGGTGACAGGGGACACCAGCCTGCCAGGGCCACCATGGGGCTGGGGACAGCAGGGCAGGGACATGGCATCCCCCGAGGACTCACCAGCAAGGCCGAGGGTCTGGGCTGGAAGGGAGAAGGGACAGGGCTGGGTGGGGTGGCACTGCCGGGACAGCAGTACCTGGTGGATCAGGTGTGGTGTCTGTCCACAAACTGTCCCCATGGGAACACTGGTGTAGCACGGAGATTTTGAGGACATGGACACCTCAGTCACCCTGGGCTGAAGCAGGACATGGGGACACTGTGGACACCCCATGCATGCACAGTTCACCTCCCCCAGCCCTACAGCACCTGTCCCCACGGCCACATCCCCATGGTCCTGTGCCCGTGATCCCTTTCCCATGGCATCTCTCCCCATGCCTCTTCTGCATGGGACGTGGCCCTTGTCCTTGTCCCTTCATCCCTGTGTCCCTTTCCCCACAGCTGCCCCAGCCCCAAGGTTCCTTTTGCCACATCCCATCTCTGTCCCCCTCTTCCCTTCCACACATCCCAATTCCCCTGTTCCTGTCCCCCTGTTCCTGTCTGCATGGCCACCCCACAGCTCTGGTCTGTCACTGCCTGAGGTATCTCCTTAGACCTGAGATCACCGTGGAGGACATGCAGGTGGTTTGGGACCCAGCTCTTTCCAATGCCCACCGATGAGATACTGCATGAGGCTGTTCTTAGAGGTTTTCATGGTTGTTTATTCTTTCTTATCTCGGGAATGCTTTGTCCAAGGCAGAATCTGCCTGGCAGAGGCAGGACTTATCTTTTATAGTCTAAATTACGTACTAGGCATTTACAATTATTTTCCAATACAATTCAGTCTTATAACATGGCCCAGCTTTGTTCACATCCAATCCAAAAGTGCCAGCATGTCACCCAGCATGGATGACACGAAGAAGAAGGAGGAAGAAGTATCCAAGCCCCAAATTCTCCATCATGGCCACAAACCCCTTAATATAAGCATTCTATACATCTACTTATTCTACATTCTAACTGTCTAATTTACGCTCTATTTATTTTTGCAGCTTGCATTTCTTCTCCAATGTTGGTAAATTGTTCCAAGGAGCTAAATCCAGCCCCTGAGACACCTGGGTCTCATTCGAGGGTCTTTGGGGACGCCGCCAGGGGGGTCTTAAACGTTCCAGGGAAGACAGAGGAATACTCTGGACTCCCACACTGGTCACACTGGGCTCCATGCCCATGCCCTGCCTCTGCTGGCCTTGGGGACCTCAAGGGACCACACAGCTCCCCTGTGTCACCTCCCCACCGCTCTCTGCCTCACCAGGGCCCATCCCCAGGCTCATGCCCGGGGCACTCACCCCACAGGAGCAGCGCCACCTTCCCGGCCATCCCGGTGTCCCCAGCCATGGGCACTGGCTGTCACTCGCTGCTGTGGCCACCTGTCCCCTGGCTGGCGGCTCTTCGGATGAAGGGACAGGAAGCGAGGTCACGTCTCGTCCTCATTGTGTAGGTGGCCCTTGGTGGGGGCAGGGTGTGGACAGGATGGGGGCAGGGTGGGGACCTTGTGGGCCATTGGGCTGATGGGGGACATGGTGAGTACACGATGTTGCCGAAATTTGGAGGCTGAGGTGTTGTAGAGAGCCAAGGTTGGGTATCCAGGGCATGTGGCTCCCAGGGCTGGGGGCACAGGGGGAAAAAAGGGGCCCTAGGGAATGGGGGTTTTGGGGGAAGAAGCTGTCCATGGGATGGGATCAAGGCAATGGTGGTGCTGGGCAATGGGAGAGCTGGGGTGGGGTCCCCGTGAGAGAGACCAAGGAAATAGGGATGTCATGGTTGGGTTCCCATGGGAATGGGGTGCCATGATTTGGTTCACAGGGGGTCACAGGGATGGGCAGTACCTGGGTGGCACAGGGGTCACAGCTCTTTCACGGGGTGCATCAGATTTTGGGCTGGCTCAGAGCCCAGTACAGCCCCCACAGGGTGCTCATGGCCAGGGGGGCACCCCAGGCTTGTCCGGGCAGGTTCTATCTTACTGCCCCACACAGCCCTGGGCTTTTTCCCCTCCCCTCATTTCCTGGCTCAGCCATCCCATGGAACACCTGAGCAGGTGAGATGGGTGATCCCCAGGAAAGGGAAAAGGGTCTGTGAGGATGCAGGCAGTGCTTGGGGGGCTGTGGGGATAGGGACTCTTTGGGCTGTGCCCTCACCACCCCAAGAGTTTCACTTTCTCTTTCTTGCAGCAGAAGGAAGAGGCCGTTTATGCTGAGGACAGGATGTGGATTCTGTCCTAGGAGCACATCCAGAGGGTCCTGCCCTGAGGAAAAGGCTCCTGGGCTGTTGGTGTCTGGGTTTATCCTGGGGTCTTGTCCTAGGGGCTCCTCTTCTGGGGTGCCATGTCCTTGGGGATTCTGTCCCAGAGGTGGCACGTCCTGGGCACATCTGTCCTGTCCCTGAGCATTCCTCCTGTACCCAGTGGAGCCCTGGCACCTCTGGGATGCCCAAACTTAAGGTGATGCCTGTGATGACCTTGCCCTGATGGTGGCAAATCCCAGGTACATTTGGTTCCACAGCAATCTGTGGAAATCCCCGTGTGTCCCTCAGGCTCTGATTTCCTGGTAAATGCACTGAATCCTGCCCTGAATTCCCCTGCCTGGGCACTCCCTGCTCCTGCTGGGACAGCTCCTGCTCCATATTCCCACACTTTTCCCTCTCTGCTGGTATCCATATCCAGAATCCAAACATTCTCTCTGGGAGGTTCCAGAGGGCTGCATGTTTTGTTCAAGGAGGACAGTCCCAGTGAGGTTGTTGAGGAGATCCTTGTGGGATTTGCAGGAGTTCTGGGGCTCTCTCAGTCCCTTGGGGACAGGCACCAAATGGTCAATTGTTGCATTTCCGGACTGGTTCCCTCACAGCTGCCCCTGCAGGGGGGGTTTCCAGCCAGCCCTGCACTGACGAGAACCGGCGGCCACACAGCTGACCTTGTGTGGCGTGGGGAGACGTCCCCGGACCAGCGGAGAGCATGGAGGCTATCGCTAAGGTCGTGAGTGAAATCCACATACAGTGGGGTTTGGATTGGAAGCTTAAAGATTTCTCAATCGCAGTGCCGAGACTTATTATTATTGGGGCTATAGAGAGCCTGGTAGATATTCAGCATCTGGAGATATGGGATAGATGCACAAACGCCCTGGCTGAGGACACCATGTCCTCCGGCTCGGGTAGAGCGCTTAAAGCATGGGGGTAGGTTATCCAGGCTCTGCAAACTGCCCAGCAAGAAGAGGACACCTGGAAAGCCACGCGGACTGGTTTATTAGCTACGCTGCAGCTGGGGATCAGGGCGGATATGCAAACCAAAGAGGGGTTTGAGTCGGCCAGCCGCGTGGACGCACGGACCCTGGAGCCAACCCCGTGGCCCGCGAGCCGGGACTCACCAGAAGCAGAGGAGAGGAAGCACGCGGGGACATTGTGGCAGGGGTTGCCAGAGGAGGCGCGGAATGCTGTTATAATATCAGAAATACAAGCCACGGAAGAGACAAAACCCCCTCCATATGCATTTGAACAGGGCACCGAACCGCGTGGTCAGGATTGGAACAAGGGCTTGAGGGGTGGGGCCAGAGAAAGCTCGCTGAGCGGCACAAGCGCGGGCGAGGAGGAAGGAGGGGCGGTCTCCGGGAGGGAGCGTCAGACCAATCAGAGAACTCATTTTAAAGCAGATCCATATAAGGCAAGAACCTCCCCCAGCAGGAGGCGGGGGCAGAGCGCAGGGGGCGGGAACGGCCCGGCCCCCGGGAGGAGGGGCGGAGGCGAGGGCGGAGCCCGAGGAAAAGGCTGAGCAGCCTGGAAGAGCCCAGTCAGTCTACTTACAGCTGTGACTCTGACTCCAGCTCGGATAGCTGGTCGGAGGGATGGTCAGACGCCGAATCGGACACCGGCTGGGGGATTAACAAAAATGATAACGTGGCTTACAAGATCACTTGCCGCAACCCTCCGGCGTGGGTTAAGGGGGTACCAGGGAAAGACCGCACTCCACTCACGGACTGGAGAAAAATTAAAATAGCGTGTGCGGTGTGGGCTCCATCCGCTACACTGGTGTTCCCGGTCCGGGTTGGGGGGGCGGACGGGAACCAAAGAACCTACATGCCAGTAAATTGGAAAGACGAACAGGCTATTGTAAAAGCTGTTGCAGACAAGGGAATTAATTCTGCCATGGTTTCCACATTCATTGGTAGTGTTTTTGGAGGTGATGACATGCTTCCCTTTGATATCAAAGAGACTTGCAGGCTAATCTTTGATGGGGCGGGGATGATTGTTTTTAAGGAAGAATGGGAGGATAACTGTGCAAAGCAGCTAGCCCTGGTAACGGGGGAAAACCATCCACTGCACGGCTCCAGCATACAGAGGATAATGGGCAGAGATCCAGCTATGCTCACCCCACAAGCACAGGCAGAGGGTCTGCGGGCCCATGAGGTCATGACAACAACCCGTGCTGCCCGAGAAGCCATCCGTGATGCTTCTAAAGTACTAGCTAAACAGTCGCCTTGGTCCACCATAAAGCAAAGTGAGAGTGTAAGGTTCACTCAGTTCATGGGCCGCCTCCAAACAGCAGTAGATTCCTCTGCATTACCTTCAGCGGCGAAAGGCCCAGTGATAGCCGACTGCTTGAGGCAGCAATGCAATTCAGCCACCAAGGACATTTTAAGATCACTGCCACCTGGGTCCACTGTCATAACCATGATCAGGCACGTTGTAAAGGAGGGACACCTAGCTCCCATCCAGGCAGCAGTTTGCACTGCAATAACCAGTGTGATGGCATGCTTCAAGTGTGGCCAAGCAGGCCATGTAGCAGTAAACTGCCCCCATAACAGCCAACCATATCTCTAGCCACAAAACACAGATGCAGAAACCTACCTCCTCCCCAGCCGATCTCCTAGCCAGACCAACCCTCTACAACCCATTCCTAAACGTGTTAAATGCCACCTTTCTATCGTTAAATCAATCCAACACAAACCTCACAGAATCATGCTGGTGGTGCTATGATGCACAACCCCCTTATTACGAAGGGGTTGCCCTCGATCTCCCACTCATGTTTTCAAAGTCAGACAGTCCACACCAATGCAGATGGGACACCCCCTCAAGGAGGCATTACCCTAAGCCAGGTCACGGGTTAGGGAAAATGCTTCGGCAATGCAAACTTGGCAAAGCAGATGGGCAACGTCTGCCGGGAATTCGTCAAACTAATGCAGGGGAAGTTCCAGTGGGTAATCCCTGCCGCATCGGGAATGTGGGTCTGTAAGAAAAGGAATAACAGATAAATGCTAGGAAATTTATATAAATTTATGGAATGTATAAACAATAGAAATTTATAGAAATTTATAGAAATTTATAGAAATTTATGGAAGAGAAGAAGCAGCAAGACAAGAACAGAAATTTCAAACTTGCTCTAGGCTGTTTGTTCATCTTTGGTGCAGTTATGGCCATGGCCAGCAAACGGCGCTGCAGAAAAGACTCCCAGCCAGCATGGGGCGCTGAAATGAGCACTCCTGGCCAGCAGGCGGCGCTGCAGGGAGCAATCTTGTTCAGCAGGGGGCTCTGCAGGGAGCAGTCCCGGCCAGCAGGGGGCGCCCCGGTGCCAGCTCGAACTTGTCAGGGGCCATGGTGGTCTCGAACTGGAGGGACGAGGCCAAATCGCTCATTTGGCAAACTCAGGTTTTGCACCAGTCGGTCCCGGAAGCAGCACCGGCAGCACCCAGGCATAAGAGACAAAGACAGCAGCTTGGATCCTGGTGCCCGGTGGCAGCAGAACAGTGTCCTGGCGCCCAGGCACATACCCTGCGCAACACCCACGACCGCTCTCCCTGATGCTGAATGCAAGGAAGGCAGCACCGAACCCCAGGCAGGTCTCGGGCCCACAGCAGCACCTCTTGTGCCTTTCCAGCACAAGTCCTGAAAACCCTCAGCCTTTCACTGCCTTTTCCTCCTTCACCCCTGGCACAGCAGTTCTGGGAATGATGAATTCCCCTGGGATGTTGAGGAAAGCAGGTGCTCTTTGCTGACACTGCCAGGACTCCTCAGGGGCTCCACAGCACGTTTGGAACTGATGCTCTTCCTGGGCCACTGCTGGTCCTGACACAGCAGCTGCAGGAGGCAGAGGAGGGAGAGGGAAAGGGGGAGAGGAGGAGGAGCATGAGCAGAGCTAGAGCCTCAAAGGCTCTACAGCTGCAGCTGGAGCACAGGGACAGCGCAGGCCGGGAACAGTGCCTTGGGAGTTCAAAATGGGGTGAAATTGGAGCTGGTTGGGCCAATGCACCTATTCTGCCCTGGGTGCTGCAGACCTTAATGAGATCTTGCAATCAGGGCCGGTGTTCCTGAAAATCAGCTGTACTGCTAAACCATCCCTCTGCAAAAACACACGGCTCTACTGCCTCTGCCATGGCTTTTGGGCTACAGTGGCAACATTGGGCATATTTATGGGAGCAGGTGCCTCCAGCTCTGCCCTCAAGAAGTTTTTTTTCTCTGCAAAAAAGGCTTTGTGGAGCTTCTCACTTTGGCCACTGCACAGGGATGGGCATTGGCCAACCCTGCTCTGGCCAGCCTCAGGTGGCAGCCAGGACTTGAGGATCCCCGCACCCCCTTGCCTTTCATTCTCGCAGCTTTTGAGTTGCTGCAAAGGTGAGAATTCTTTCTGTAGGGGAAAAGGCGTGGCTGTGGTTTGCTCAGCCCTGCAAGAAGCACAAAAGCCAGTGTCAGCTCAAGCAGTGGCTCTGTGAGGGCCTTTTGTGGTTTTCAGAGTAGGGCTGGCTGCAAACCCCCCTTGCAGGGGCAGCTGTGAGGGAGCCAGAACGGAAATGCAGCAATTGATCATTTGGTGCCTATCCCCAAGGGACGGAGAAAGCCCCAAAAATCCTGCAAATCCCATAAGGATCTGCTCAACAACCTGACGGGGTTGCTCCTCTGTCCTGAGCTGCGCAGGCAGTGCTGAAGAAACAGAAACAATTTCTTCCGGGTTAATCCAAAATCTGAGTTTTGTCTCCAATAAGAGGCACGAGAATTCTGCGTCCCACGACATTGGGGGAGCGAATTAGGAGCCCCTGGCGGTACTGGGAGCACTGGGACAGGGAGCTCTGGGAAGCTCCACATGGGACCCCCCATTCGTGGCCACCTCCTGGGCAGGATGGGCACCCACTGGATCTGGGGTGGTCGGGGAGACACACGGGGGTTGTCCTTGGGCAGGGACTTCCAATGCCACAGCACGTCATTGTAGATATCACTGGGGTCCCGCTGTCACTCCATGGGGCCCTGGCAGCTCCGCGTGGGTCACCTGGAGGATGTGGCGGGGGGCGAAACCCTGTGAGAGACACCCGGTGGGAGTGCCTTGCTGGGGCCGACACCCGTGGGTGACATGTCCCTGTCTCCCCCATATTCACCCCCTGCCCGCTCAGTGCCCACGATGTGAGGGTCCAGCACCTCCCCCTCCTCCCGGGGAGTCCTGTGTGGATAAGGAGGGGGAAAAGAGGAATTCCTGCTGAAGCCCCCCACTCACTTCCTCTGGGGCTTCATGGTTACTGCATGGAGAAGGGAGGGGGTGACCGTGGGGACGCCAATAGCCCTGAACTTTCCTGGGAACATGTTGGCTCCAACCCCGCATGGGATCCCCAAATCTTCACTGGAGTCCCGATTCCCACACCACCCCTGATTGCCCCTGGACACTCCAAGCACCCCTGAACCCCCCAGAACTTCTGCACAACCACAGTGCCCTCAATGCCTCTGGTGTCCAAACTCTCAGCCAAGGTAACTGTGGGCTCAGTTTCCCCCAGCCCTGGGGCCCTGGGTGCTGCCTGATCTCTGTCTCCAGTTTGGGGGCTTCCCCTCACTCCAGGACCCCCACGCCTCCATTGCCACCCACCCCGGCGGTGCCACCAGCTACAGCCCTTGATGACAGCCAGGAGCAGGAGCAGGTACAGGAGGGTCCTGCCGAAATTCACAGCCACTGCTGGGGACAGAGGGGGACAGAGCGGGGTCACCCAGAACCCCGGGGTTCCTGAGTACCTTGATAACCCAGTGTGTGGAGAGTTAGGGATTTGCATACGGAAGATATAGGGTTGTGACGGACAACCAGGAACCCTTCTTCCCCCCACCCCTTGTGGTCAGATCCTAGCTCTGTACCTGGTCACACCCGGCCGGACGTGAACTAAAGGAAATGACACGGATAGCCCACCATAAAAACCCCTGTGACCCCTCAATAAAAGCCATTTGCTGTCTACCATATTGATGTATGGAGCACATGGACCGAGTGGCTCGGGGTTATAGCCACCGTGCCGGGATTGAAACATGTCGCCACGCAACAAGTGGTGCTAAACCTGGAATGCGAGAAGCCGCCTGGGATTCGGGGATCACCTGGACGAGAACGGCGG
>JAPFBE010000367.1:57500-58704 GCA_034336665.1 Luscinia megarhynchos | reverse complement strand
TCTATCTTATCTATCTATATCTATTTATCTTATCTATATATCTATCTATCTATTCTATCTTTATCTATCTTATCTATCTATTCTTCTTATCCATATGAGTCTATAGTTTTTAGTTCTATTGGTCCATTCCGTCTATCTATTTCCAACTATATTATCTCATCTATCTATCTCTAGTGTGTCTGATTTCATTTATCTATTATCTCTATCTATCTATCATTCCAATCTAACTATAATCTATCTTTAGTATCTATAGTTTCATTTCATCTATTTCATTCTATCAGTCTATGCGATCTATCTATCTATTTGATCATTTTATCTATTCTATTCCACTCTATTATCTATCTATTTAATCTATTATTAATTATTCCATATCTTATTTTATCTATAATCTATCTAATATCTATCTATCTATCTATCTATATATCTATTTATTTTCTATCTATCTTTATCTTTATTCAGTAATCTATCTATCTATCTTATTCTATTCTATCTATCTATTTTACTTATCATTGGTATCATTTATCTATGTATGTTTCATCTTATCTCTCTACCATTCATTATCTATTTGCATCTATCTATCTATCTATCTATCTATCTATTATCTATTTATCTATCTATCTACTCATCTATCTATCTAATCATTTCATCTATTATCTATCTATCTATAATTTATTCCATTATCTATCTATCTATCTATCTATCTATCTATCTATTTCATTTATTCATCAATCATTATCTACTCTATCTTTATAGTATCTATCTAGATCTTTGTACTCATTTTGTATCTGGGTCCATGTATCTCTATCTATTTTCATCTATCTATCTCGTCTATCTATCTTATCTATTCTATCTATCTATCTATCTATTCATGTATCACTATCTATCTATCTATAATCTATCTGTATCTATCTATCTATTATCTATCTATTACTATCTATTACTATTCTATTTATCATCTATTCATATCTATCTTATATTTATCTCATTCTATCTATCTATTTATCTATCTATCTATCTTTCTATCTATTTCTATCTTATCTATCTATCATTATTTATCTATTATCTATTCATCTCTATCTATCTTATCTATCTATCTTATCTATCTATCTATATCATTCTATCTAGTCTATCTCTTTATCTATCATTAGTATATTACTAAATATTCCATTCATCCATTCTATTTCCATTTATGTATTCTATTTAT
>JAPFBE010000367.1:40000-52500 GCA_034336665.1 Luscinia megarhynchos | reverse complement strand
CATCCATCTATCCATCTTATCTATCCATCTATCCATTCATCTATCCATCTCATCTATCCATCTATCCATCTATCCATCTATCCATCTATCTATCTATCCATCCATCTATCATCCATCCATCTATCATTCATCTATCCATCTATCCATCCATCATCCATCCATCTATCCATCCATCTATCCATCCATCTATCCATCTATTCATCCATCCATCTATCATCCATCCATCCATCATCCATCCATCATCCATCTATCTATCATTCATCCATCCATCCATCCATCCATCCATCCATCCATCCATCCATCCATCCATCCATCCATCCATCCATCCATCATCTATCCATCCATTCATCCATCCATCCATCCATCCATCTATCCATCCATCCATCATCCATCCATCATCCATCCATCCATCCATCCATCCATCAATCATCCATCCATCCATCCATCCATCCATCCATCCATCATCCATCCATCCATCCATCTATCCATCCATCCATCCATCCATCCATCCATCCATCCATCCATCCATCCATCCATCCATCCATCCATCCATCCATCATCCATCCATCCATCCATCCATCCATCCATTCATCATCCATCCATCCATCCATCCATCCATCATCCATCCATCCATCATCCATCCATCCATCCATCCATCCATCCATCCATCCATCCATCCATCCATCCATCCATCCATCCATCCATCCATCCATCATCCATCCATCCATCATCCATCCATCCATCCATCCATCCATCCATCCATCCATCCATCCATCCATCCATCCATCCTCCATACATACATCATTCATCATTATCCGTCCATCATTCATCCATCATCCATCCATCCATCCTCCATGCATTCATTCATCCATCCATCCATCATCCCTCCATCCATCATCCATTTATCATCCATCTATCTATCATCCATCCATCCATCCATCCATCCATCCATCCATCATCCATCGATCATTTATCCATTCATCATCCAACATCCATCATCCATCATCTATCCATCCATAATCCATCCAACATCCATCCATCCATCCATCCATCCATCCATCCATCCATCCATCCATCCATCCATCCATCATCCATCCATCCATCATCCATCCATCCATCCATCCATCCATTCCATCCATCCATCCATCCATCCATCCATCCATCCATCCATCCATCCATCCATCCATCCATACATCTATCCATCATCCATCCATCCATCATTCATCGAACATCCATCAATCCATCATCCATCCATCCATCATCCATCATGCATTTATCCATCCATTCATCATCCATCTATCATCCATCCATCATCCATCCATCCATCCATCCATCGATCCATCCATCAATCCATCATCCATCCATCCATCCATCCATCGATCATCCATCCATCCATCCATCCATCCATCCATCATCCATCCATCCATCCATCCATCCATCTTCCATCCATCCATCCATCCATCCATCCATCCATCCATCCATCCATCCATCCATCCATCCATCCATCCATCCATCCATCCATCCATCCATCCATTCCATCCTATCCATCTATGCTATCCATCCATCATCTATTTCATCCATCCAGTTTCATCCTATCCATCCATCCATCTATCCATCATATCTATCATCGTATCCATCTATCTATCTATTCCATCTATCTTATTTCCATTCTATCTATCTATCCTATCTATCATTCATTATCTATTCTATTCATTTGTCTCATCTTATCCATCTATCTATGCTATCCATCCATTCATTATATCATTCCATATATCTATACTCTATCTTCGGGTCTATCTATCTATCTATTTCAATTCTATCTATCTATTTCTATCTATCTCATTCATGTCTATCTTATTCATCTATCTATCTATTATCTATCTGTATCTATCCATTCATCTTATTTAATATCTATACTATCATCTATCATCTATCTATCATCTATTATTCATTCCATTCTATCTTTATTCATCCATCTATCTATCTATCGTCCATCTATCTATGTATCTATCTCATTATCTATCTTATTTATTATCTATACATCTATCTATCTATATGCATCTAATGATCTATCATTCTCCATCATCCATCTTATCATCTATCCATCCATCTATCTCATCTCACTCTATCTATACTAAATTATCTATCTCATCTCTATCTATATCTATCTATCTATATTATCTCTATCTCATATTTATCTATCTGTCTATCTATCCATTCCATTATCTATCTTATCTATCTATCTATCTATCTATATCATTCATCTATCCTATCCTATTCGTCCTATCTATCTATTCTCATCCATTCATCTATATCTATCTCTATCTATCTATCCTATCCATTCATTCTTTATCTATCTATCCTATCATCTATATTATATTTATCATCTATCTATCTATCTATCCATTCATCTTAAAGTCTAATCTATCTATTTATCTATCTATAGTCTTATTCATCTCTATCTATCTATCTCATCCATCTTATCTATCTATCCATCTATCTATCTATCTATCTTATATCATTCTATTCATCATCTATTCTCTATCATTATAATCTATCTATCTATCTTATCTATTCATTCATTCTATCCATCTATCTATCTATCTATCTATCTATCTATCTTATACCATTCTATCTATCCATTCTTCATCTATCTTATATCTATCTATCTATCTATCTATCTATTTCCATCTATCCATTCATCTATCTATCTATCTATCCTATCTATCTATCTATATCTATCATCTATCTATCTTATTCATTATTCTATCTATCTATCTATCTCTTTCCATCATCTATCTGTTCTATCATCTATTCTATGTAATCCATTATGCTATCTTATCAAATCTATATATCTATCTATTCTATCTATCTATCTATCTATCTATCTTATCTATCTATCTATCTATCTTATCCATTCATCTATCTATCTATCTATTCATTCTATCTCTATCTATCTATCTATTTCATTCATCTATCCATCTTATCTTATCTTTATCTTATCTATTTCTATATCTATCTATCATTCCATTTATCTATCTAACGTACTCATTTATTATCTACTCTATCATATTCCATCTCATCTTATCTATTCTATATCTATTCATTCCATCTCCATTCTCTATCTATCTATCTATCTATTCTATCTATTATCTATCTATCTATGATCTTATTCATTATTCATCTATTATCTTATTTCTATTATCCATTCTATTCATTCTATCTATCTATCTTATTTCTATTCATCTATCTATTTTATCATCTATCTCATCTATCTATCTATCTCATTCTATCTATCAATCTATCTATCATCTTATCTATCATTTATTCATCTATCTATTGCTATATATGTATCTATCATCTATCCATCTATTATTCATCTATCTATCTATTCTATCTATCTATCTATTATTATCTTATCTTATCTATGCATTTTACTATTCCATCTATCATATCTTATCTATCTATCTATTTATTCTCATCTATCTATCTTATGTATCTATCTATCTATTCATTCTTCTATTTATTCTATCTATCTTATCTTATCTCTTCTATCTATATCTATCTATTACATCTATTCTATCTATTTCTATTCATTCTATCTTATCTCCATCTTATCTATCTATCTATCTATTCATTCTATTCCATTCTCATCTATTACTATCTATGTATCTATTCCATTCTATCTATCTATCTATTCTATCTTAAATATCTATCTATTATTATCTTATCCATTCTATCTTATCATTCCTATCTATCATCTATCATTATTATCATCTATCTATTCCATCTATCTTATCTATCTATTTATCTATCTATTCTATCATTATTCCATTATCATTCATTCTATCTATTCTATCTTATCCATTCATCTATCTATCTTATTTATTCCATCTATCTATCTCTATCTATTCATCTTCATTATCTATCTCTATCTATCTATCTATATATTCCATTCTATCTTATCTATCATCTATCTTATCTTATCTATCTATCTTATCTATCTTATCTATCTATCATCTATCTATCTATCATCTATCATCTACTTCTATTCCATCTATCTATCTATCATTTATTCATTCATCTATATAATCTATCTATTCATCATTCCATTCATCTATCTATCTATCTACTATCCATCTATTTCTATCTATCTATCATTCTATCTATCTATCTTATCATCTATCTTATTCCATTCTATCCATCTCTATCCATCCATTCCCTATCTATCCATCTATTCATCCATTCTATCTTTCATCTATCCATTCCATCTATCTATCTTATCCATCTATCTATCCATCTATATCTATCATTATCTATTCCCTATCTATCCATTTATCTATCTATATCTATCTCATCTATCTATCATCTATCTATCTATGTCATCTATCTATCTATCTATTCCATCTTATTCATCTTATTCCATCTTATCCATAAATCCATCGTCTCATTCCATCATCTATCCATCCATTCATCTTATTCATCCTATCCATCTATCCATCCATCCATCTCATTCCATCTTATCTCATCTATCCATCATCTATCCATCCATCTATCCTATCCATCCATCTATCTATCCATCTATCCATCTATCTCATCCTATCCATTCATCCATCCATCCATCATCTATCCATCCATCCCATCTATCCATCTCATCCATCCATCTCATCTTATCCATCCATCCATCCATCATCCATCCATCTATCCATCCATCCATCTATCCATCCATCCATCCATCTCATCCATTCATCCATCATCCATCTCCATCTATCATCCATCTATCCATCCATCCATCTATCATCCATCCATCATTCATCCATCCATCATCCATCCATTCATCCATCCATTCATGCATCCATCCATCCATTCATCCATCCATCATCCATCTATCATCTATCCATCCATCCATCCATCCATCTATCATCCATCCATCCATCCATCCATCCATCCATCCATCCATCCATCCATCCATCCATCCATCCATCCATATCCATCCATCCATCCATCTTCATCATCCATCCATCCATCATCCATCTCATCATCCATCCATTATCCATCCATTCCATCCATCCATCCATCCATCCATCCATCCATCCATCCATCCATCCATCCATCCATCCATCCATTCATCCATCCATTCATCTATCCATCCATCCATCCATCCATCCATCCATCCATCCATCCATCCATCCATCCATGTCATCCATCCATCCATCTATCATCCATCCATCCATCTATCCATCCATATATCTATCATCCATCCATCCATCCATCCATAATCCATCCATCCATCCATCATCCATCCATCCATCCATCATCCATCCATCCATCTATCCATCCATCCATCTATCTCATCCATTCATCTATCTATCTATCTCATCTATCTATCTATCCTATCCATATTTCTATCTATCCATCCATCTATCTATCTCATCCATCCATTCATTCATCTCATCTATCATCTATCTATCATACTTATCATTCCATCTATCTATCTATTCATCTATCTATCTATCTATCTATCTATTCATCTATTCATTCATCTATCTATTCATCATCATTTCCATTATCTATCTATCATCCATTATCTATCTATCTATCTATCTATCTATCTTTTATCTATCTATCTATTTATCTATCCATATCATTTTATCTATCTAGTCTCATCTTATTCTATCTATTCATCTATCTATCTATATCTATTCATCATTATCTATCTATTCATCTTTATCTATCTATCTATCATATCTATCTATCTATCTATCCCATTATTCCATCTATTATCTATTTATCTATTCTATCTATTCATTCTATCTATCTATTTATTTATTCATTCCATTATCTATCTCATTCTATCTATCTATCTATCTATCTTATCTATCTATCTATCTTATTCATCTATTCTATCTATTTCTTATCTATTCTATTATCTATTACTATCATTATCTATTTTATTTCTATCTATCTATCTATTCTATCTATCTATCTATCATTATCTATTCATATCTATTCTATCTATTCTATCTTATCTATCTATCTATCTATCTATTCTATCTATCTATCTATCTATCATTTTATCTATCTATCTCATCTATATCTATCTATCTTATCTATCTATCTATCTATCTATATCTATCTATATCTTATCTATTTTATCATCTATCTATCTATCTATTTATCTATTCCATTCTATCTTATCTTTATCTTATCTATCTATCTATCTATTTCTATCTATCTATATCATTTTATCTATATTATCTATCTATTCTATTTATCTTATTCTATCTATTCAGTCTATTATTCTATTCTATTATTATTCTATCTATCTATCTATCTTATCTTTCATCTTATCATTATCTATTCTTATTTATCTATCTATCTTATCTATTATCTTTATCTATCTATCTATCTATCTATTTATTATATCTATTCATTCTTATCTATCTATCTATATTCATTTATCTATCTATCTTATCATTTTATCTATCTCATTATCTATATATATCATTATCTTTATCTATTCTATCTTATCTATTCATATCTATTCTATCTTATCTATCTATCTATTAGTCTTATCTCTATCTTATTCATTCATCATTATCTATCTATCTATTTATCCATCTATCTATCTATCTATCCATTCATCTATCTTATACTATCTATCTTATCTATTCTATCTATACAATATCTATTCTATCTTATCTATCTATCTACTCTATCTATCGATTTATCTATCTCTTCTATCTTATATCTATTCTATCTATCTTTATCTTATCTATCTATCCATTCCATTCTATCTATCTATATTCATTTATCCATTCTATCTATCTTATCTATTCTTTCATTCTTATTTTATCATCTATCTATCTTATCTTATCTATCTCATCTATCTTATCTATCTATCTCATATCTAGTCTATTCTATCTATCATTGTATCTAATATCTATTTCTATCATTATTTTTATGTATGTATGTATGTATCTATCTGATCTATATATCTTATTTATAATCTATTTATCCATCTATCTCTTTATCCATCTCATTCTATCTATCTATCTATCTATCCATCTATCTATCATCTATCTATCTATTTCATCTACATATCATTATTCATTATTATCTCATATTATTCTATCTCATATCTATCTTATCTATCTATCTCCATGTATCTATTCATCTATCCTATATCATTTCTTTCCATCTTATCATCTCATCTATCATCTATCGATATCTATTATTCTATATATTATCCATCTCATCTATCCATCTATCTTATCTATCATTCCATCCATCTATCATATTCTATTCATCTATCGATCATTTATCTATTCTTATCATCTAAATATCTATCATCTATCATCTATCGTCTATCTATCTATCCATATCCATCCATTCCATCTTATTCATCTATCTATCTATCCATTCCATCCATCTATCCATCCATCTTATCTCTATCTATCCATCTTATCATTCCATCTTATCTATCTATCCATCTATCTATCTTATCATTCATCTCATCTATCCATCCATCTCATCTATCCATCTATCCATTCCATCTTATCTATCTATCTCATCCATCTATCCATCTATCATCTCCTATCCATTCATATATCTATCCATATATCCATCTATTCAGGTATCCATTCCATCCATCCATCCATCCATCTATCCATCCATCCATCTATCCATCCATCTATCCATCCATTCATCTCATCTATCCATCTATCCATCTCATCCTCCATCCATCCATCTATCTACATCATACATCCATTCATCTATATATCCATCTATCATCCATCCATATAATCTCATCTATCCATCTTTCCATCCATAATCCATCCATCCATCCCTCCATAAATCATCCATGCATCATCTATCCATCCATCATTCATCTCATCCATCCATCCATCCATCCATCCATCCATCATCCATCCATACTTCATCCAACCATCCATCCTCCATCCATCCATTCATACATCCATCCACCATCCATCCATACAACATCCATCCATCCATCCATCCTCCATCCATCCATCCATCCATCCATCCATCCATCCATCCATCCATCCATTCATCCATCCATCCATCCATCCATCCATCATCCATCCATCCATCATCCATCCATTATCCATCCATCCATCATCCATCATGCATTTATCCATCCATTCATCCTCCATCTATCATCCATCCATCATCCATCTATCATCCATCCTTCCATCCATCTATCCATCCATCCATCCATCCATCCATCCACCCATCGATCATCCATCCTTCCATCCATCTATCCATCCATCCATTTATCCATCCATCCATCCATCCATCCATCCATCCATCCATCCATCCATCCATCCATCCATCCATCCATCCATCCCGCCATCCATCCATCATCCATTAGTCCACCCATACATCATGCATCCAACATCCATCCATCCATCATCCTTTCATGCATGCATGCATGCATCCATCCATCATCCATCGATCATTTATCCACTCATCATCCAACATCCATCATCTATCATCCATCCATCCACAATCCATCCAACATCCGTCCATCCATCCATCCATCCATCCATCCATCCATCCATCCATCCATCCATCCACCCATGCCTCCATAAATCATCTATCCATCATCCATCCATCCATCATCCATCATGCATTTATCCATCCATTCATCATCCATCTATCATCCATCTATCATCCTTCTATCATCAATCCATATATCGATCCATCCATCAATCCATCATCCATCGATCCACCCATCCATCGATCATCCATCCTTCCATCCATCCCTCCATAAATCATCCATCCATCATCCATACATCCATCTCATTCATACATCCATCCATTCATCCATCCATCCATCCATCCATCCATCTATCCATCAATCCATCCATTCATCCATCCATCATCCATCCATCTATCCATCCATCCATCCTCCATCCATCCATCATCCATCCATCCATCATCCATCCATCCATCCCTCCATCCATCTATTCTATATGCATCCATCTCATCTATCTATCTATATCAATATCTATCTATCTATCTATCTATCTCTTCTATCTATCTTATTCCATCTTATCTATCTCTATCTATCTCATTCTATCTATTCATCCATTCCATTATACATCTATCTATCATCTATCTATCTATTCATCTATCTATCATTATCTTATCTATCTTATCTATCTTATCTATCTATCTATCTATCATCCATTATGCATTTATCTATCTTATTCCATTATCCATTCTATTATCTATCCATTCATCTATCTTATCTATTCTTTCTATCTATCTATCTATTATCTATCTATCTATCATCTTATCTATCTATCTATCTATCTCTTTCTATAATCTATCTTATCTTATGTATCTATCTTATTCATTATTCATTGAATATCTATCTATCTATCTGTTTCTATTATCTATCTATCTATCCATCATATATCTATCTCATTATCTATTTAATATCTATTCTATCTTATCATTCATCTATTGCGTCTTATCTATGTATTGATCTATCTTATTTCATTATCTATTTTATTATCTATTCATTCTATCTATTTATTATCATATCAGATATTTATTCTATCTTATCGATCTCATTATCTTATCTATCTAATTTCTATCTATTGACTTTCATATATTCTATCTATCTATCTATCTATCTATCTATTCATCTATCTATCTATCTATCTATTTGATATTCATTCTCTATCTATCTATCTATCTATTCTATCTATCTATCTCATCTATCTATCTATCTCTATATATAGCATTTCATTTCCATTATCTATCTATTACTATTTCATCTTATCTATCTATATATCTATACTTCTATGTATATCTATTCCATTATCTTATACATTGTATCTATCTATCTTATCATTCATCTATTATCTCATCTATCTAATATCTATCATCTATCATCTATCTAAATCTATAATTCCATCTTTAACATCTATCTATCTATCTATATTTCTATCTATCTATCTATCTTATCTCATCTATCTATCTTATTCTATATATCTTACTCTACTATCTATCTTATATAACATCTATCTATCTATCTATCTATCTAATCTATCTCATTGATTATATATCTTTCATCTATCTATATTCATCCATCTATTTATCTTATCTGTCCATTCATTCTATTCTATCTATCTATCTCATCTATTCTATCTATCTTATCTATCTATCTCTATTAGTCTAATCTATATATCTATGTATCTCAATATCTATCTCATCTATTATTTATTTTATGTATGTATGTATGTATTTATCTGATCTATTAGCATTGTCTATAATCTCATTCATCTATTATCTCTATTCTATCTATCTATCTATCTATCTATCTATCTATCTATCTATTCTATCTATCTATCTATCTTAAATCTATCTATATATATTATTTCCATTATTATCGTTCCATTATTTCTATCTATCATCTATCTATCTATTCTCTATGTATTTTATTTCATCTATCTATCATTATCTCTTTCCATCTATCTATTCTATCTATCATCTATTTGATTTATTATTCTTATATCTATCTATCTATCTATCTATCTATCTATCATCTATCTATTATCTATCTTATCATATCTATCATTTCATTATCTATATCCATTATCTATTCATCTATCTATCTATCTATTCCATTCATCTATCTATTCATTTATCTATCTATATCTATCTATCTATCTATCTATCTATCTCTATCTCTTCTATCTATGTATCATTTATCTATCTATCTTTTTCATTATCTATCTATCTATCTATCTCATTCTATCTATCTATCTATCTATCTATCTATCTATCTTATCTATCTATTATCTATCTATCTATCTATCTATCTATCTTATCTATCTATCTATCTATCTATCTATCTTATTCTATCTATCTATCTATCAATTCATCTATTCTATATCATCTATCTATCTATCTATCTATTTCTATTATTCTATCTATCTATTCCATATATCTATCTATCTATATATCTATCTATTCATCTATCTATCTATCTATCTATCTATCTTATCTATCTATCTATTCTATCTTATCTTATTCATTCATCTATCTATCTATCTTATCTATTCTATTCTTCATTCCATTAATTTATCTTATCATATTCCATTTATGTTTATTTATTCATCTATCTTATCTATCTATCTATCATATCTATCTATCTATCTTTATCTATTATATCTATCTTTATTATCTATCTTATCTATCTATCTTATCTCATCTTATCTATTTCTATCTTATCGATTATCTATCTTATCATCTATCTATCTATAAATTCATCTTATCTATATCATCTATATATCTATTTCTATCTATCTATCTATCTTATCTATCTTATCTATCTATCTATCTTTCTATCTTATCTATATCTATCTTATCATCTATCTTATATTCATTCATCTTATCTATCTATTCATTCATTCATCTATTATCTATCTATTATCTATCTATCTTATCTATCTCATATCTATCTATCTTATCTATCTATCTATTCTATCTATCTTATCTATTCATCTATCTTATCTATCTATCTCTATTCATCTATCTATCTTATCTTATCTATCTATCTATCTATCTATTCTATCTATCTATCTATTTATCTATCTATCTATCTATCTATTCTATCTATCTATCTATCTTATCTATCATTATCTATCTATCTATCTATCTTATTATCTATCTATCTATCATCTTATCTATCTATCTATCTATGTATCTATCTTATCTATTCATCTATCTATCCATCTTATCTATCTATCTATCTATCATCTATCTTATTATCTATCTTATCTATCTATCTTATCTATCTATCATCTATCATTCTATTCATCTATCTATCTATTTATCTATCTATCTATCTATCTATCTATCATATCTTATCCATCTATCCATCTATCTATCTATCTCATTCTATCTATCTATCTTATCTATCTATCTATCTATCATCTCATTCTATCTATATATCTATCTATCTATCTATTCATTCTATCTATCTTATCTATCTATCTATCTTATCTATTCATTCTATCATTTATCTATCTATCTATCTTATCTATCTATCTATCTTATCTATCTATTATCTCATTATCTATCTATCTATCTATCTATCATTCTATCTATCTATCTATCTATCTTATCTATCTATCTATCTATCTATCTATCTATCTATCTATCTATCTATCATTCTATCTATTCATTATCTATTATCTATCTATCTATCTATCTATTCCATTATCTATCTATCTATCTATCTATCTATCTATTCTATCTATCTATCTATTCCATTCTATCTCATTCTATCTATCTTATCATATCTATTCTATCTATTCTATCTATCTATCTTATCTATCTATCTTATCTATCTATCTTATATCTTATCTATCTATCTATATCTATTCTATTCTATCTATCTATCTATCTATCTATTCTATCTATCATCTATCTATCTATCATCTATCTATTCTATCTAT
>JAPFBE010000367.1:35000-37500 GCA_034336665.1 Luscinia megarhynchos | reverse complement strand
TCTATTCATTCATTATCTATCTATTATCTATCTTATCTATCTATCTATCTATCTTATTCTATATCTATCTATCTATCATTATCTATCTATCTTTATCTATCTATATCTATTTTATATCTATCTTATCATTTTATCTATTCATCTATTCATTCTATCTATCTATCTATCTATCTTATCTATCATCTATCTATCTATCTATTCATTTATATTTTATCTATTTCTATCTATTTATCTTATCTATCTATTTTATCTATCTATCTATCTTTCATTCATCTATCTATCTATATATCTATCTATCTATCTTATCTATCTATCTATCTATTCATTTATTCTATCATATCTATCTATCATTCTATCTATTTCTATCTATCTTATTCTATCTATCTATCTATCTATCTATCTATCTATCTATCTATTCATTCTATTCATTTATCTATCTATTCTATCTTATCTATCCATTCATCTATCTTATCTATCTATGTATCCATACTATCTATTATCTATCTTATTATCTATCTATTATATCTATTATCTATCTATCTATATTTATCTATTTCATCTATCATATCTATCTATCTTATCTATTCTATTCATTATCTATTTATTATTCTATCTATCTATCTATCTCATTATCTATCTATTATCTATCTTATCTTATATCTATCTATTTATCTATTCTATCTATTCTATCTATCTATCTATCTATTTATATCTATTTCTATTCATTCTTATCTATCTTATCTATCTATATCATCTTTATCTATCTATCTTATCTATATCTATCTATCTATTCTATTCTATCTATATCTATCTATTCATTATCTTATTCATTCTATCTATCTATTATCTATTTATCTATCATCATTCTATCTATTCATTTTATCTATCTTATCCATTTATCTATCTATCTATCTATTCATGTCCATTATCTATTCTATCTATTTCATTCTATCTATCTATTCTATCTTATTATTATCTATTTATCTATTCTTATCTATCTATTTCATTCCATTCTATCTTATCTATCTATCTATCTATCTATCTTATCTATCTATTCTATCTATTCTATTCTATCTATCTTATCTTATTCCATTCTATCTATCTATCTTATCTATCTTATCTATCTATCTATTATATCATCTATCTATCATCTATCATTCTATCTATTTATCATCTATCTATCTTATTCATTCTATCTATTCTTATTCATTCTATTCTATTCATTCTATTTATCTATCTATTATCTATCTTATTCCATTATCTATTCTATCTATCTATCTATTCATTCCATATCTATCTATTCTCTATTCATTCTATTCTATTATCTATATCTATTCTATTCTATCTTATCATTTATCTATCTATTCATCTTATCTATCTATCTTATCTTATCTACTCTATCTATATATTATCTATCTTATCTATCTATCTTTATCATATTCTATCTATCTTATTTTATCTTATCTATCTATCCATTCTCATTCCATCTATCTATCTTATCTTATCTTATCTATTCTATCTATTCATTCATCTTATCTATCTATTCTATTCCATTCATCATTCTATCTATCTATCTATCTTATATCTCATTATTCTATCTATCTTATCTTATCATCTATCATCTATCTATCTTATCTATCTATCTTATTATCTATCTATTCCATTTATCTATCTATTTCTATTCATTATCTATCTTATCTATCCATCTATATCTATCTTATTCATCTATTCATTCATCTATCTATCTATCTTATCTATCTATCTATCTTTATTCATCTTATCTATCTATATATTCATTCTATCTATCTATCTCATTATTTATCCATTCTATCTTATCCATCTATCTATCTATCTTATCTTATCCATCTATCCATTCTATCTATCTATCTTATCTATCTATCTATCTATTCTATCCATTTCTATCTATCTTATCTATCTATCTATCTTATTCCATCCATCTATCTATCCATTCCATTCTATTCCATCTATCCATTCATTCATTCCATCATTATTCATTCATCATCCATCTATTCATCTATTCCATCTATTCATTCATTCCATCTATCTATCTATCCATCTTATCTATCCATTCATCGTATATATCATCTATCCATTCATCTATCCATTCATTCATCTTATCATTCTATGCATCTCATATCCATCTTATTCATCATCTATCCATCCATCATTCATCATTCATCTATTATCCATCCATCCATCCATCCATCTATTATCTATCCATCTATCTATCTTATTCTATTCCATCTATCTTATCTATCCATCCATCTATCTCATCTTATCCATCTATCATCTATCTATCATCATTATCCCTATCCATTATCCATCTCTATCCATCCATCCATCATCCATCCATCCATCTCTATCCATTTCCATCCATCCATCCATCCATCCATCCATCCATCCATCCATCCATCTATCCATCTTATGTATCTTATCCATCTATCCATCTTATCTATCTATCCATCCATCTATCTCATCC
>JAPFBE010000367.1:30000-32500 GCA_034336665.1 Luscinia megarhynchos | reverse complement strand
TTGTATCTATTCATCTATCTATCTTATATCTATCTATCTATCTATCTATCTATCTATTATCTATCTATCTTATCTCTATTTATCTTATCTATCTATCTATTCATTCATTCTATCTTATCTATCTATTCCATTCATCTATCTATTTATTATCTATCTATATTTATCTATCTATCATTTATCTATCTATTCTATCTATCTATATCTATCTATCTATTTATCTATTTATTCTATCTATCTATCTATCATTATCTATCTATTCATCTATCTATCTATCTATCTATCTATCTATGTATTTATCTATCTATTCTATCTATTCTATTCTATCTATCTATCTTATCATTCTATCTATCTATCTATCTATCTATTTTCTATCATCTATCTATCTTATCTATTTTATCTATCTATCTATCTATCTATCTATCTATCTTATTCATTATCTTATATCTATTATTCTATCTATCTATCTATTTCTATCTTATCTATCTATCTATCTATCTATGTATCTTATCTATCTATTCATTCATTCCATTCTATCTATCTTATTCTATCTATCTATCTATCTATCTATATCATCTATCTATCTATTTCATTATCTATCTATTCCATTATCTATCTATATACTATCTATCTATCTTATCTCATCTATCTATATCCATCTATCTATCTATCTATTCTATTCATTATCTATTCATTATCTTATCTATCTATCTTATCTATTCTATCTATTCTCATCTATCTATCTCATTCTATCTATCTATCTATCTTATCTATCTATCTATTCATTCCATCTATCTTATTCATTCTATTCTATCTATCTATCTTATCTCATCTCCATCTATCTATCTATCTATCTATTCTATCTATCTATCATTCATCTATCTTATCATCTATCTATCTATTATCTATCTATTCATTATCTATCTTATCTATCTATTCTATTCATTTATCTATCTATCTATCTATCTCATTCTATCTATCTATCTATCTATTCATTCTATCTATCTATCTATCTATCTATCTATTCTATCTATCTATCTATTCATTCTATATCTATCTATCTATCTATCTTATTCTATCTGTCTATCCATCTATTCTATCTATCTATCTTATCCATTCTATCCATTCATCTATCTATCTCATCTATTCTATCTATCATCTATCTATCCATCTATCCATTCATCTCATCCATCTATCTATCTATCCATCTATCTATCTTATCCATTCCATTCTATCCATTCATCCATATCTATCTTATCATTCTATTATCCATCTCATTCATCTATCTTATCCATCTATCCATCCATCTCATCTATGTATTCTATCTCATCCATCTATCCATCCATCCATTATCCATCCATCTATCCATCTATTCCATCTATCTTATTCTATTCATTCATTCTACCTATCCATCTATCTATCATCTCATCTGATCATTTATCCATCCATCTATCCATCCATCTATCATCTATCATCTATCCATCCATAATTCCATCCAATATCTATCCATCCATCCATCTATCCATCTATCTATCATCTATCCATCTATCATTCTATCTATCTATCCATCCATCCATTCATCCATCCATCCATCCATCCATCCATCCATCCATCCATCCATCCATCCATCCATCCATCCATCCATCCTATCCATCTATATCCATTCCATCCATCCATCCATCCATCCTATCCATCCTATCCATCCATCCATCCATCCATCCATCCATCCATCCATCCATCCATCCATCCATCCATCCATCCCATCTATAAATCCTCTATCCATCATCCATCCATCCATCATTCATAGAACATCCATCATCCATCCATCCATCATCCATCCATGCATTTATCCATCCATTCATCATCCATCTATTATCCATCCCTCATCCTTCTATCATCCATCCGTATATCGATCCATCCATCAATCCATCATCCATCGATCCACCCATCCATCGATCATCAATCCTTCCATCCATCCATCCATTCATCTATCCATCCATCCACCCATCCATCGATCATCCATCCTTCCATCCATCCCTCCATAAATCATCCATCCATCGTCCATACATCCATCTCATTCATCCATCCATCCATCCATCCATCCATCCATCCATCCATCCATTCCATCCATCCATCCATCATCCATCCATACTTCATCCATCCATACATCATCCATCCATCCATCATACATCCATCCATCATCCATCCATTATCCATCCATCCATCCATCCATCCATCCATCATGCATTTATCCATCCATTCATCATCCATCTATCATCCATCCATCATCCATCTATCATCCATCCATCCATACATCCATCATCCATCCATCCATTATCGATCCATCCATCCATCCCTCCATAAAATATCCATCCATCATCCATCCATCCATCCATCCATCATTGATCGAACATCCATCCATCCATCCATCTATCATACATCCATCCATCATACATCCATCCATCATTCATCGAACATCCATTCATCCATCATCCATCCAGCC
>JAPFBE010000367.1:0-7500 GCA_034336665.1 Luscinia megarhynchos | reverse complement strand
ATCCATCCATCCATCCATCCATCCATCCATCATCCATCCATTCATCATCCATCCATCCATCCATCCATCCATTCATCCATCCATCCATCCATCCATCCATCCATCCATCCATCCATCCATCCATCCATCCATCTATCATCCATCCATCTATCCATCCATCCATCCATCCATCATCCATCCATCCATCCATCCATCCATCATCCATCCATCCATCCATCTATCCATCCATCCATCCATCCATCCATCCATCCATCCATCCATCCATCCATCCATCCATCCATCCATCTCCATCCATCCATCCATCCATCCATGCATCCGTCCAGCCATCCATCCATCCATCATCCATCCATCATCCATCCATCCATCCATCCATCCATCCATCCATCCATCCATCCATCCATCCATCCATCCATCCATCCATCCATCCATCCATCCATCCATCCATCCATCATCCATCCATCCATCCATCATCCATCCATCATCCATCCATCCATCCATCCATCCATCCATCATCCATCCATCTATCCATCCGTCCATCCATCCATCATCCATCCATCCATCCATCCATCCATCCATCCATCCATCCATCCATCCATCATCCATCCATCCATCCATCCATCCGTCCATCCATCCATCCATCCATCCATCCATCCATCCATCCATCCATCCATCCATCCATCATCCATCCATCATCCATCCATCCATCTCATCTATTTTATTCTATCTATCTATCTATCCCTATTCTATCCATCTATCTATCTATTATCTATTCCATCTATCTATCTATTCTATTCATCTATCTATCTATTCATTATCTATCTATCATTATCTATTCATTATCTATCTATCCATCTATCTATCTATTCTATCTATCTATCTATCTATCTATCTATCTTATCTATCTATCTATCTTATTCTATCTTATCTATCTATCTATTCCATTATCTATCTATTCATCTATCTATCTATCTATCTATCATATTATCTATCTATCATTATCTATCTATCTTATCATTCATCTATTTATCATATTCTATTATCTTATTCTATTTATCATATCTATCTATCTATCTTATCTTATCTATCTATTCATCTATCTATATTATCTATCTATATCATTCTATTCATTCATCTATCTATTTTATCTATCTATCTATCTATTTCTATCTATCTATTTATTCTATCTTATCTATCTATCTATTCTATCTATTATCTTATCTATCTATTATTATCTTAAATCTATTCTATTTATCTATCTATCTTATTTTATATCTATTTTATCTATCTATCTATCTATATCAATATCTATCTATCTATCTTATTCTATCTATCTTATCTATTTATATATCTCTATCTTATCTATCTATCTTATTATTCTATCTATTCATTCCATCTATCTATTTTATTTTATTCATTCTATTCATCTATCTATCTTATCTATCAATTATCTATTTATCTATTTTATCTATTTCTATCTATCTATTTTATCTATCTATCTATCTATCTATCTATCTTATCTATATTCTATCTATTTCTATCTATCTCTCTATCTCATCTTTATTCATTCTATCTATCTCTATTAGTTCAATTTATATATCTATGTATCTAATATCTATCTATCTATCATTATTTCTATGTATGTATGTATGTATATATCTATCTATCTTATCGATTATTTATCTATTCTATTATCTAATATCTATTATCTATCTATCTATCTATCTATAATCTATCTAATATCTGTCTATCTATCTATCTATCTTTTCTATCTTATGTATCTATCTATATTCTATTCTATCTATCTATCTTTCTATCTTATTTCTATTCTATCTATCTATCTATCTATTCATATCTATCTATTCTATCTATTCCTATCTTATCTATCTATTCTATCTATCTTATCTATCTATCTATCTATCTATCTATCTATTCATCTATCTATTCATCTATCTATCTATCTATCTATAAATCTATTTTATCTTATCTATCTATCTATTCTTATCTATCTATTATGTATTTTATTCATCTTATTTCATTTATCTATTTATCTATCTTATTTCATTATCTATTTATTATTCTATTCTATTATATTTCTATCTTATCTATTTATCTATCTATCTATCTATCATCTATCTATCTATTATTCATTTTATCTATCTATCTATCTATCTATCTTATTCTATCTATCTATCTATTATCTATCTATTCATTCTATCTATTTCTATCTATTTATCTATTCTTATCTATCTATCTATCTTATTCTATCTATCTATCTCTATTCTATCTATCTTATCTATCTATCTATCTATCTATCTATATCTATCTATCTATTCTATCTTATCTATTCATTCATTCATTCCATCTATCTATCTTATCTATCTATCTATCTATCTATTATCTATCTATCTATCATGTATTCCATATATCTTATCTATCTATTCATTTATCTATCTATGTATGTATCTATCTATCTCATCTATATCATCTATCTTATAATTCTATCTATTCATCTATCTATTCATTCTATCTATTCTATCTATCTATTCTATCTTATTCTATCTATCTATCTATATCTATCTTATCTTATCTATCTCTATCTATCTATTCATTCATTATATTCCATCTATCTATCTATCTATCTATTCATTCCATCTATCTATCTATCTATATCTTATTTCATTCATCTATCTATATCATTCTTCTATCTTATCTATCTCATCTATCTATCTATCGATTTCATTATCTATATATCTATCTTATCTATCCATTTATCTATTCTATCTATCTATCTTATCTATTCTATTCCATTCATTCTATCTATCTATTCTATCTTATCTTATCTATCCATCATTCAATCATCTATTTCTATCTATCTATCTTATCTATTCCATTTCATCTATCCATTATCTATCTTATCTATCTATCTATCTATTCATTCATCTATCTATCTTCTATCTATCTATCATTCCATCTATCTATCTATCCATCTTATCATTCATCTATCTATCTATCTATCTTATCTATCTATCTTATCTATTCCATTCATCTTATCCATCTATCTCATCTTATTCATCTATCTATCTATCCATCTCTATCCATCTATCTATCCATCATCTATCCATCTTATATCCATCTATCTCATCCATATCCATCTATCCATCCATCTATCCATCTATCCATCCATCTATCTATCCATCTATCTCATCTATCCATTCATCCATCCATCCATCTATCCATCCATTCCATCTATCTTATCCATCCATTCATCCATCCATCTATCATCATCCATCTATCCATTCATCTATCCATCCATCATCCATCCATCTATCTTCAATCCATCCATCTATCCATCCATAATCCATCCATCCATCCATCCTCTCCATAAATCATCCATGCATCATCTATCCATCCATCATTCATCCATCCATCCATCCATCCATCCATCCATCCATCCATCATCCATCCATATCTCTATCCATCCATCCATCCATCCATCCATCCATTCTATACATCCATCCATCATCCATCCATACATCATCATCCATCCATCCATCCATCCTCCATCCATCCATCCATCCATCCATTTATCCATCCATTCATCCATCCATCCATCCATCCATCCATCCATCCATCCATCCATCCATCCATCCATCCATCCATCCATCCATCCATCCATCCATCCATCCCATCCATCCATCCATCCATCCATCCATCATCCATCCATTCATCATCCATCCATCCATCCATCCATCCATCATCCATCCATCCATCATCCATCCATCCATCTATCCATCCATCCATCCATCCATCCATCATCCATCCCTATATCCATCCATCCATCATCCATCATATCATCCATCCATCCATCCATCCATCCATCCATCCATCCATCTATCCATCCATCCATCCATTATCCATCCATCCATCCATCCATCCATCCATCCATCCATCCATCCATCCATCCATCCTCCATCCATCCATCCATCTATATCATCCATCCATCCATTTATCCATCCATCCATCCATCCATCCATCCATCCATCCATCCATCCATCCATCCATCCATCCATCCATCCATCCATCCATCCATCCATCTGCCATCCATCATCCATCATCCATCCATGCATCATCCATACATCCATCCCTCCATCCATGATCCATCATCGATCCATCCATCATCCATCCATCATTCACTCCATCCATCCATCTACTATCTAATTCTTCTATCTATCTATCTATCTATCTACTATCTATCTATATATCTATACATCTATATATCATCTCTGTATCTAAATATTTCATTAATCTTTCTATCTATCTATCTATCTCATCCATCTATCTATATATCTCACTCTATTCTATATATCTATTCTATCATTCTATCTATACAATATCTTTCCATCTATCTTCTATCTTATAATCTATCTATCTATCTATCTCTCTATAAATTATCTATCCATCATTCCATCTATCTCATTATTCATCTCATCTATCTATCTATCTTATTCATCTATTCATTCATCTATCTATCTATCTATCTATCTATCTTTCTATCTATATCTTATCTATCTATCTATCTCTTCTATCTATCTATTCTATATATATTTATTCTACTATCTATCTATATAATATCTTATCTATCTATCTATCTTCTATCTATCTATTCCATATCATCTATCTATCATCTATCTTATCCATTCTATCTATCTTAATCATCTCCATTATGTATTTTATTCATCTTATTCATAATCTATTTTATTATCTATCTATCATATCTATCTTTATCTATCTATCTATCTATCTATTTTATTCATATCTATCTATCTATCTATCTCATTCCAGCTATTTCTATCTTATTCTTATCTATCTCTATTCTATCTATCATTCATCTATCTCTATTAGTTCAATCTATATGCATTATGTATCTAAATATCTATCTATCTATTATCTTTTTTTTCTATGTATGTATGTATGTATATATCTATCATCTATATCGATTATTTATCTATTTTATCATTCAAATATCTATTATCTATCTATTCTATCTATCTATAATCTATCCCAATATCTGTCCTATCTATCTATCTTATCTATATCATATCTATCTATCTATCTATCTATCTATCTATCTATCTATCTATCTATCTATCCATTCATCTATCTATCTATCTTATCTATCTATCTATCTATTCCATCCATCTATCTATCTATCTATCTATCTTATCTATCTGTCTATATATCTCTATCTTATTTTATCTTATCTATCTATCTATCTCATGTATCTTATATATCTATCTATCAATCTATCTATCTTACTCTATCTCTCTATAAATTCATTTCCATTCATCTATCTATCTATTTATCATCCATCAGTGTATTTTATCCATCTTATTCTATCATTCATTTATTATCTATTTATCATTCTTTCTATCATCAATTCAGATATTGATTCTATCTTATCAATCTATATCATCTATCGATTCTACCTATCTATCGATCATTTCTATTCTTTTCCATCTATTCTATCTTCATCTATATATCTATCCATTCCTATCTATCTATCGATTATTCTATCTCTTCTATCCATCTCTTTCCATAAATCATCTATTCTATTCCATCTATCTTATCCATTCTAGTCTATCTTATCCATCTATCTATCTATATCTATCCATCCATCTATCTATCTATCCATTCAGTCTATCTTATTCATTCCATCCTATCATTCATCCATACTTATCATCTATCCATCTATCTCTCATCCATCCATTCATATATCCATTCCACTATCCATCCATACAATATCTATCCATCCATCTATCTACCTATCTTATCGATCATACATTCTTTCCATCTATTTATCCAATCATCATCTATTCCATCTGTCTATCCATCTATCCATCCATCTATCCATTCATTCCATCTATTCATCTTATCTCATCCATCTCCAGCTATCCATCCATCATCCATCCATCTCTATTAGTTCACCTATACATCATGCATCCAATATCCCTTTCCATCCATTATATTTTTTCATGTATGCATGCATGTATCCATCCGATCATACATCATTCATAATCCATCTATATCATCCTTTCCATCCATCATCCATCTATCATCCATCGATCTATCATTCATCTTCATCCATCTATATCCATCCATCCATCCATCCATCCATCCATCCATCCATCCATCCATCAATCTATCATCCTTTGATCATTTATCCATTCATCATCCAACATCCATCTATCTACCATCCATCCATCAATAATCCATCCAACATCCATCCATCCATCCATCCATCCATCCATCCATCCATCCATCCATCCATCCCTCCATCCATGCATCATCCATCCAACCATCCTTTCATCCATCCATCCATCCATCCATCCATCCATCCATCCTCCCATCCATTCATACATCCATAGATCCATCCATTCAGCCATCCATCCATCCATCCATCCATCCATCCATCCATCCATCCATCCATCCATCCATCCATCCATCCATCCATCCATCCATCTATCCATCCATCCATCCATCCATCCATCCATCCATCCATCCATCCATCCATCCATCCATCCATCATACATCCATCCATTCATATATCCATCCATCATCCATCCATATAACTTCAACCCATCCATCCTCCATCCATAATCCATCCATCCATCCATCCCTCCATAAATCATCCATGCATCATCTATCCATCCATCATTCATCCATGCATCCATCCATCCATCCATCCATCCATCCATCCATCCATCCATCATCCATCCATACTTCATCCAACCATCCATCCTCCATCCATCCATTCATACATCCATCCAGAATCCATCCATACAACATCCATCCATCCATCCATCCTCCATCCATCCATCCATCCATCCATCCATTTATCCATCCATTCATCCATCCATCCATCCATCCATCCATCCATCCATCCATCCATCCATCCATCCATCCATCCATCCATCCATCCATCCATTCAGCCATCCATCCATCCATGCATCCATCCATCATCCATCCATCCATCATCCATCCATCCATCATCCATCCATTATCCATCCATCCATCCATCATCCATCATGCATTTATCCATCCATTCATCATCCATCTATCATCCATCCATCATCCATCTATCATCCATCCGTATATCGATCCATCCATCAATCCATCATCCATCGATCCACCCATCCATCGATCATCCATCCTTCCATCCATCTATCCATCCATCCATCCATCCATCCATCCATCCATCCATCCATCCATCCATCCATCCATCCATCCATCCATCCATCCATCCATCCATCCATCCATCCATCCATCCATCCATCCATCCATCCCTCCATCCTTCCATCCATCTATACATCCTTCCATTTATCCATCCATCCATCCATCCATCCATCCATCCATCCATCCATCCATCCATCCATCCATCCATCCATCCATCCATCCATGCATCCATCCATTCATCTATCCATCCATTCATCCATCCATATA
>JAPFBE010000366.1:27500-58822 GCA_034336665.1 Luscinia megarhynchos | reverse complement strand
AGTGTCTGCCTACGCTGGGTGTGCTGCAGCGGCTGGCCCACCCGTGGGTGCGTGCAGAAAGTGTCTGTAGTTACCCCTGTGTGCGCAGCGGCGGCGCGCCGATGGAGTGAAGCGTGCAGAAGTGTCTGTAGTTGCCCCTGTGTGTGCCGCAACGGCCGGCCCACCCGTGGGTGGGCGTGCAGAAGAGTCTGTAATTGACCCTATGTGTGCTGCAGTGGCAGGCCCACCCGTGGGTGGGCGTGCAGAAGTGTCTGGGTTTTCCACTGGGTGCGCCGCAACGGCCGGCCCACCCGTGGGTGGGCGTTCAGAAGTGTCTGGGTTTGCCCCTGGGTGTGCCGCAACGGCCCATTAATCGTGGTTGGAGCCTGCAGAAGTGTCTGCGGCGTGCCTTTGAGTGTGCCGCATCGGCCCGGCCCACCACGTGGGTGGGCGTGCAGAAGATGTCTGCGGGTGCCTCTGGGTGTGCCTCAAAGGTCGGCCTACACGCGGGTGGAGCGTGCAGAAGTGTCTGCGAATGCCTTCTGGGTGTGCCAGCGGCCGGCCCACCCGTGGGTGAAGCGTGCAGAAGAGTCTGAGTGTGCCTCTGGGTGTGCAGCAACGGCCGGCCCACCCGTGGATGGGGCGTGCAGAAGTGTCTGTACTGCCCTTGGTGTGCAGCTAACATGCGGCCCACCCGTGGGTGGGCGTGCAGAAGTGTCTGGGTTTTCCATTGGGGCGTCAGCGGCCGGCCCACCGTGGGTGGGCGTGCAGGAAAGTGTCTGTAGTTACCCTGGGTGTTCGCGGCGGCGGCCCACCCAGCGGGTGAGGCGTGCAGAAGTGTCTGCAGTACCCTTGGGTGCTGCCGCAACGAGTCGGCCCACCCGTGGGTGAGGCGTGCAGAAGAGTCTGGGTTTGCCCCTGGGTGTGCCAGAGCGGCGGCCCACCGATGGATGGGCGTGCAGAAGTTTCTGCGGGTGCCTCTGGGTGTGCAGCAGCGGCGTACCCGGCGGGTGGCGTCTGGAAGTGTCTCGCGGGTGCCTCTGCGTTCCGCCGCGGCGGCCCACCCGTGGGTGGGGCGTGCAGTAGTGTCTGCGGGTGCCTCTGGGTGTGCAGCAATGGCCGGCCCACCCATGGGTGGGCGATGCAGAAAAGTGTCTGTAGTTGCCCTGGGTGTGCCGCAGCGGGCCGGCTCAATCGTGGGTGAAGTGCAGAAGTGTCCCGCGGGTGCCCTGAGTGTGCCCGTGTCGGCCCGGCCCACACGTGGGTGAAGTGCAGAAGTGTCTGCGCGTGCCTCTGGGTCTTGCGCCCATAGCGGCCGACCCACCCGTGGGTGGGCGCGCAGAAGAGTCTTAGTGTGCCTCTGGTGTGCAACAACGGCCGGCCCACTCGTGGATGGGCGTGCAAAAGTTTCTGCGTGTGCCTCTGGGTGTGCCACAACGGCCGGCCCACCCGTGGATGGGCGTGCAGAAGTGTCTGTACTAGCCCCTGGGTGTGCAACAACGGCCGGCCCACCCGTGGGTGGACGTGCAGAAGTGTCTGTGGTTACCCCTGGGTGTGCGGAGCGGCGGCCCACCGTGGGTGGAAGTGCAAAAGGGTCTGTAGTTGCCCCTGGGTGTGCCACTAGCGGCCGGCCGCTTCCAGTGGTTGAAGCGTGCAGAAGTGTCTGCAGGTGCCTCTGGGCGTGCAGCAATGGCCGGCCCATTTGTGGGTCGGCGTGCAGAAGTGTCTGCAAGTGCGTGTAAGTGTGACGCAATGGCCGGCCCACCCGCGGATGTGCGTGTAGAAGTGTCTGCTGGTGCCTCTGGGTGTGCAGCAACGGCCGGCCCACCCGTGGGTGGGCGTGCAGAAGTGTCTGCGGGTGCCCCTGGGTGTGCCACAACAACCGGCCCACCCGTGGGTGGGCGTGCAGAAGTGTCTGCGGGTGCCTTTTGGTGTGCAGTAATGGCCGGCCCACCCGTGGGTGGGCGTGCAGAAGTGTCTGCCGGTGCATCTGGGTGTGCTGCAATGGCCGGCCCACCCGTGGGTGGGCGTGCAGAAGTGTCTGCGGGTGCCCCTGGGTGTGCAGCAATGGCCGGCGCACCCGTGGGTAAGCGTGCAGAAGTGTCTGGGCTTTCCCCTGGGTGTGCCGCAACGGCCGGCCCACCCGTGGATGGGCGTGCAGAAGTGTCTGTAGTTTCCCCTGGGTGTGCTTCAACGGCCGGCCCACCCGTGGTTGGGCGTGCAGAAGTGTCTGCGTGTGCCTTTTGGTGTGCAGCAATGGCCGGCCCACTCGTGGGTTGGCGCGCAGAAGTGTCTGCGGGTGCCCCTGGGTGTGCAGCAATGGCCGGCCCACCCGTGGGTAAGCGTGCAGAAGTGTCTGGGGTTTCCCCTGGGTGTGCCGCAACGGCCGACCCATCCGTGGGTGGGCGTGCAGAAGTGTCTGTAGTTGCACTTGGGTGTGCCGGAACGGCCGGCCCAATCGTGGGTGGGCGTGCAGAAGTGTCTGCGCGTGCCTTTGAGTGTGCCGCATCGGCCGGCCCACCCGTGGGTGGGCGTGCAGAAGTGTCTGCGTGTGCCTCTGGGTGTGCCTCAAAGGTCGGCCCACACGTGGGTGGGCGTGCAGAAGTGTCTGCGAATGCCTTTGGGTGTGCCGCAACGGCCGGCCCACCCGTGGGTGGGCGTGCAGAAGAGTCTGAGTGTGCCTCTGGTGTGCAACAACGGCCGGCCCACCCGTGGGTGGGCGTGCAGAAGTGTCTGGGTTTGCCCCTGGGTGTGCCAAAACGGCCGGCCCAGCCGTGGATGGGCGTGCAGAAGTTTCTGCGGGTGCCTCTGAGTGTGCCGCATCGGCCGGCCCACCCGTGGGTGGGCGTGCAGAAGTGTCTCCGTGTGCCTCTGGGTGTGCCTCAACGGCCGGCCCACACGTGGGTGGGCGTGCAGAAGTGTCTGCGGGTGCCTCTGAGTGTGCCAAAACGGCCGGCCCACCCGTGGGTGGGCGTGCAGAAGAGTCTGAGTGTGTCTCTGGTGTGCAACAAAGGCCGGCCCACCCGTGGATGGGCGTGCAGAAGTTTCTGCGGGCGCCTCTGGGTGTGCAGCAACGGACGGCCCACCCGTGGATGGGCGTGCAGTAGTGTATGTAGTTACCCCTGGGTGTTCCGCAACGGCCGGCCCACCCGTGGGTGGGCGTGCAGAAGAGTCTGGGTTTGCCCCTGGGTGTGCCACAACGGCAGGCCCACCCGTGGATGGGCGTGCAGAAGATTCTGCGGGTGCCTCTGTGTGTGTAGCAACGGCCGGCCCACCCGTGGGTAGGCGTGCGGAAGTGTGTGCGTGTGCCTCTGGGTGTGCCGCCACGGCCGGCCCACCCGTGGGTGGGCGTGCAGTAGTGTCTGCAGGTGCATCTGGGTGTGCTGCAATGGCCGGCCCACCCGTGGGTGGGCGTGCAGAAGTGTCTGTAGTTGCCCCTGGGTGTGCCGCAACGGCCGGCTCAATCGTGGGTGGGCGTGCAGAAGTGTCTGCGGGTGCCCCTGAGTGTGCCGCATCGGCCGGCCCACACGTGGGTGGGCGTGCAGAAGTGTCTGCGCGTGCCTCTGGGTGCGCCGCAACGGCCGGCCCACCCGTGGGTGGGCGCGCAGAAGAGTCTTAGTGTGCCTCTGGTGTGCAACAACGGCCGGCCCACTCGTGGATGGGCGTGCAAAAGTTTCTGCGTGTGCCTCTGGGTGTGCCACAACGGCCGGCCCACCCGTGGATGGGCGTGCAGAAGTGTCTGTACTAGCCCCTGGGTGTGCAACAACGGCCGGCCCACCCGTGGGTGGACGTGCAGAAGTGTCTGTGGTTACCCCTGGGTGTGCCGGAACGGCCGGCCCACCCGTGGGTGGGCGTGCAAAAGGGTCTGTAGTTGCCCCTGGGTGTGCCACATCGGCCGGCCCACCCGTGGATGGGCGTGCAGAAGTGTCTGCAAGTGCGTGTAAGTGTTCAGCAACGGCCGACCCACCCGTGGGTGGGCGTGCAGAAGTGTCTGCTGGTGCCTCTGGGAGTGCCGCAACGGCCGGCCCACCCGTGGTTGGGTGTGCAGAAGTGTCTGCGGGCGCCTTTTGGTGTGCAGCAATGGCCGGCCTACCCGTGGGTGGGCGTGCAGAAGTGTCTGCGGGTGCCCCTGGGTGTGCAGCAATGGCCGGCGCACCCGTGGGTAAGCGTGCAGAAGTGTCTGGGGTTTCCCCTGGGTGTGCCGCAACGGCCGGCCCACCCGTGGGTGGGCGTGCAGAAGTGTCTGTAATTTCCCCTGGGTGTGCCGGAACGGCCGGCCCACCCGTGGTTGGGCGTGCAGAAGTGTCTGCGGCGTGCCTCTGGGTGTGCAGCAATGGCCGGCCCACCCGTGGTTGGGCGTGCAGAAGTGTCTGCGCGTGCCTCTGGGTGTGCAGCAATGGCCGGCCCACCCGTGGTTGGGCGTGCAGAAGTGTCTGCGTGTGCCTCTGGGTGTGCAGCAACGGCCGGCCCACCCGTGGATGGGCGTGCAGAAGTGTCTGTAGTTGCCCCTTGGTGTGCAACAACGGCCGGCCCACCCGTGGGTGGGCGTGCTAAATTGTCTGTGGTTACCCCTGGGTGTGCCGCAACGGCCGGGCCACCCGTGCGTGGGCGTGCAGAAGTGTCTGCTTGTGCCCCTGGGTGTGCTGCAATGGCCGGCCCACCCGTAGGTAAGCGTGCAGAAGTGTCTGGGGTTTCGACTGGGTGTGCCGCAACGGCCGGCCCAACCGTGGTTGGGCGTGCAGAAGTGTCTGCGGGTGCCTCTGGGTGTGCAGCAATGACCGGCCCACCCGTGGGTGGGGGTGCAGAAGTGTCTGCAAGTGCCTGTAAGTGAGCCGCAATGGCCGGCCCACCCGTGGGTGGGCGTGCAGAAGTGTCTGTAGTTGCCCTTGGATGCGCCGCAACGGCCGCCCCACCCGTGGTTGGGCGTGCAGAAGTGTCTGCGCGTGCCTCTGGGTGTGCAGCAATGGCCGGCCCACCCGTGGGTAAGAGTGCAGAAGTGTCTGCGTGTGCCTCTGGGTGTGCTGCAACGGCGGCCCACCCGTGGATGGGCGTGCAGAAGTGTCTGTAGTTGCCCCTTGGTGTGCAACAACGGCCGGCCCAATCGTGGGTGGGCGTGCAGAAGTGTCTGCTGGTTACTCTGGGTGTGCCGCAACGGCCGGCCCACCCGTGGGTGGGCGTGCAGAAGTGTCTGCGCGTGCCCCTGGGTGTTCTGCAATGGCCGGCCCACCCGTGGGTGGGCGTGCAGAAGTGTCTGCGAGTGCCCGTGGGTGTGCAGCAATGGCCGGCCCACCCGTCGGTAAGCGTGCAGAAGTGTCTGCGGGTGCTTCTGGGTGTGCAGCAATGGCCGGCCCACCCGTGGGTGGGCGTTCAGAGGTGTCTGTATTTGACCCTGCGTGTGCCGCAATGGCCGGCCCACCCGTGGGTGGGCGTGCAGAAGTGTCTGGTGTTGCACCTGGCTGCGCCGCAACAACAGGCCCACCCGTGGGTGGGCGTGCAGACGTGTCTGCGGGTGCCCCTGGGTGTGCAGCAACGGCCGACCCACCCGTGGGTAAGCGTCCAGAAGTGTCTGCTTGTGCCTCTGGGTGCGCAACAACGGCCGGCCCACCCGTAAGTGGGCGCGCAGAAGTGTCTGCAAGTGCCTCTGGGAGTGCAGCAATTGCCGGCCCACCCGTGGTTGGGCGTGCAGCATTGTCTGCGTGTGCCTCTGGGTGTTCTGCAATGGCCGGCCCACCCGTGGGTGGGCGTGCAGAAGTGTCTGCGAGTGCCCGTGGGTGTGCAGCAATGGCCGGCCCACCCGTGGGTAAGCGTGCAGAAGTGTCTGGTGTTTCTCCTAGGTGTGCCCCAACGGCCGGCCCACCCGTGGGTGGGCGTACAGAAGTGTCTGCGTGTGCCTCTGGGTGTGCAGCAACGGCCGGCCCAACCGTGAGTGGGCGTACAAAAGTGTCTATGGTTACCCCTGGGTGCGCCGCAATGGCCGACCCACCCGTGGGTGGGCTTGCAGAAGTGTCTGTAGTTGCCCCTGGGTGTGCCTCAACGGCCGGCACATCCGTGGTTGGGCGTGCAGAAGAGTCTGAGTGTGCCTCTGGTGCGCAACAACGGCCGGCCCACCCGTGGGTGAGCGTGCAGAAGTGTCTGGGTTTGCCCCTGGGTGTGCCACAACGGCCGGCCCACCCGTGGATGGGCGTGCAGAAGTGTCTGCGGGTGCCTTTATGTGTGCCGCCACGGCCGGCCCACCCGTGGGTGGGGGTGCGGAATTGTCTGCAGTTGCTTCTGGCTGTGCGCCACGGCCGGCCCACCCGTGGGTGGGCGTGCTTAAGTGTCTGCGGGTACCGCTGCGTGTGCAGCAATGGCCGCCCCACCCGTGGGTGGGCGTGCAGAAGTGTCTGTAGTTTCCCCTGGGTGTGCCGCAACGGCCGGCCCACCCGTGGGTGGGCGTGCAGAAGTTTCTGCGCGTGCCCCTGGGTGTGCCACAACGGCCGGCTCACCCGTGGGTGGGCGTGCAGAAGTGTCTGCTGATGCCTCTGGGTGTGCCGCAACGGCCGGCCCACCCGTGGGTGCGCGTGCAGAAGTGTCTGTAGTTTCCCCTGGGTGTGCCGCAACGGCCGGCCCACACGTGGTTTGGCGTGCAGAAGTGTCTGCGGGTGCCTTTTGTTGTGCAGCAATGGCCAGCCCACCCGTGAGTGGGCGTGCAGAAGTGTCTGCAGGTGCCTCTGGGTGTGCAGCAATGGCCGGCCCACCCGTGTTTGGGCGTGCAGAAGTGTCTGCAAGTGCCTCTGGGTGTGCAACAACGGCCGGCCCACCCGTAAGTGGGCGCGCAGAAGTGTCTGCAAGTGCCTCTGGGAGTGCAGCAATGGCCGGCCCACCCGTGGGTGGGCGTACAGAAGTGTCTGGTTTTTCCCCTAGGTGTGCCCCAATGGCCGGCTCACCCGTGGGTAAGCGTGCAGAAATGTTTGTCGTTACCCCTGGGTGTGCCGCAACGGCCGGCCCACCCGTGGGTGGGCGCGCAGAAGTGTCTGTATTTGCACCTGGGTGTGCAGCAGTGGCCGGCCCACCCGTGGGTGGGCGTGCAGAATTGTCAGCGCGTGCCTCTGGGTGTGCAGCGATGGCCGGCCCACCCGTGGGTGGGCGTGCAGAAGTGTCTGCCTGGGCCCCTAGGTGTGCCGCAACGGCCGGCCCACCCGTGGGTGGGCGTGCAGAAGTGTCTGTAGTTGCCCTTGTGTGTGCCGCAAGGGCCGGCCCACCCGTGGGTGGGCGTGCAGAAGTGTCTGTAATTGACCCTATGTGTGCTGCAATGGAAGGCCAACCCGTGGGTGGGCGTGCAGAAGTGTCTGGGTTTTCCACTGGGTGTGCCGCAACGGCCGGCCCAATCGTGGGTGGACCTGCAGAAGTGTCTGCGCGTGCCTCTGAGTGTGCCGCATCGGCCGGCCCACCCGTGGGTGGGCGTGCAGAAGTGTCTCCGTGTGCCTCTGGGTGTGCCTCAACGGCCGGCCCACACGTGGGTGGGCGTGCAGAAGTGTCTGCGGGTGCCTCTGGGTGTGCTGCAACGGCCGGCCCACCCGTGGGTGGGCGTGCAGGAGAGTCTGAGTGTGCCTCTGGTGTGCAACAACGGCCGGCCCACCCGTGGGTGGGCGTGCAGAAGTGTCTGGGTTTGCCCCTGGGTGTGCCACAACGGCCGGCCCACCCGTGGGTGGGCGTGCAGAAGTGTCTGGGTTTGCCCCTGGGTGTGCCACAACGGCCGGCCCACCCGTGGGTGGGCGTAGAGAAGTGTCTGTGGTTACCCCTGGGTGTTCCGCAACGGCCGGCCCACCCGCGGGTGGGCGTGCAGAAGTGTCTGTAATTACCCTTGGGTGTGCCGCAACGGCCGGCCCACCCGTGGGTGGGCGTGCAGAAGAGTCTGGATTTGCCCCTGGGTGTGCCACAACGGCCGGCCCACCCGTGGATGGGCGTGCAGAAGTGTCTGCGGGTGCCTCTGGGTGTGCAGCAACGGCCGGCCCACCCGTGGGTGGGCGTGCAGAAGTGTCTGCGGGTGCCTCTGGGTGTGCCGCAGCGGCCGGCCCACCCGTGGGTGGGCGTGCAGAAGGGTCTGCGGGTGCCTTTTGGTGTGCAGCAATGGCCGGCCCACCCCTGGATGTGCGTGTAGAAGTGTCTGCGGGTGCCTCTGGGTGTGCAGCAACGGCCGGCCCACCCGTGGGTGGGCGTGCAGAAGTTTCTGCGGGTGCCCCTGGGTGTGCCACAACGGCCGGCCCACCCGTGGGTGGGCGTGCAGAAGTGTCTGCGGGTGCCCCTGGGTGTGCAGCAATGGCCGGCGCACCCGTGGGTAAGCGTGCAGAAGTGTCTGGGGTTTCCCCTGGGTGTGCCGCAACGGCCGGACCACCCGTGTTTGGGCGTGCAGAAGTGTCTCCGGGTGCCTCTGGGTGTTCTGCACTTGCCGGCCCACCCGTGGGTGGGCGTGCAGAAGTGTCTGCGGGTGCCCCTGGGTGTGCAGCATTGGCCGGCCCACCCGTGGGTAAGCGGGCAGAAGTGTCTCCGGGTGCTTCTGGGTGTGCAGCAATGGTCGGCCCACCCGTGGGTGGTCGTGCAGAAGTGTCTGGGCTTTCCCCTGCGTGTGCCGCAACGGCTGGCCCACCCGTGGATGGGCGTGCAGAAGTGTCTGTGTTTGCCCCTGCGTGTGCCGCAACGGCCGGCCCACCCGTGGTTGGGCGTGCAGAAGTGTCTGCGGGTGCCTTTTGGTGTGCCGCAACGGCCGGCCCACCCGTGGTTGGGCGTGCAGAAGTGTCTGCAGGTGCCTCTGGGTGTGCAGCAATGGTCGGCCCACCCGTGGGTGGGCGTGCAGAAGTGTATGGTGTTACCTTTGGGTGTGCCGCAACGGCCGGCCCACCCGTGTTTGGGCGTGCAAAAGTGTCTGCAAGTGCCTCTGGGTGTGCAGCAATTGCCGGCCCACCCGTGGTTGGGCGTACAGAAGTGTCTGGGTTTTCCACTGGGTGTCGCGGCGGCCCACCGTGGGTGGGGCGTGCAGAAGTGTCTGGTGTTACCCTGGGTGTGCCGCAGCGGCCGGCCCACCCGTGGGTGGGGCGTGCAGAAGTGTCTGCGTGTTACCCTTGGGTGTGCAGCAACGGCCGGCCCACCCGTGGGTAAGCGTGAAGAAGTGTCTGCGTGTGCCTCTGGGTGTGCAGCAATGGCCGGCCCACCCGTGGGTGGGCGTGCAGAAGAGTCTGGTGTTTTCCCCTAGGTGTGCCCCAACGGCCGGCCCATTCGTGGGTGGGCGTGCAGAAGTGTCTGTACGTTACCCCTGGGTGTTCCGCAACGGTCGGCCCACCCGTGGGTGGTAGCGCAGAAGTGTCTGTATTTACCATTGGTGTGCAGCAGCGGCCGGCCCACCCGTGGGTGGGCGTGCAGAAGTGTCTGGCGTTTACACTGGGTGTGCGAGCAATGGCGGCCCACCCATGGGTGGGCGTGCAGAAGATGCCTGGGACTGCCCCTGCGTGTGTCAGCTGGCGCCCACACCGTGGGTGGGCGTGCAGAAAGATGTCTGCGCTGCGCCCCTCTAGGTGTGCTGCAGCGGCCCGGCCCACCCGTGGGTGGGGCGTGCAGAAGTGTCTGCGGGTGCCTCTGTGTGCTGCAATGGCCGCCCACCCGTGGGTGAAGGCGTGCAGAAGTGTCTGTGGTTTGCCCCTGTGTGTGCTAACAGCGGCCGGCCCACCCGTGGGTGGGCGTGCGAAGTGTCTGTGGATGCCTCTGGGTGTGCGCAATGGCCGGCCCACCGTGGGTGGTCGTGCAGAAGTGTCTGCAAGTTGCCTGTGGTGTGTGCGCATGGCCGGCCCACCAGTGGGTGGGGGTGCAGAAGTGTCTGTTGGTGACCCTCTGGGTGTGCAGCAGCGGCAGGCCCACCCGTGGTGGCGTGCAGAAGTGTCTGGGTTTCCATTGGGTGTGCCGCACGGCCGGCCCACCCGTGGTTGGGCCTGCAGAAGTGTCTGCGGGGTGCCTTGGGGTGTGCAGCAATCGGCCGGCCCACCCGTGGGTGGGGCGTGCAGAAGTGTCTGCGGGTGCCTCTGGGTGTGCAGCAATGGGTCGGCCCACCCGTGGGTGAGGCGTGCAGAAGTGTCTGCAGTGTGCCTCTGGTGTGCAGCAACGGCCGGCCCACCACGTGGATGGGCGTGCAGAAGTGTCTGTACTTGCCACTTGGGTGTGCAACAGCTGCGGCCCACCCGTGGGTGGGGCGTGCAGAAGTGTCTGTGGTTTCTCTGGGTGTGCCGCATGTCGGCCCACCCGTGGGTGGGCGTGCAGAAGTGTCCGGGTGTTACCCCTGGGTGTGCAGCAGCGACGGCCCACCCGTGGGTGAGCGTGCAGAAGTGTCCTGAGTCGTACCCATGGTGTGTGCGGAGCGGCCCGGCCCACCGTGGTGAAGTGCAGAAGTGTCTCCGTGTGCCTCTGGGTGTGCAGCAATGGCCGGCCCACCCGTGGGTGGGCGTGCAGAAGTGTCTGCGGGTGCCTCTGCGTGTGCAGCAATGGCCGGCCCACCCGTGGGTGGGCGTGCAGAAGTGTCTGCAAGTGCCCCTGGGACTGCAGTAATTATCGGCCCACCCGTGTGTGGGCGTGCAGCAGTGTCTGCGGGTGCCTCTGGGTGTTCTGCAATGGCCGGCCCACCCGTGGGTGGGCGTACAGAACTGTCTGGGGTTTCCACTGGGTGTGCCGCAACGGCCGGCCCACCCGTGGGTGGGCGTGCAGAAGTGTCTGGTGGTTACCCCTGGGTGTTCCGAAACGGCCGGCCCACCCGTGTGTGGGCGTGCAGAAGTGTCTGCGGGTGCCTCTGGGTGTGCAGCAATGGGCGGCCCACCCGTGGGTAAGAGTGCAGAAGTGTCTGCGTGTGCCTCTGGGTGTGCAGCAACGGCCGGCCCACACGTGGATGGGCGTGCAGAAGTGTCTGTAGTTGCTACTGGGTGTGCAACAACTGCCGGCCCACCCTTGGGTGGGCGTGCAGAACTGTCTGCGGGTTTCTCTGGGTGTGCCGCAACGGCCGGCCCACCCGTGGTTGGGCGTGCAGAAGTGTCTGCGTGTGCCTCTGAGTGTGCAGCAATGGCCGGCCCACCCGTGGGTGGTCATGCAGAAGTGTCTGCAAGTGCCTCTGCGTGTGCAGCAATGGCCGGCCCACCCGTGGGTAAGCGTGCAGAAGTGTCTGCGGGTGCTTCTGGGTGTGCAGCAATGGTCAGCCCACGCGTTGGTAAGCGTAAAGAAATGTCTAAGTTTTCCATTGGGTGTGCCGCAACGGCCGGCGCACCCGTGTTTGGGCGTGCAGAAGTGTCTGCGGGTGCCCCTGGGTGTGCAGCAATGGCCGGCCCACCCGTGGGTGGGCGTGCAGAAGTGTCTGCGGGTGCCTCTGCGTGTGCAGCAATGGCCGGCCCACCCGTGGGTGGGCGTGCAGAAGTGTCTGCAAGTGCCTCTGCGTGTGCAGCAATGTCCGGCCCACCCGTGGGTGGGCGTGCAGAAGTGTCTGCAAGTGCCTCTGGGAGGGCAGCAATTGCCGGCCCACCCGTGTGTGGGCGTGCAGCAGTGTCTGCGGGTGCCTCTGGGTGTTCTGCAATGGCCGGCCCACCCGTGGGTGGGCGTACAGAAGTGTCTGGGTTTTCCACTAGGTGTGCCGCAACGGCCGGCCCACCCGTGGGTGGGCGTGCAGAAGTGTCTGGTGTTACCCCTGGGTGTGCCGCAACGGCCGGCCCACCCGTGGGTGGGCGTGCAGAAGTGTCTGGTGTTACCCCTGGGTGTGCCGCAACGGCCGGCCCACGCGTGTTTGGGCGTGCAGAAGTGTCTCCGTGTGCCTCTGGGTGTGGAGCAATGTCCGGCCCACCCGTGGGTGGGCGTACAGAAGTGTCTGTGATTTCCACTGGGTGTGCCGCAACGGCCGGCCCATTCGTGGGTGGGCGTGCAGAAGTGTCTGTAGTTACCCCTGGGTGTTCCGCAACGGTCGGCCCACCCGTGGGTGGGCGTGCAGAAGTGTCTGTAATTACCATTGGGTGTGCCGCAACTGCTGGCCCACCCGTGGGTGGGCGTGCAGAAGTGTCTGGGTTTACCACTGGGTGTGCCGCAACGGCCGGCCCACCCATGGGTGGGCGTGCAGAAGAATCTGTATTTGCCCCTGGGTGTGCCGCAACGGCCGGCCCAATCGTGGGTGGGCCTGCAGAAGTGTCTGCGCGTGCCTCTGAGTGTGCCGCATCGGCCGGCCCACCCGTGGGTGGGCGTGCAGAAGTGTCTGCGGGTGCCTCTGGGTGTGCAGCAATGGCCGGCCCACCCGTGGGTGGGCGCGCAGAAGTGTCTGTGGTTTCCCCTGTGTGAGCAACAACGGCCGGCCCACCCGTGGGTGGGCGTGCAGAAGTGTCTGCGGGTGCCTCTGGGTGTGCTGCAATGGCCGGCCCACCCGTGGGTGGTCGTGCAGAAGTGTCTGCAAGTGCCTGTAGGTGTGCCGCAATGGCCGGCCCACCAGTGGGTGGGGGTGCAGAAGTGTCTGCGGGTGCCTCTGGGTGTGCAGCAACGGCCGGCCCACGCGTTGGTAAGCGTACAGAAGTGTCTAAGTTTTCCATTGGGTGTGCCGCAACGGCCGGCCCACCCGTGTTTGGGCGTGCAGAAGTGTCTGCGGGTGCCTCTGGGTGTGCAGCAATGGCCGGCCCACCCGTGGGTGGGCGTGCAGAAATGTCTGCGGGTGCCTCTGGGTGTGCAGCAACGGCCGGCCCACGCGTTGGAAGCGTACAGAAGTGTCTAAGTTTTCCATTGGGTGTGCCGCAACGGCCGGCCCACGCGTTGGTAAGCGTACAGAAGTGTCTAAGTTTTCCATTGGGTGTGCCGCAACGGCCGGCCCACCCGTGTTTGGGCGTGCAGAAGTGTCTGCGGGTGCCTCTGGGTGTGCAGCAATGGCCGGCCAACCCCGTGGGTGGGCGTAGCAGAAGTGTCTGGCGGGTGCCCTCTGGGTGTGCAGCAACGGCCGGCCCACGTTGTTAAGCGTATAGAAGTGTCTAAGTTTTCCATTGCGTGCAAAGCGCCGGCCCACCCGGGTTTTGAGCGCAGAAGTGTCTGCGGGTGCCCCTGGGTGTGCAGCAATGGCCGGCCCACCCGTGGGTGGGCGTGCAGAAGTGTCTGCGGGTGCCTCTGCGTGTGCAGCAATGGCCGGCCCACCCGTGGGTGGGCGTGAAGAAGTGTCTGCAAGTGCCTCTGCGTGTGCAGCAATGGCCGGCCCACCCGTGGGTAAGCGTGCAGAAGTGTCTGCGGGTGCTTCTGGGTGTGCAGCAATGGTCAGCCCACGCGTTGGTAAGCATACGGAAATGTCCAAGTTTTCCATTGGGTGTGCCGCAACGGCCGGCCCACCCGTGTTTGGGCGTGCAGAAGTGTCTGCGGGTGCCCCTGGGTGTGCAGCAATGGCCGGCCCACCCGTGGGTGGGAGTGCTGAAGTGTCTGCGGGTGCCTCTGCGTGTGCAGCAATGGCCGGCCCACACGTGGTTGGGCGTGCAGAAGTGTCTGCAAGTGCCTCTCCGTGTGCAGCAATGGCCGGCCCACCCGTGGGTGGGCGTGCAGAAGTGTGTGCAAGTGCCTCTGGGAGGGCAGCAATTGCCGGCCCACCCGTGTGTGGGCGTGCAGCAGTGTCTGCGGGTGCCTCTGGGTGTGCAGCAATGGCCGGCCCACCCGTGGGTGGGCGTACAGAAGTGTCTGGGGTTTCCACTGGGTGTGGCGCAACGGCCGGCCCACCCGTGGGTGGGCGTGCAGAAGTGTCTGGTGTTACACCTGGGTGTGCCGCAACGGCCGGCCCACCCGTGGGTGGGCGTGCAGAAGAGTCTGGTGTTACCCCTGGGTGTGCCGCAACGGCCGGCCCACCCGTGTTTGGGCGTGCCGAAGTGTCTCCGTGTGCCTCTGGGTGTGCAGCAATGGCCGGCCCACCCGTGGGTGGGCGTGCAGAAATGTCTGCAGGTGCATCTGGGTGTGCAGCAATGGCCGGCCCACCCGTGGGTGGGCGTGCAGAAGTGTCTGCGGGTGCCTTTGGTGTGCAGCAATGGCCGGCCCACCCGTGGGTGGGCGTGCAGAAGTGTCTGCAGGTGCATCTGGGTGTGCAGCAATGGCCGGCCCACCCGTTGGTGGGCGTGCAGAAGTGTCTGGGGTTTCCCCTGGGTGTGCCGCAACGGCCGGCCCACCCGTGGTTGGGCGTGCAGAAGTGTCTGCGGGTGCATTTTGGTGTGCTGCATTGGCCGGCCCACCCGTGGGTGGGCGTGCAGAAGTGTCTGCGGGTGCCTCTGGGTGTGCGGCAATGGCCGGCGCACGCGTGGGTAAGCGTGCAGAAGTGTCTGGGGTTTCCCCTGGGTGTGCCGCAACGGCCGGCCCATCCGTGGTTGGGCGTGCAGAAGTGTCTGGTGTTACACCTGGGTGTGCCGCAACGGCCGGCCCACCCGTGTTTGGGCGTGCAGAAGTGTCTCCGGGTGCCTCTGGGTGTTCTGCACTGGCCGGCCCACCCGTGGGTGGGCGTGCAGAAGTGTCTGCGGGTGCCCCTAGGTGTGCAGCAATGGCCGGCCCACCCGCGGGTAAGCGGGCAGAAGTGTCTCCGGGGGCTTCGGGTGTGCAGCAATGGTCGGCCCACCCGTTGGTGGGCGTACAGAAGTGTCTAAGATTTCCATTGGGTGTGCCGCAACGGCCGACCCACCCGTGGGTGGGCGTACAGAAGTGTCTGTGGTTACCCCTTGGTGCGCCGCAACGGCCGGCCCACCCGTGGGTGGGCGTGCAGAAGGGTCTGTAGTTACCCCTGGGGGTTGCGCAACGGCCGGCCCACCCGTCGGAGGGCGTGCAGAAGTGTCTGGGTTTTCCCCTGGGTGTGCCGCAACGGCCGGCCCAATCGTGGGTGGGCGTGCAGAAGTGTCTGTAGTTGCCCCTGGGTGTGGCACAACAGCCGGCCCACCCGTGGTTGGGCGTGAAGAAGTGTCTGCGTGTGCCTCTGGTCGTGCAGCAATGGCCGGCCCACCCGTGGATGTGCGTGCAGAAGTGTCTGCGGGTGGCTCTGGGTGTGCAGCAACGGCCGGCCCACCCGTAAGTGGGCGTGCAGAATTTTCTGCGGGTGCCCCTGAGTGTGCCACAACGGCCGGCCCACCCGTGGGTGGGCGTGCAGAAGTGTCTGCTGGTGCCTCTGGGTGTGCCGGAACGGCCGGCCCACCCGTGGGTGGGCGTGCAGAAGTGTCTGCGGGTTCCCCTGGGTGTGCCTCAACGGCCGGCCCATCCGTGGTTGGGCGTGCAGAAGTGTCTGCAGGAGCCTCTGGGTGTGCAGCAACAACCGGCCCACCCGTGGGTGGGCGTGCAGAAGTGTCTGGTGTTTCCCCTAGGTGTGCCCCAACGGCCGGGCCACCCGTGGGTGGGCGTAAAGAAGTGTTTGTGGTTACCCCTGGGTGTGCCGCAACGGCCGGCCCACCCGTGGGAGGGCATGCAGAAGTGTCTGTATTTGCCCCTGGGTGTGCTGCAACGGCCGGCCCACCCGTGGTTGGACGTGCAGAAGTGTCTGCAAGTGCCTCTGGGAGGGCAGCAATTGCCGGCCCACCCGTGTGTGGGCGTGCAGCAGTGTCTGCGGGTGCCTCTAGGTGTGCAGCAATGGCCGGCCCACCCATGGGTGGGCGTGCAGAAGTGTCTGGGTTTTCCACTGGGTGTGCCACAACGGCCGGCCCACCCGTGGGTGGGCGTGCAGAAGTGTCTGCAGGTGCCTCTGGGTGTGCCGCAACGGCCGGCCCACCCGTGGGTGGGCGTGCAGAAATGTCTGTAATTTCCCCTGGGTGTGCCGCAACGGCCGGCCCACCCGTGGGTGGGCGTGTAGAAGTGTCTGCGGGTGCCTTTTGGTGTGCAGCAATGGCCGGCCCACCCGTGGGTGGGCGTGCAGAAGTGTCTGCAGGTGCCTCTGGGTGTGCAGCAATGGCCGGCCCACCCGTTGGTGGGCGTGCAGAAGTGTCTGGGGTTTCCCCTGGGTGTGCCGCAACGGCCGGCCCACCCGTGCTTGGGCGTGCAGAAGTGTCTCCGGGTGCCTCTGGGTGTGCAACAACGGCCGGCCCACCCGTGGGTGGGCGTGCAGAAGTGTCTGCGGGTTCCTCTGGGTGTGCCGCAACGGCCGGCCCACCCGTGGTTGGGCCTGCAGAAGTGTCTGCGTGTGCCTCTGGGTGTTCTGCAATGGCCGGCCCACCCGTGGGTGGGCGTGCAGAAGTGTCTGCGGGTGCCCCTGGGTGTGCCGCAACGGCCGGCCCACCCGTGTTTGGGCGTGGTGAGATGTCTCCGTGTGCCTCTGGGTGTGCAGCAATGGCCGGCCCACCCGTGGGTGGGCGTGCAGAAGTGTCTGGAAGTGCCTCTGCGTGTGCAGCAATGGCCGGCCCACACGTGGGTGGGCGTGCCGAAGTGTCTGCATGTGCCTCTGGGTGTGCAGCAATGGACGGCCCACCCGTGCGTGGGCGTACAGTAGTGTCTAGGATTTCCACTGGGTGTGCCGCAACGGCCGGCCCACCCGTGGGTGGGCGTGCAGAAGTGTCTGCAAGTGCGTGTAAGTGTGTCGCAATGGCCGGCCCACCCGTGGGTGGGCGTGCAGAAGTGTCTGCAAGTGCGTGTAAGTGTGTCGCAATGGCCGGCCCACCCGTGGGTGGGCGTGCAGAAGTTTCTGCGGGTGCCCCTGGGGGTGCCACTAACGGCCGGCCCACCCGTGGGTGGGCGTGCAGAAGTGTCTGCTGGTGTTTCCTCTGGGTGTGACGCAACGGCCGGCCCACCCGTGGGTGGGCGTACAGAAGTGTCTGTAGTTTCCCCTGGGTGTGCCGCAATGGCCGGCCCACCCGTGGTTGTGCGTGTATAAGTGTCTGCGGGTGCCTTTTGGTGTGCAGCAACGGCCGGCCCACCCGTGGGTGGGCGTGCAGAAGTGACTGCAGGTGCCTCTGGGTGTGCAGCAATGGCCGGCCCACCCGTGGGTGGGCGTGCAGAAGTGTCTGCGGGTGCCTCTGGGTGTGCAGCAATGGCCGACGCACCCGTGGGTAAGCGTGCAGAAGTGTCTGGAGTTTCCCCTGGGTGTGCCGCAACGGCCGGCCCACCCGTGGGTGGGCGTGCAGAAGTGTCTGGTGTTACCCCTGGGTGTGCAGCAACGGCCGGCCCACCCGTGGATGGGCGTGCAGAAGTGTCTGCAAGAGCCTCTGGGAGGGCAGCAACGGCCGGCCCACCCGTGTGTGGGCGTGCAGAAGTTTCTGCGTGTGCCCCTGGGTGTGCCACAACGGCCGGCCCACCCATGGGTGGGCGTGCAGAAGTGTCTGCTGGTGCCTCTGTGTGTGCCGCAACGGCCGGCCCACCCGTGGGTGGGCGTGCAGAAGTGTCTGTAATTTCCCCTGGGTGTGCCGCAACGGCCGGCCCACCCATGGTTGGGCGTGCAGAAGTGTCTGCGCGTGCCTCTGGGTGTGCAGCAATGGCCGGCCCACCCGTGGGTGGGCGTGCAGAAGTGTCTGCGGGTGCCTCTGGGTGTGCAGCAATGGCCCGCCTACCCGTGGGTGGGCGTGCAGAAGTGTCTGCAAGTGCGTGTAAGTGTGCCGCAATGGCCGGCCCACCCGTGGATGTGCGTGCAGAAGTGTCTGCGGGTGCCTCTGGGTGTGCAGCAACGGCCGGCCCACCCGTGGGTGGGCGTGCAGAAGTGTCTGCTGGTGCCTCTGGGTGTGCCGCAACGGCCGGCCCACCCGTGGGTGGGCGTGCAGAAGTGTCTGCAAGTGCCTTTTGGTGTGCAGCAATGGCCGGCCCACCCGTGGGTGGGCGTGCAGAAGTGTCTGCAGGTGCCTCTGGGTGTGCAGCAATTGCCGGCCCACCCGTGGGTGGGCGTGCAGAAGGGTCTGCGGGTGCCCCTGGGTGTACAGCAATGTCCGGCGCACCCGTGGGTAAGCGTGCAGAAGTGTCTGGGGTTTCCCCTGGGTGTGCCGCAACGGCCGGCCCACCCGTGGTTGGGCGTGTAGAAGGGTCTCCGGGTGCCTTTTGGTGTGCAGCAATGGCCGGCCCACCCTTGGGTGGGCGTGCAGAAGTGTCTGCACGTGCCTCTGGGTGTGCAGTAATGGCCGGCCCACCCGTGGGTGGGCGTGCAGAAGTGTCTGCGGGTGCCACTGTGTGTGCGGCAATGGCCGGCGCACCCGTGGGTAAGCGTGCAGAAGTGTCTGGGTTTTCCCCTGGGTGTGCCGCAACGGCCGGCCCATCCGTGGGTGGGAGTGCAGAAGTGTCTGTTGTTACGCCTGGGTGTGCCGCAACGGCCGGCCCACCCGTGTTTGGGCGTGCAGAAGTGTCTCCGGGTGCATCTGGGTGTTCTGCACTGGCCGGCCCACCCGTGGGTGGGCGTGCAGAACTGTCTGGTGTTACCCCTGGGTGTGCAGCAATGGCCGGCCCACCCGTGGGTAGGCGTGCAGAAGTGTCTGGTGTTAACCCTGGGTGTGCCGCAATGGCCGGCCCACCCGTGGGTGGGCGTGCAGAAGTGTCTGGTGTTACCCCTGGGTGTGCCGCAACGGCCGGGCCACCCGTGTTTGGGCGTGCAGAAGTGTCTCCGTGTGCCTCAGGGTGTGCAGCAATGGCCGGCCCACCCGTGGATGGGCGCGCAGAAGTGTCTGTAATTTCCCCTGGGTGTGCCGCAACGGCCGGCCAACCCGTGGTTGGGCGTGCAGAAGGGTCTCCGGGTGCCTTTTGGTGTGCAGCAATGGCCGGCCCACCCTTGGGTGGGCGTCCAGAAGTGTCTGCAGGTGCCTCTGGGTGGGCAGTAATGGCCGGCCCACCCGTGGGTGGGCGTGCAGAAGTGTCTGCGGGTGCCTCTGGGTGTGCGGCAATGGCCGGCGCACCCGTGGGTAAGCGTGCAGAAGTGTCTGGGTTTTCCCCTGGGTGTGCCGCAACGGCCGGCCCATCCGTGGGTGGGAGTGCAGAAGTGTCTGGTGTTACCCCGGGGTGTGCCGCAACGGCCGGCCCACCCGTGTTTGGGCGTGCAGAAGTGTCTGCGGGTGCCTCTGGGTGTTCTGCACTGGCCGGCCCACCCGTGGGTGGGCGTGCAGAAGTGTCTGCGGGTGCCTCAGGGTGTGCAGCAATGGCCGGCCCACCCGTGGGTAGGCGTGCAGAAGTGTCTGTTGTTACCCCTGGGTGTGCAGCAACGGCCGGCGCACCCGTGGGTGGGCGTGCAGAAGTGTCTGGTGTTACCCCTGGGTGTGCCGCAACGGCCGGCCCACCCGTGTTTGGGCGTGCAGAAGTCTCTCCGTGTGCCTCTGGGTGTGCAGCAATGGCCGGCCCACCCGTGGGTGGGCGTACAGAAGTGTCTGGGATTTCCACTGGGTGTGTCGCAACGGCCGGCCCACCCGTGGGTGGGCGTGCAGAAGTGTCTGTAGTTACCCCTGGGTGTTCCGCAACGGCCGGCCCACCCGTGGGTGGGCGTGCAGAAGTGTCTGTAATTACCCTTGGGTGTGCCGCAACAGCCGGCCCACCCGTGGGTGGGCGTGCAGAAGTTTCTGCGGGTGCCCCTGGGTGTGCCACAACGGCCGGCCCACCCGTGGGTGGGCGTGCAGAAGTCTCTGCTGGTGCCTCTGGGTGTGCCGCAACGGCCGGCCCACCCGTGGGTGGGCGTGCAGAAGTGTCTGTATTTTCCCCTGGGTGTGCCGCAACGGCCGGCCCACCCGTGGTTGTGCGTGCAGAAGAGTCTGCGGGTGCCTTTTGGTGTGCAGCAACGGCCGGCCCACCCGTGGGTGGGCGTGCAGAAGTGTCTGCTGGTGCCTCTGGGTGTGCAGCAATGGCCGGCCCACCCGTGGGTGGGCGTGCAGAAGTGTCTGCGGGTGCCCCTGGGTGTGCAGCAATGGCCGGCGCACCCGTGGGTAAGCGTGCAGAAGTGTCTGGAGTTTCCCCTGGGTGTGCCGCAACGGCCGGCCCACCCGTGGGTGGGCGTGCAGAAGTGTCTGCGGGTGCCCCTGGGTGTGCCGCAACGGCCGGCCCACCCGTGGATGTGCGTGCAGAAGTGTCTGCGGCGTGCCTCTGGAGTGTGCAGCAGCGGCGGCCCACCCGGTGGGTGAAGCGTGCAGAAGATTTCTGCGTGTGCCCCTGGGTGTGCCGCAGGCGGCCGGCCCACCCGTGGGTGGGGCGTGCAGAAGTGTCTGCTTGCCAATTTCCCCTGGGTGTGCGCAGCGGCCGGCCCCACCCGTGGATGTGCGCGTGCAGAAGTGTCTGCGGCGTGCCTCTGGGTGTGTAACAGCGGCGGCCCACCCGTGGGTGAGCGTGCAGAAGATTCTGCTGGTGCCCCTGGGTGTGCCACAACGGCCCGGCCCACCCGTGGGTGGGGCGTGCAGAAAGTGTCTCGCGAGGTGCCCCTGGGTGTGCAGCAATGGCCCGCCCACCCGTAGGTGGGCGTGCAGAAGTGTCTGCAAGTGCGTGTAAGTGTGCCGCAACGGCCGGCCCACCCGTGGATGGGCGTGCTGAAGTGTCTGCGGGTGCCTCTGGGTGTGCAGCAACGGCCGGCCCACCCGTGGGTGGGCGTGCAGAAGTTTCTGCTGGTGCCCCTGGGTGTGCCACAACGGCCGGCCCACCCGTGGGTGGGCGTGCAGAAGTGTCTGCTGGTGCCTCTGGGTGTGCCGCAACGGCCGGCCCACCCGTGGGTGGGCGTGCAGAAGTGTCTGCAAGTGCCTTTTGGTGTGCAGCAATGGCCGGCCCACCCGTGGGTGGGCGTGCAGAAGTGTCTGCAGGTGCCTCTGGGTGTGCAGCAATTGCCGGCCCACCCGTGGGTGGGCGTGCACAAGGGTCTGCGGGTGCCCCTGGGTGTACAGCAATGTCCGGCGCACCCGTGGGTAAGCGTGCAGAAGTGTCTAAGGTTTCCCCTGGGTGTGCCGCAACAGCCGGCCCACCCATGGATGGGCGTGCAGAAGTGTCTGTAATTTCCCCTGGGTGTGCCGCACCGGCCGGCCCACCCGTGTTTGGGCGTGCAGAAGTGTCTGCGGGTGCCTTTTGGTGTGCAGCAATGGCCGGCCCACCTTTGGGTGGGCGTGCAGAAGTGTCTGCGTGTGCACCTGGGTGTGCGGCAATGGCCGGCGCACCCGTGGGCAAGCGTGCAGAAGTGTCTGGGGTTTCCCCTGGGTGTGCCGCAACGGCCGGCCCATCCGTGGGTGGGAGTGCAGAATTGTCTGGTGTTACCCCTGGGTGTGCCGCAACGGCAGGCCCACCGGTGTTTGGGCGTGCAGAAGTGTCTGCGGGTGCCTCTGGGTGTTCTGCACTGGCCGGCCCACCCGTGGGTAGGCGTGAAGAAGTGTCTGGTGTTACCCCTGGGTGTGCCGCAACGGCCGGCCCACCCGTGGGTGGGCGTGCAGAAGTGTCTGGTGTTTACCACTGGGTGTGCCGCAACGGCCGGCCCAACCGTGCGTGGGCCTGCAGAAGTGTCTGCGCGGGCCTCTGAGTGTGCCGCATCGGCCGGCCCACCCGTGGGTGGGCGTGCAGAAGTGTCTGCGGCGGCCTCTGGGTGTGCATCAACGGCCGGCCCACCCGTGGGTGGGCGTGCAGAAGTGTATGCGGGTGCCTCTGGGTGTGCCGCAACGGCCGGCCCACCCGTGGGTGGGCGTGCAGAAGAGTCTGAGTGTGCCTCTGGTGTGCAACAACGGCCGGCCCACCGGTGGATGGGCGTGCAAAAGTTTCTGCGGGTGCCTCTGGGTGTGCAGCAACGGCCGGCCCACCCGTGGATGGGCGTGCAGAAGTGTCTGTACTTGCCCCTGGGTGTACCGCAACGGCCGGCCCACTCGTGGGTGGGCGTGCAGAAGTGTCTGTAGTTGCCCCTGGGTGTGCCACTACGGCCGGCCCACCCGTGTTTGGGCGTGCATAAGTGTCTGCGGGTGCCTTTTGATGTGCAGCAATGGCCGGCCCACCCGTGGGTGGGCGTGCAGAAGTGTCTGCAGGTGCCTCTGGTCGTGCAGCAATGGCCGGCCCACCCATGGGTCGCTGTGCAGAAGTGTCTGCAAGTGCGCGTAAGTTTGCCGCAATGGCCGGCCCACCCGCGGATGTGCGTGTAGAAGTGTCTGCTGGTGCCTCTGGGTGTGCAGCAACGGCCGGCCCACCCGTGGGTGGGCGTGCAGAAGTGTCTGCGGCGGCCTCTGGGTGTGCATCAACGGCCGGCCCACCCGTGGGTGGGCGTGCAGAAGTGTCTGCGGGTGCCTCTGGGTGTGCAGCAATGGCCGGCCCACCCGTGGGTGGGCGCGCAGAAGTGTCTGTGGTTTCCTTTGTGTGAGCAACAACCGCCTGCCCACCCGTGGGTGGGCGTGAAGAAGTGTCTGCGGGTGCTTCTGGGTGTGCAGCAATGGCCGGCCCACCCGTGGGTGGTCGTGCAGAAGTGTCTGCAAGTGCCTGTAAATGTGCCGCAATGGCCGGCCCACCCGTGGGTGTGCGTGCAGAAGTGTCTGCGGGTGCCTCTGGGTGTGCAGCAACGGCCGGCCCACGCGTTGGTAAGCGTACAGAATTGTCTAAGTTTTCCATTGGGTGTGCCGCAACGCCGGCCCACCCGTGTTTGGGCGTGCAGAAGTGTCTGCGGGTGCATCTGGGTGTGCAGCAATGGCCGGCCCACCCGTGGGTGGTCGTGCAGAAGTGTCTGCAAGTGCCTCTGTGTGTGCAGCAATGGCCGGCCCACCCGTCGGTGGGAGTGCAGAAGTGTCTGCAAGTGCCTCTGGGAGGGCAGCAATTGCCGGCCCACCCGTGTGTGGGCGTGCAGCAGTGTCTGCGGGTGCCTCTGGGTGTTCTGCAATGGCCGGCCCACCCGTGGGTGGGCGTACAGAAGTGTCTGGGTTTTCCACTGGGTGTGCAGCAATGGCCGGCCCACCCGTTGTTGGGCGTGCAGAAGTGTCTGGTGTTACCCCTGGGTGTGCCGCAACGGCCGGCCCACCCGTGGGTGGGCGTGCAGAAGTGTCTGGTTTTACCCATGGGTGTGCCGCAACGGCCGGCCCACCCGTGTTTGGGCGTGAAGAAGGGTCTCCGTGTGCCTCTGGGTGTGCAGCAATGGCCGGCCCACCCGTGGGTGGGCGTACAGGAGTGTCTGGGATTTCCACTGGGTGTGCCGCAACGGCCGGCCCACCCGTGGGTGGGCGTGCAGAAGTGTCTGTAATTACCCTTGGGTGTGCCGCAACGGCCGGCCCACCCGTGGGTGGGCGTGCAGAAGTGTCTGTGTTTACCACTGGGTGTGCCGCAACGGCCGGACCAATCGTGGGTGGGCGTGCAGAAGTGTCTGCGGGTGCCTCTGGGTGTACCTCAACGGCCGGCCCACCCGTGGGTGGGCGTGCAGAAGTGTCTGCGGGTGCCTCTGGGTGTGCAGCAATGGCCGGCCCACCCGTGGGTGGGCGCGCAGAAGTGTCTGTGGTTTCCGCTGTGTGAGCAACAACGGCCGGCCCACCCGTGGGTGGGCGTGCAGAAGTGTCTGCGGGTGCCTCTGGGTGTGCAGCAATGGCCGGCCCACCCGTGGGTGGGCGTGCAGACGTTTCTGCAAGTGCCTCTGGGAGTGCAGTAATTGTCGGCCCACCCGTGTGTGGGCGTGCAACAGTGTCTGCGGGTGCCTCTGGGTCTTCTGCAATGGCCGGCCCACCCGTGGGTGGGCGTGCAGAAGTGTCTGAATTTTCCACTGGGTGTGCCGCAACGGCCTGCCCACCCGTGGGTGGGCGTGCAGAAGTGTCTGTGGTTACCCCTGGGTGTTCTGCAACGGCCGGCCCACCCGTGTGTGGGCGTGCAGAAGTGTCTGTAATTGCCCCTGGGTGTGCCGGAACGGCCGGCCCACCCGTGGATGGGCGTGCAGAAGTGTCTGTAGTTGCCCCTGGGTGTGCAACAACGGCCGGCCCACCCGTGGGTGGGCGTGCGGAAGTGTCTGCGGGTTCCTCTGGGTGTGCCGCAACGGCCGGCCCTCCCGTGGGTGGGCGTGCAGAAGTGTCTGCGGGTGCCTCTGGGTGTGCCTCAGCGGCCGGCCCACCCGTGGGTGGGCGTGCAGAAGTGTCTGCGGGCGCCTCTGGGTGTGCAGCAATGGCCGGCCCACCCATGGGTGGGCGTGCAGAAATGTCTGCAAGTGCCTGTAAGTGTGCCGCAATGGCCGGCCCACCCGTGGGTGGGCGTGCGGAATTGTCTGCGAGTGCTTCTGGGTGTGCCGCCACGGCCGGCCCACCCGTGGTTGGGCGTGCAGTAGTGTCTGTAATTACCCTTGGGTGTGCCGCAACGGCCGGCCCACCCGTGGGTGGGCGTGCGGAATTGTCTGCGAGTGCTTCTGGGTGTGCCGCCACGGCCGGCCCACCCGTGGGTGGGCCTACAGAAGTGTCTGGGGATTCCACTGGGTGTGCAGCAACGGCCGGCCCTCCCGTGGGTGGGCGTGCAGAAGTGTCTGTAATTACACTTGGGTGTGCCGCAACGGCCGGCCCACCCGTGCGTGGGCGTGCAGAAGTGTCTGGGTTTACCACTGGGTGCGCCGCAACGGCCGGCCCACCCATGGGTGGGCGAGCAGAAGTGTCTGTAGTTGCCCCTGGGTGTGCCGCAACGGCCGGCTCAATCGTGGGTGGGCCTGCAGAAGTGTGTGCGCGTGCCTCTGAGTGTGACGCATCGGCCGGCCCACCCGTGGGTGGGCGTGCAGAAGTGTCTGCGGGTGCCTCTGAGTGTGCCTCAACGGCCTGCCCACACGTGGGTGGGCGTGCAGAAGTGTCTGCGGGTGCCTCTGGGTGTGCCGCAACGGCCGGCTCACCCGTGGGTGGGCGTGCAGAAGAGTCTGAGTGTGCCTCTGGTGTGCAACAACGGCCGGCCCACCGGTGGATGGGCGTGCAAAAGTTTCTGCGGGTGCCTCTGGGTGTGCAGCAACGGCCGGCCCACCCGTGGATGGAGCGTGCAGAAGTGTCTGTACTTGCCCCTGGGTGTACCGCAGCGGCCGGCCCACCCGTGGGTGGGGCGTGCAAAAGTGTCTGTAGTTGCCCCTGGGTGTGCCACTACGGCCGGCCCACCCGTGTTTGGCGTGCATAAGTGTCTGCGGGTGCCTTTTGATGTGCAGCAATGGCCGCCCACCTCGTGGGCGGCAGAAGTGTCTGCAGGTGCCTCTGGGTCGTGCAGCAATGGCCGGCCCACCCATGGGTCGCTGCTGCAGCGAAGTGTCTGCAAGTGCTGCCATAAGTTTGCCGCGAATGGCCGGCCCACCCCGCTGATGTGCGTAGAAGTGTCTGCTGGTGCCCTCTGGGTGTGCAGTAACGGCCGGCCCACCCTGGTGGGGCGGCAGAAGTGTTCGCGGGTGCCCCTGTTGAGAACAGGCGGCCCACCGCGGTGGGCGGCAGAAGCGTCTGTAATCGCCCCTGCGTGCCGCGACCGGCCGCCCACCCGTGGGTGGGCTGCAGAAGCGTCTGGTAGTTTCGGGTGCGCCAACGGCCAGCCCACCCGTGTTACGCAGTAGCGTTCGCTTGCCCTGGGTGTGCAGTACGGCCGCCCAATCGCGGTGGGTCGTGCAGAAGCGTTTGCAGGTGCATCTGGGTAGCAATGGCCGGCCCACCCGTGGGTGGGCGGTATGTTCGCGGGTGCCCCTGGGTGCCATTAACGGCCGGCCCACCCGTGGGTGATGCAGAAGTGTCTGTAGTTCTCAGGGTGTGCCGCAACGAATCGTCGCTCTCAGTGGGTGGGCTGCAGAAGTGTCTGTAGTTACCCCTGGGTGAGCTGCAAGGCCGGCCGACATGACTGGGCGTGACGCAGAAGTGTCTCGCAGGTGCCTGTTTGGTTCAGCACGGGTCGGCCCACCCGTGGGTGGTGGGCTGCAGAAGTGTCTGCAGGTGCATCTGGGTGTGCAGCAATGGCGGCCCACCCGTGGGTGGGGCGTGCAGAAGTGTCTGCGTAGTGCCCTGGTGTGCAGCAATGGTCGGGCGCACCCTGCGGGTAAGCGTGCAGAAGTGTCTGGGGGTTTCCCCTGGGTGTATCTAGCAACGTCAGCCCACCCGTGGGTGGCCGTGCAGAAGTGTCTGCGGGTGCATTTTGGTGTGCAGCAATGGCCGGCCCACTCGTGGGTGGGCGTGCAGAAGTGTCTGCGGGTGCCCCTGGGTGTGCGGCAATGGCCGGCGCACCAGTGGGTAAGCGTGCAGAAGTGTCTGTAGTTGATCCTTGGTGTGCCGCAGCAGGCTGCCCACCCGTGGGTGGGCGTGCAGAACTGTCTACGTGTGCCTCTGGGTGTGCAGCAATGGCCGGCCCACCCGTGGGTGGGCGTGTAGAAGTGTCTTGGTTTGCCCCTGGGTGTGCCGCAATAACTGGCCTACCCGTGGGTGGGCCGGCAGAAGTTTCTGAGTTGCCCTTGGTTGTGCCGCAATGTTTGGCCCACCCGTGGGTGGGTGTGAAAAAATGTCTGCGGGTGCCTCTCGGTGTGCCGCAATAAGCGGCCCACCCGTGGGTGGGCGTGCAGAAGTGTCTGTTGTTGACCCTGGGTGTGCCGCAATGGCCGGCCCACCCATGGGTGGGCGTGCATAAGTGTCTGGATTTGCATTTGGGTGTGCCGCAACAACCGGCCCACCCGTGGATGGGCGTGCAGTAGTGTCTGCGGTTGCCTTAGGGTGTGCAGCAATGGCCGGCCCACCCGTGTGTGGGAGTGCAGAAGTGACTGCGGGTGCCTTTGGGTGTGCAGCAATGCCCGGCCCACCCGTGGGTGGGCGTGCAGAAGTGTCTGTATTTGCACCTGGGTGTGGATCAACGGCCGGCCCACCCGTGGGTGGGCGTGCAGACGTGTCTGGGGTTTCCTCTGGGTGTGCCGCAACCTCCGGCCCACCCGTGGGAGGGCGTGCAGAAGTGCCTGGGTTTTCCCCTGGTTTGCCGCAATGGCCGGCCCACCCGTGAGTGGGCGTGCAGAAGTGTCTGAGGTTTCCACTAGGTGTGCCACCACGGCTGTCCCACCCGTGGGTGGGCGTGCAGAAGTGTCTGTATTTGCCCCTGGGCGTGCCGCAACGGCCGGCCCACCCGTGGGTGGGCGTGCAGAAGTGTCTGCGTGTGCCTCTGGGTGTGCAGGTATGGCCGGCCCACCCGTGGGTGGGCGTGCACAAGTGTCCGGTGTTGCCTCTGAGTGTGCAGCAATTGTTGGCCCACCCGTGGGTGGGCGTGGAGAAGTGTCTGGGGTTTTACCTGGGTGTGCCGCAACGGCCGGCCCACCCGTGGGTGGGCGTGCAGAAGTGTCTGTTGTTACCCCTGGGTGTGCCGCAACGGCCGGCCCACCCGTGGGTGGGCGTGCAGAAGTGTCTGCAAGTGCCTCTGGGAGTGCAGTAATTGTCGGCCCACCCGTGTGTGGGCGTGCAGCAGTGTCTGCGTGTGCCTCTGGGTGTTCTGCAATGGCCGCCCCACCCGTGGGTTGGCGTACAAAAGTGTCTGAATTTTCCACTGGGTGTGCCGCAACGGCCGGCCCACCCGTGGGTGGGCGTGCAGAAGTGTCTGTAATTGCCCCTGGGTGTGCCGGAACAGCCGGCCCACCCGTGGATGGGCGTGCAGAAGTGTCTGTAGTTGCCCCTGGGTGTGCAACAGCGGCCGGCCCACCCGTGGGTGAAGCGGGCGGAAGTGTCTGCGGGTGCTTCTGGGTGTGCCGCAAACGGCCTAATCGCGGGAGTGTCGCGTGCAGAAGTGTCTGCGGGGTTCCTCTGGGTGTGTCATAACGGCCGGCCCTCCCGTGGGTGGGCGTGCAGAAGTGTCTGCGGAGTGCCTCTGGGTGTGCAGCCATGTCGGCCCACCCGTGGGTGGGCTGCAGAAAGTGTCTCGAGCCTCTGGGTGTGCAGCAATGGCCATTCACCGTGGTGGGCGTGCAGAAATGTCTGCAAGTGCCTGTAAGTGTGTCAGCATGGTCGGCCCACCCGTGGGTGGGCGTGCGGAATTGTCTGCGAGTGCTTCTGGGTGTGCCGCCACGGCCGGCCCACCCGTGGTTGGGCGTGCAGTAGTGTCTGCGCGTGCCTCTGGGTGTGCAGCGGTGGCCGGCCCACCTGTGTGTGGGCCTACAGAAGTGTCTGGGGATTCCACTGGGTGTGCAGCAACGGCCGGCCCACCCGTGGGTGGGCGTGCAGAAGTGTCTGTAATTACCCTTGGGTGTGCCGCAACGGCCGGCCCACCCGTGCGTGGGCGTGCAGAAGTGTCTGGGTTTACCACTGGGTGTGCCGCAAGGGCCGGCCCACCCATGGGTGGGCGAGCAGAAGTGTCTGTAGTTGCCCCTGGGTGTGCCGCAACGGCCGGCTCAATCGTGGGTGGGCCTGCAGAAGTGTGTGCGCGTGCCTCTGAGTGTGACGCATCGGCCAGCCCACCCGAGGGTGGGCGTGCAGAAGTGTCTGCGGGTGCCTCTGAGTGTGCCTCAACGGCCTGCCCACCCGTGGGTGGGCGTGCAGAAGTGTCTGCGGGTGCCTCTGAGTGTGCCTCAACGGCCTGCCCACACGTGGGTGGGCGTGCAGAAGTGTCTGCGGGTGCCTCTGGGTGTGCCGCAACGGCCGGCCCACCGGTGGATGGGCGTGCAAAAGTTTCTGCGGGTGCCTCTGGGTGTGCAGCAGCGGCCGGCCCACCCGTGGATGGGCGTGCAGAAGTGTCTGTACTTGCCCTGGGTGTACCGCGAACGGCCCGGCCCACTTTCGTGGGTGGGCGTGCAGAAGTGTCTGTAGTTGCCCCTGGGTGTGCCACTACGGCCGGCCCACCCGTGTTTGGGCGTGCATAAGTGTCTGCGGGTGCCTTTTGATGTGCAGCAATGGCCGGCCCACCTGTGGGTGGGCGTGCAGAAGTGTCTGCAGGTGCCTCTGGTCGTGCAGCAATGGCCGGCCCACCCATGGGTCGCTGTGAAGAAGTGTCTGCAAGTGCGCGTAAGTTTGCCGCAATGACCGGCCCAGCCGCGGATGTGCGTGTAGAAGTGTCTGCTGGTGCATCTGGGTGCGCAGCAACGGCCGGCCCACCCGTTGGTGGGCGTGCAGAAGTGTCTGCGGGTGCCCCTGGGTGTGCCACAACGGCCGGCCCACCGTGGGTGGGCGTGCAGAAGTGTCTGTAGTTGCCCCTGGGTGTGCCGCAACGGCCGGCCCACCCGTGGGTGGGCGTGCAGAAGTGTCTGTAGTTTCCCCTGGGTGTGCCGCAACGGCCAGCCCACCCGTGGTTGGGCGTGCAGAAGTGTCTCCGTGTGCCTCTGGGTGTGCAGCAATGGCCGGCCCACCCGTGGGTGGGCGTGCAGAAGTGTCTGCAGGTGCATCTGGGTGTGCAGCAATGGCCGGCCCACCCGTGGGTGGGCGTGCAGAAGTGTCTGCGTGGTGCCCTGGGTGTGCCACAACGGCCGGCCCACCCGTGGGTGGGCGTGCAGAAGTGTCTGTAGTTTCCTCAGGGTGTGCCGCAACGACAGGCCCTCCCGTGGGTGGGCGTGCAGAAGTGTCTGTAGTTACCCCTGGGTGTGCCGCAACGGCCGGCCCACCCGTGGGTGGGCGTGCAGAAGTGTCTGCGGGTGCCTTTTGGTGTGCAGCAATGGCCGGCCCACCCGTGGGTGGGCGTGCAGAAGTGTCTGCAGGTGCATCTGGGTGTGCAGCAATGGCCGGCCCACCCGTGGGTGGGCGTGCAGAAGTGTCTGCGGGTGCCCCTGGGTGTGCAGCATTGGCCGGCGCACCCGTGGGTAAGCGTGAAGAAGTGTCTGGGGTTTCCCCTGGGTGTGCCGCAACGGCCGGCCCACCCGTGGGTGGGCGTGCAGAAGTGTCTGTAGTTTCCCCTGGGTGTGCCGCAACGGCCGGCCCACCCGTGGGTGGGCGTGCAGAAGTGTCTGCGGGTGCATCTGGGTGTGCAGCAATGGCCGGCCCACTCGTGGGTGGGCGTGCAGAAGTGTCTGTAGTTGATCCTTGGTGTGCCGCAACAGGCTGCCCACCCGTGGGTGGGCGTGCAGAACTGTCTACGTGTGCCTCTGGGTGTGCAGCAATGGCCGGCCCACCCGTGGGTGGGCGTGTAGAAGTGTCTTGGTTTGCCCCTGGGTGTGCCGCAATAACTGGCCCACCCGTGGGTGGGCGTGCAGAAGTTTCTGAGTTGCCCTTGGTTGTGCCGCAATGTTTGGCCCACCCGTGGGTGGGTGTGAAAAAATGTCTGCGTGTGCCTCTGGGTGTGCCGCAATAAGCGGCCCACCCGTGGGTGGGCGTGCAGAAGTGTCTGGTGTTGACCCTGGGTGTGCCGCAATGGCCGGCCCACCCATGGGTGGGCGTGCATAAGTGTCTGGATTTGCCTTTGGGTGTGCCGCAACAACCGGCCCACTCGTGGATGGGCGTGCAGAAGTGTCTGCGATTGCCTTAGGGTGTGCAGCAATATCCGGCCCACCCGTGTGTGGGAGTGCAGAAGTGACTGCGGGTGCCTTTGGGTGTTCAGCAATGCCCGGCCCACCCGTGGGTGGGCGTGCAGAAGTGTCTGTATTTGCACCTGGGTGTGGCTCAACGGCCGGCCCACCCGTGGGTGGGCGTGCAGACGTGTCTGGGGTTTCCTCTGGGTGTGCCGCAACCTCCGGCCCACCCGTGGGAGGGCGTGCAGAAGTGCCTGGGTTTTCCCCTGGTTTGCCGCAATGGCCGGCCCACCCGTGAGTGGGCGTGCAGAAGTGTCTGTATTTGCCCCTGGGCGTGCCGCAACGGCCGGCCCACCCGTGGGTGGGCGTGCAGAAGTGTCTTCGTGTGCCTCTGGGTGTGCAGGTATGGCCGGCCCACCCGTGGGTGGGCGTGCACAAGTGTCCGGTGTTGCCTCTGAGTGTGCAGCAATTGTTGGCCCACCCGTGGGTGGGCGTGGAGAAGTGTCTGGGGTTTTACCTGGGTGTGCCGCAACGGCCGGCCCAACCGTGGGTGGGCGTGCAGAAGTGTCTGTAGTTGCCCTTGCGTGAGCCGCAACAACCGTCTTACCCGTGGTTGGGCGTGCAGGAGTGTCTGCAGGTGCCTCTAGGTGTGCAGCAACGGCCGGCCCACCCGTGTTTGGGCGTGCGGAAGTGTCTGGAGTTTCCCCTGGGTGTGCCGCAATGGCCGGCCCACCCGTGGGTGGGCGTGCAGAAGTGTCTGGGTTTGCCCCTGGGTGTGCCGAAACGGCCGTCCCACCCGTGGGTGGGCGTGCAAAAGTGTCTGCGTGTGCCTCTGGGTGTGCCGAAACAGCCGGCCCACCCATCGGTAAGCGTGCAGAAGTTAGGGTTAAGGTTAATATTAGGGTTAGTGTTAGGGTTATGGTTAGGGTTAGGATTAGGATTAGGTTTAGTGTTAGGGTTATGGTTAGGGTTAGGGTTAAGGTTTGGGTTTGGGTTAAGGTTAGGGATAGGGGTTAGGGTTAGGGTTAGGTTTAAGAATTAGGGTTAGGGTTAGTGTTAAGGGTTAGGGTTAGGGTTAGTGTTAGGGTTAGGTTTAGGTTTAGGGCTA
>JAPFBE010000366.1:22500-25000 GCA_034336665.1 Luscinia megarhynchos | reverse complement strand
TTAAGGTTAGGAGTTAGAGTTTAGGGTGAGAGTTATATTTAGGGTTAGGGTTAAGAGTTAGGGTTCAGATGTTAGGGTTAGGGATAGGAGTTAGGAGTTAGAGAGTTAGGAGTTAGTGTCTGGAGTATGCCTCTTGGTGTAGCAGCTAACAACTCAGCGATCGTGGGTGGGCGTGCAGAGGTGTCGGGAGTTGCCCTATGAGTTAGGAGTTTGCCCGCTGAACTTAGGGGTAGTTGGGCGTTGCAGAAGTTAGGGTAATGGAGTTAAGGGTTAGGGGTTAGTAGTTAGGAGTTAGGGTTAGGAGTTAGGAGTTAGGAGTTAAGGGTTAGAGTAGTTAGTAGTTAGGAGTTTAGGGTCAGATAGAGTTAGGAGTTAAGAGTTTAGGAGTTAGGAGTTAGTTAGGGTTAGTGTTTAGAGTTAGGAGTTAAAGTTTAGGAGTTAGAGAGTTAAGGTTAGGAGCTAAGAGTCAGGAGTTAGAGTTTAGGGTTAGGAGTTAGGAGTTAGAGTTTAAAAGTGTTAAGAGTTAGAGTTAGGAGTTAGGAGTTAGGGTTAGGAGTTAGGAGTTAGAGTTAGGAGTTAGGAGTTAAGGTTAGGAGTTAGGGTTAGGAGTTAGGAGTTAGGAGTTAGGAGTTAGGAGTTAGGGTTAGGGTTTAAGGGATTAGGAGTTAGGGAGTTAGGAGTTAGGGTTAAGTGTTATGAGATGCTCTGAGTGTGCAGAAGCTAGGGTTAAGAGTTAAGGTTAGGAGGTATGAGTTAAGTCGTTAAGCTTGAGTGTGGTGGGGATAGGGGTTAGAGTTAGGTTTAGGAGTTAGGAGGTTAGGGTTAGGAGTTAGGGGTTAGGAGTTAGGAATGTTAGGGTTAGGAGTTAGGAGTTATGAGTTAGGGTAGCTTAGGGTTAGAAAGGGTTAAGTCTGGGAGTTTAGGTGTTAGGAGTTAGAGTTAAGTTAGGGTAGGGTTCAGGGTTAGGGGTTATAGTAGGGAGTGTGAGTTTAGGGGTACTAGCGATTAGGGAGTTCAGGGGTGAGGGTGTAGAGAGTTAGGAGTTGGATTTAAAGAGTTAGGAGTTAGTGGGATAGGAGTTAGGAGTTAGGGTTAGGAGTTGGGTGTTAAGGGTTAGGGTTAGGGGTTAGGAGTTAGGATTAGGGGTTAAAGTTAGGTTAGGTTAAGGGTTAGGAGTTAGGGTTAGAGATAGGGTTAGGAGTTAGGAGTTAAGAAGTTAGAGTTTAGGAGTTAGGGTTATGTTTGGGAGTTAGAGTTAGAGTTTAGGGTTAGGAGCTAGGGTTAGGGTTAGGGTTACAGGAGTTAGGGTTTCGAGTTTCAGGGTTAGAGTTAGGAGTTAGGAGTTAGGAGTTAGGAGTTAGGAGTTAGGAGTTAGGGTTAGGAGTTAGGGTTAGGGTCGAGTTAGGGTTAGGGTATGTCAGGGTTAGGGTTAGGAGTTAGGGTTAGAGTTGGAAGGTTTAAGGTTAGGAGTTAGGGTTAGAGGTTAGGGAGTTAGAGTTAGGGAGTTAGGAGTTAGGGTTAGGGTTAGGAGTTAGAGTTAGGGTTAGGAGTTAGGAGTCAGGGGTTATGGGTTAGGGTTAGGAGTTAGGGTTTAGGGTTAGGGTTAGGAGTTAGGGTTAGGGTTAGGAGTTAAGGTTAGGGTTTAGGGGTTAGGGTTAGGGATTAGGGTTAGGGTTAGGAGTTTAGGGTTAGGGTTAGGGTTAGGGTTAGGGTTAGGGTTAGGGTTAGGGTTAGGTTTAGGGAGTTATGAGTTAGGGTTCAGTTAGGGTTAGTAGAGTTAGAGTTAGGAGTTAGGGTTAGGAGTTAGGGTTTAGGTTTAGGAGTTAGGGGTTGGGTTAGAGTTAGGAGTTAGGGGTTAGGGTTAGGAGGTGTCAGGGTTAGGGAGTGTAGGGTTAGGAGTCAGGGTTAGAGTTAGGGTCAGGGTTTGAGTTAGAGGTTAGGGTTAGGAGTTAGGGTTAGGGTTAGGAGTTAGGGTTATAGTTAGGGTTGGGGTTAGGGTTAGGAGTTAGGGTTAGGGTTAGGGTTAGGGTTAGGGAGTTGGGAGGTTAGGGTTAGAGGTTAGGAGTTAGGAGTTAGGGTTAGGGTTAGGAGTTAGGAGTTAGGAGTTAGGGGTTAGGAGTTAGGGGTTAGGGGTTAGGAGGGAGTTAGGGTTAGGGATAGGGTTAGGGTTGGGGTTTAGGAGTTAGGAGTTAGGGGTTAGGGTTAGGGTTAGGGTTAGGGTAGGGTTAGGGTTAGGAGTTGGGAGTTAGGGTTAGGGTTGAGGGTTAGGGTTAGGGTTAGGGGTTAGTGTTAGGGTTAGGGGATAGGGGTCGGAGGGTTGAGTTAGAGTTTGGGGTTATGGAGTTAGGGGTTGGAGGTTGAGTTAGGGTTAGAGGAGTTAGGGTTAGGGTTAGGGTTAGGGTTAGGGTTAGGGTTAGGGTTAGGAGTTGAGGGTTAGGTTTAAGGTTTAGGGTTAGGGGTTTAGGGATTTGGGGTTTAGGAGTTAGGGTTAGGGTTAGAG
>JAPFBE010000366.1:15000-17500 GCA_034336665.1 Luscinia megarhynchos | reverse complement strand
TTAGGGGTTAGGGTTAGGAGGTTAGAGGGTTAGGGTTAGGAGTTAGGGTTGAGTATTAGGGTTTAGGGTTAGGGTTAGGGTTGGGCTTAGGGATAGGGTTAGTGATAGGGTTAGAGTTAGGGTTAGGGTTAGGAGTTAGGGTTCGGAGTTAGGGTTAGGGTTAGAGTGTAGGGTTAGAGGTTAGGAGTTAGGGTTAGGGTTAGGGTTAGGAGTTAGGGTTAGGGTTAGGGTTAGGGTTAGGGTTAGGGGTTAGGGGTTAGGGTTAGTGATAGAGGTTAGGGTTAGGGTTAAGGAGTTAGGGTTAGGAGTTAGGAGTTAGGGTTAGGAGGTTTAGGGTTAGGAGTTAGGAGTTAGAGGTTAGGGTTAGGGAGTTAGGGTTAGGAGTTAGGGTTAGGGTTAGGGCATAGCGATAGGAGTTAGTGATAGGGTTAGGAGTTAGGAGTTTAGGGTTAGAGGTTAGGGTTAGGAGTTAGGAGTTAGGAGTCTGGAGTTAGGAGTTAGGAGTTAGGAGTTAGGAGTTAGGTTTAGGGTTAGGAGTTAGGAGTTAGGAGTTAGGGTTGGGGAGTTAGGGTTTAGGGTTAGGAGTTGGAGGTTTAGGGTTAGGGATATGGTAAGGATTAGGTTTAAGTGTAGGGTTAGTGTAAAGGGTTAGGGTTAGGGGTTAGGGTTAGGGTTTGGAGTTAGGAGTTAGGGTTAAGATTAGGAGTTTAGGGGTTAGGGTTAAAGGAGTTAGGTTTAGGAGTTAGGGTTAGGGTTAGGAGTTAGGGTTAGAGATTAGTGTCTGAGGATGCCTCTGGGTGTTCAAGCTTGGCCTACCCACCCGTCGGTGGGCATGCAAGAGAGTGTCTGGGTGCCTCTAAGTGTGCAGCAATAGGCGGCCCACCCGTGGGTGGGGTGCAGTGCAGAAGGTGTCTGGGGGTTTGCCTCTGGGTATGCACTTGTGCGGCGGCCCACCCGTGGGTGGGGCGATGCAGAAGTGTCTGGGGTTGCATCTGGGTGTGCCTGTGGCCTGACCCACCGTGAGTGTCGTGCAGAATTTAGAATTAGGGTTAGTGTTAGGGTTAGGGTTAGGGTTAGAATTAGGGTTAGTGATAGGTTTAGGGTTAGGGGTTAGGGTTAGGGTTAAGAGTTAGGGTTAGGAGTTAGGTTTAGTGTAAGGAGTTAGGGTTAGGGTTAGAGTTTAGGGTTAAGAGGTTTGAATTAGGGTTAGGGTTCGGGTTAGGGTTAAGAGTTAGGGTTAGGAGTTAGGGTAGCGTTAGGAGTTAGGGTTAGGGTTAGTGTTAGAGTTAGGGGTTTAGGAGTTAGGAGTTAGGGTTAGGGTTAGGGTTAAGGGTTAGGAGTTAGGAGTTAGGGTTAGGGTTTAGAGTTATGGGTTAGGAGTTTAGGTTAGGGTTAGGAGTTAGGGTTAGGGTTAGTGTTAGGGAGTTTAGGTTTAGGAGTTAGGGGTTGGGCTTAGGGGATAGGGGTTAGTGATAGGGTTAGAGTTAGGAGTTAGGGTTAGGGGTTAGAGGGTTAGGGTTAGGAGTTAGGAGTTAGGAGTTAGGGTTAGGGTTGAGTATTAGAGTTAGGGTTAGGGTTAGAGGTTGGGGCTTAGGGATAGGAGTTAGGAGTTAGGGGTTAGAAGTTAGGGTTAGGAGTTAGGGAGTTAGGGTTAGGAGTTAGGAGTTAGGGTTAGGAGTTAGGAGTTAGGGGTTAGAGTTAGGAGTTAGGGTTAGAGGTTAGGGTTAGGAGTTTAGGGTTAGGGTTAGGGCTTAGGGATAGTGTTAGTGATAGGAGTTAGGAGTTAGGGTTATGGTTAGGGTTAGGAGGTTAGGAGGTTAGGAGTTAGGAGTTAGGAGTTAGGAGTTAGGAGTTAGGAGTTAGGAGTTAGGGTTGGGGCTTAGGGATAGGGTTAGTGATAGGGTTAAAGTTAGGGTTTAGGAGTTAGGAGTTAGGGTTAGGGTTAGGAGTTAGGAGTTAGGAGTCAGGAGTTAGGGTTAGGGTTAGGAGTTTAGGAGTTAGGAGTTAGGGTTAGGAGTTAGGAGTTAGGTTTAGGAGTTAGGGGTTAGGAGTTAGGGTTAGGAGTTAGGAGTTAGGAGTTAGGTTTAGGAGTTAGGAGTTAGGTTTAGAATTAGGGATATGATAAGGATTAGGTTTAAGTGTAGGGTTAGTGTAAAGGGTTAGGGTTAGGGGTTAGGAGTTAGGGTTTAGGGTTAGGAGTTAGGAGTTAAGAATTAGGGTTCAGTGTTAGGAGTTAAGGGGTTAGAGTTTAGGAGTTAGGAGTTAGGAGTTAGGAGTTAGGGTTAGGATTAGTGTCTGGGATGCCTCTGGGTGTTCAGCGGCCTGCCCACCGATGGGAGTGGGCATGCAGAAAGTGTCTCGGGGTGCCTCTAAGTGTGCAGCAATAGGCAAGCCCACCGTGGAGTGTCTATGCTGAGTGCAGAATTAGGGTTAGGAGTTAGGAGTTAGGAGTTAGGAGTTAGGAGTTAGGAGTTATGGTTAGGAGTTAGAGGTTAGGAGT
>JAPFBE010000365.1:0-58861 GCA_034336665.1 Luscinia megarhynchos | reverse complement strand
GGGAGATCCCACCCTCAGCCACGCCAAAATGGGGAGATCACACCCCTGAGCCACCCCAAAAACAGCGAGATCCCACCTCAGCCACGCCAAAACATGGATATTGCACCTCAGCCACCCCAAAATGGGAGATCACACCTTCTGCCACCCCAAAACAGGGAGATCCACCCCCAGCCACCCCAAACAGGGAGATCCCACCCTCAGCCCCCCAAAACAGGAGATTGAACCCTCTGCCACCCAGAACGGGGGAGATCACAACTTCTGCCACTTCAAATGGGGAGATCCCACCTCAGCCACCCCAAAACGGGGGGAGATCCCACCTTCTGCCACTTCAAAAGCGGGGAGATGCAGCCCCGAAGCGGGGGAGAGATCGCACCCCAGGCACTAGAAGCAGTGGATATCCTACCCTCAGCCACCTCAAAATGGGAGATCACAACTTCTGCCACCCCAAAATGGGAGATCCCACCCTCAGCCACCCCAAAACGGGGGAGATCACAACTTCTGCCACCCCAAACAATGAGATCCCACCCTCTGCCATTTCAGCGGGGAGATGCCGGCCCGAAACGGGGAGAGATCGCACTAGACACCCCAAAACATGGATATCCCACCCTCAGCCCGCCTCAAGGTGGGAGATCACAGCTTCTGCCACCCCCAAAACAGCCGAGATCCCACCCCCAGCACTCGCAACAGGATGCTCAACCCCTCTGGCACCCTATAAGCAGGGGACATCACACCTCCTGCCACTCCAAAACAGGGAGATGCCGCCCGAAAGACGAGGGGAGAGATCGCACCCAGACACGCTCCAAAATGGGAGATCCCACCTTCTGCCACTCCAAAACGGGGAGATGCCACCCCAAAAGCAGCGAGATCCCACCTCAGCTACCCCAAAGTGGGAGATCACACCCTCTGCCACTTCAAAGCGGGGAGATCACAACATCTGCCACCCCAAAACAGGGATATTCCACCGCCAGCCACCCCCAAAACATGAATGTGCACCCTCAGCCACCTCAAAACAATGAGATCCCACCCTCTGCTACCCCAAAATGGGGGAGATGCCTTCCAAACAGGGAGAGATCGTGCCCTCAGACACCCCAAAACATGGATATCCCACCCTCAGCCAACTCAAACAGGGAGATCCCACCTCAGCCACTCCAAAATGGGGAGATCACACCCTCTGCCACTTCAAAACAGGCGATGCGCCCCTGAGAAACAGGGAGATCGCACCCCAGCCACACCAAAACGGGAGATCACAACTTCTGCCACCCCAAAACAGGGAGATCCCACCCTCAGCCACGCCAAAACATGGATATCCACCCCCAGCCACACCCAAAATGGGGAGATCACACCTTCTGCCACCCCAAAATATGGTGTTCCACCCAGCCACCCCAAAATGGGGATATCGAACCATAGCCACCCCAAAATGGAAATCCCACCTCAGCCACCCCATAAACGGAAATCCCACCCCAAAACGGGAGATCCACCCAGAACAGGGGGAGGATCGCCTCTGCCACCCCAAAATGGGGGAGATCACACCTTCTGCCACCCCAAAACGTGGATATTGCACCCCTCAGCCACCCCAAAACAGTGAGATCCCACTCTCTGCTTCCCCAAAACGGGAAATTCCACCCCCAAAACGGGGGAGATCGAACACTCAGCCACCCCAAAACGGGGATATTCCACCTTCAGCCGGCTCAAAACAATGAGATTCCACCCCCTGCCACCCCAAAACAGGGAGATCCCACCCTCTGTCACCCCCAGATACACACCCTCAGCCACCCCAAAAGCAGGGAGATCGAGACCTCTGCCACCCCAAAACGGAGATATCAAACACTCAGGCACCCCAAAGCAGGGAGATCCCACCCTCTGCCACTTCAAAACGGGGGATTCCATCCTCAGCCACCCCAGAGGGAAATCCCACCCTTTATAACCCCAAAACAGGGAGGTCCCACCCTCAGCCACCCCATAAACGGGGGATCCCACTCTCTGCTACCCCAAAATGGGGAGATCACACCCCCAGCCACCCCAAAATGGGGAGATCACACCCCCAGCCACCCCAAAATGGGGAGATCCCACCCTCTGCCACCCCAAAACTGAGACCCCACCCCCTCACCCATCCCCGGCCAGGCACGGGTCAGGCGGGGATGGGGAGCGGGGGGTCCCTGTGCTGGGGCGGGGGAGCTCAGGGGTGCTGGGGGTTTTAGAGCTCGTCCCGCCTGTCCCACCTTGGCTTTCTCCCAGCTGAGCCATGGCCTGGCGCTCGGCCTCCTTGGCATGCAGCGCCTCCCGATCCTCCTCCAGCGACACATCCCAGAGTCCGAGGGGCGGCTGGTGTAGGACTCAGCCGAGCCCTGCGGCAGCGGGGAAGGGGCTCAGCCCACCCGGAACCCCCCCCCAGCACAGCCAGACCCTCCCCAGTTCCGCCCCGCGCTCTCACTGGTGCCGGCGCCCATCGCAGTGGGCGCTGCGAGACACCCGCGGCTGGGACAGGGCAGAGAGGGACCGGGACAGGAGAGGGACAGAGCAGAGAGGGACGGGACAGGAGAGGGACAGAGCAGGACAGGGATGGGACAGAGAGAGGACAGGAGAGGGACAGGGACAGGAGAGGGACAGGAGAGGGACAGGGCAGAGAGGGACGGGAGAGGGACAGGGACAGGGACAGGGCAGAGAGGGACAGAGCGGGACAGGGGCGGAGAGGGACAGGGACAGGATAGGGACGGGACACGGCAGGAGAGGGACAGGAGAGGACACGCAGAGAGGGACACGGCAGGGAGAGAGATGGGACAGGACAGGGACAGAGTAGGGAGAGGGACGGGACAGGGACAGGGACACGGCAGAGAGGGACAGGGACAGGGACAGGGCAGGACAGGAGAGGGACATGGCAGGAGAGGGACACAGCAGGAGAGAGGGACAGGACAGGGACGGGACAGGGACAGGACAGGAGAGGGACAGGGACAGGACAGGGACGGGACAGGGCAGGAGAGGGACAGGACGGGACAGGGACAGGAGGAGGCACACGGCAGGAGAGGCACACGGCAGGAGAGGCACACGGCAGGACAGAGGGACAGGACAGAGGGACAGGAGAGGGGCTGGCAGGACAGGGACAGAGCAGGACAGGGACAGGACAGGGACGGGACAGGGACAGGACAGGGACGGGACAGGGACACGCAGAGAGGGACAGGGACAGGGACAGAGAACCAGGACAGGACAGGGACGGGACAGGGACACGCAGAGAGGGACAGGGACACGGCAGAGAGGGACAGGGACAGGGACAGAGCAGGACAGGCACACGGCAGGACGGGCACACGCAGCTGTTGTCGCCGTCCGGCCGGGAACGTGGACACCGGGCGCCTGCGGCCGCTGCTCTCCCAAACCCGGGACGGCAGCGGGGACCCCCGAGTGTCCCCAGCTGTCCCCGCTGCGATTTGGGCACAGGGCGCTGTGCGGGGTCACCCCGACAAGGCTGGGGGACGGGGACCCCCTGCTCAGCCCACTCGTGACAGCGGGGACACCCGAGGACGCCCTGCCGCGGTGGGTGACATGTGGGACATCCCCCCCCGCAGGCCCCTACAACGCCCCCCCAGCCCCACCAGAGTCCCTGCAGGGCTGCGGGACCCCCAACCCTACCCAACGTGGGGGATTTGGGGTCACTCAGCCCCTCTGCACAGCCCCCCGTGGACCCCTCCCCCAAACTCACGGGCTGCCCCCTCCTCCTCCTGCCGCACCGACGCGACTTTTTGGGGGCCTCACCCCATAACCCCCCCAGGGAGCCGGGGCGGGCAGGGAGGGTCGAGGGCGGCGAGGGGTCAGCTCACCGCTGCGGCGGCGGGGGGTCCTGCCGGGGATCTCCATGGTGGCCGGGCCGGGGAGGGGGCGCTGGGCGCAGGGCGGGCCGGGGCTCAGGTTTCACCCTGGGTAAATTTAGCCCAGGGCCGGGCAGGGGGTGGGGGAGCCGGGGGGCCCACAGGGGTTGGTCCCTTCCCTTGGCACCCCAAAATGGGAAAGGGGATCCCTGGGGGGGCTGGAATTTTGGAGGGACAGAGGAGCCGGAGGGCACAGCTCGGGGTGACCCCACCTCAATTTTGGAGGGACAGAGGAGCCGGGAGGGCACAGCTCGGGGTGACCCCACCTCAATTTTGGAGGGACAGAGGAGGGTTGGGACCCCCCAAAAATGCCGGGGGCCCCTCACCTGGCGGACGAAGCTGTTGGAGGTGGTGTCGAGGAGGTGCTGCCGTCCCGAGCTTTGGCAGCTGCTCTTGCGCCGGCTGTACTTGCCCTGGGGACAGGGGAGGGGGCGGCAGGGCAGCGCTGCGCCCCCCAAAACTCCGCACAGAGATCGGGGGGCAGCGCTGGGCCCCCCCAAATTCCCCGCAGAGCTCGGGGGGCAGCGCTGAGCCCCTCAAAACTCCGCACAGAGATCGGGGGGCAGCTGGACCCCCCAAAACTCCCTCACAGAGCTCGGGGGCAGTGATGGATCCCCCAAATTCCCCCACAGAGCTCGGGGGCAGAGCTAGACCCCCCAAAACTCCCCACAGAGCTCGGGGGGCAGCTGGATCCCCCAAATTCCCTCGCAGAACTCGAGAGGGCAGCACTGGACCCCCCAAATTCCCTCGCGAGATATCGGAGAGCAGCGCTGGACCCCCCCCAAAATTCCCCACAGAGCTCGGGGGGCAGCGCTGAGCCCCCCAAATTCCCCGCAGAGCTCGAGGGGCAGCGCTGGACCCCCCAAAACTCCCGCACAGAGCTCGGGGGGCAGAGCTAGACCCCACAAAACTCCCCACGGAGCTCGGGGGGCAGCGCTGGATCCCCCAAATTCCTCACAGAGATCGGAGAGCAGCTGGACCCCCCCAAAATTCCTCCCACAGACCTCGAGGGCAGTGATGGATCCCCCAAAACTCCTCACAGAGCTCGAGAGCTGAGCTGGACTTCAAATTCCTCGCTACAGAGCTCAGGAGCTGGGGACAGCACTCTGAGCTCGGGGGGCAGCTGGACCCCCCAAATTCCCCAGAGCTGGGAGCAGCCACCTCACAGAGCCGGGGAGCAGCTGGACCCCCAAAATTCCCCTACAGAGCCTCGGGGGGCAGCGCTGGATGCAAAATTCTCCCACAGGTCTCGGGGGGCAGCGCTGGACCCCCCAAACTCCCCACAGAGCTCGGGGGGCAGCGCTGAGCCCCCAAAACTCCTCACAGAGCTCGGGGAGCAGCGCTGGACCCCCCAAATTCCCCACAGAGCTCGGGGGGCAGCGCTGGACCCCCCAAAACTCCCCACGGAGCTCGGGGGGCAGCGCTGGATCCAAGGGATAATGGGATTTACGGGATTTTATGGGATTTATGGGATTTTTGGGATTTATGGGATTTATGGGGTGGGATGCGGGGTGTGACACCTGTGGGGGGCTCCCCACGCCCCCCTCCACCACCCCACTGCCCGAGACCCCCGGGGGGGGGCAGGTGAGTGGGGGCAGGGGCTGTCACCTCCCAGTGTCCCCGGGGTGGGGGTCCCCGTGTTGGGTATTTTTAGGTCCAGGACCCCCACAGGGCTGGGGCTCGGCCGTGAGGCTCCCCCTGTCCCCCAAAACCCCAAAACCCGCCCCCCGCCCTCCCCGGCTGGCGCTCCCCACGCGCTCAGAGAGGGGGGGTCTGTCCCCAGTGCCCCCCACCCCTCTGGGACCCCCAAACCGGAGGGGACAAGAAGCGGGGGGCAGCACCCCAAGAGTTTTTCCCAATTCCTTAAACTTTCCCTCTGGACACAACCCCCAAACCCCCCTGCCCGCTCGGTGGGGGAAGCTGGGGGCGTGGGGGTCTCCCCGAGGCGCAACCCTTTTTGGGGGCGCTGCGAGGGCGGCATCACCCCAATATCGCTGCGGGGGATTTGGGGGGTGAAGGGCGAACCCCCACGGGGGGATCGCAGTGGGGTGAGCCCCCCGCCCCCTCCGCTGGCTCTGGGGTGCTGCCGCCCCCGAAACGCGCGGGGGTGTCACCTGGAGCGCGGCGTTGTCCAAGACGTCCATCTGGATGTCCTGCGTGGAGCTGGAGGGGGTCCGCGCCATGCCGCCTTCCCCGCACCATGGAGGCGCCGCGCTCGGCGCGATTTTGGGGGTGGGTGGGTGGGTGTTTTGGGGGAGGTGGGGGGAAGCACACGGAGGAAGATGATGACGATGACGATGAAGCTCAGGCCTGGCCCCCGCGGTGACGGAGCGGCAGGAGGAGGGAGGGAGGAGGAGGAGGAGGAGGAGGAAGGAGGAGTGGGGATGGCGCAGGGGGCGAGGGCCGCTCCCGCACCGCCTCCCCTGGGGGGTGGGGGATGCGGGAATGCGCCCCCGCCCCAGTTCGACTTCACGTGCGGCACCCCGCAGCGGCTCCTTCCCAAAAAAAAAAAAAAAACGGGGCTCAGGGTGTCCCCTCCCTCCCCTCCCCCAGAATTGGGGGGCGCCGCTGTTGCTCACATGCGGGCTTGGGGGGACCTCAAAAGAGTCGGGGGGGTCATGGGAACCCCAGGAAGGATCTGCCAGTTCGGGAATCCAGCCCAAAAAATGCATCTTTTATCCCCAAATCCTCCCCTGAGCCCCCCGAGCACAGGGGGACCCCCACACCCTCTGGCTTCTCCTGGCACGGCAGTGTCGCTGTCCCCCCCGGGGCACCTTGGGGACAATCCTGCCCCCGCAGGGACCCCGGGATGGAGGAGCCGAACCCCCAGTCCCAGCTGAGCCCCCAGCGCTCCCTCCGGCTGTTGGAAAGTTAAAAATTCCTTTCCCCATCCCCCCGCTCCAGAGGGGCTTTTCCTGCTCCCCATCCCGCCTCCCCGGGACAGCTGACAGCGAATTTTCCACCCCCGGCCCCCATCCATCACCCGCGACACTTCCATGGGGACGCGGGGGACTCCCAAACTCCCCAACCCTGCTTCTCCGAGGGGGGGATGACATTTCTGGTGATCCCAGGGGTGTTTTTGGGGGGCAGGGCAGAGCCGGGGGGGTTCTTCCAGGCGGGATCCTGCCCGGGGGCGGAGGCGAGCGCACCATAGCCTGGCACAGCGTGGGAGAGCAGCAATCACGGCATCAAACCCTCGCTGCTGCAGCTCCCGGGACGAAGCATCCAGCCGGGGATATTCCCAAAAATCCACTTGAGGTGAGAACCCCCGAATCTCCTTAGAACCGCTTCACGCCAGCATCATCATCATCATAATCATCTTCATCCATCCCTACCTGAAACTCCTCAGATTTGGGCTCGGCCGCTGCTTTCTCCTCCTGGCATCCTCCTCGGGAAGCGCGGGGTGGCACTGGCACAGGGCTGGGGTGTCACCGCCATGGCCCCGTCCCCACGCGGGGGACACAATTCCCACCCCGAGCCCTTCTCCCGCCTCGGATCTGGCTGTTTGTTTAAGGAAAACGATGAGTCAGTTTTTGAAACAGCGAGAGCCTGTGTTTACCCGTGTTTTTCTGGGCAAACCAACCAAAAATCTGGCGGCAGCGGCTCACGCCCTCGAGCCGAGATATGTCGGAGGCGCTACGTCGCCAGATCCCCCCGAGAACGGGCGGCAGCCGCGGCCCGGGGGTCACCGAAGGGGTTTCGGGGGATCACCGGGGGGTTTCTGGGGATTATCCGGTGATTTTAGGGATAACCGAGTGATAACCGGGTGATTTTGGGATATAAACGGGTGATTTTGGGGGATGACCAGGTGATTTTGGGTGATAACTGGGTGATGTCGGGGGATAACCGGGTGATTTTAGGGGATAACCGAGTGATTTAGGGGAACAACCGGGTGATGTAGGGGGATAACCGGGTGATTTTGAGAGATAAACGGGTGATTTTGGGGGATGACCAGGTGATTTTGGGTGATAACCGGGTGATTTTGTGATATAAACGGGTGATTTCGGGCATTATCAGGTGATTTTAGGGGATAACCGGGTGATGTCGGGGGATAACCGGGTGATTTCGAGGATAACTGGGTGATTTTGGGAGAAAACCGGGTGAATTGGGGGTTTCACCAGGTGATTTCGTGGGATAACCGGGTGATAACCGGGTGATTTTGGGAGATAAACGGGTGATTTTTTTAGGATAACCGGGTGATTTCGGGGCATAACCAGGGTTTTGGGGATAACCGGGTGATTTTGTGATATAAACGGGTGATTTTGGGGAATAACCGGGTGATTTTAGGGGATAACCGGGTGATTTTGGGAGATAAACGGGTGATTTTTTTTAGGATAACCGGGTGATTTCGGGGCATAACCAGGTGATTTTAGGGGATAACCGGGTGATTTTGGGTGATAACCGGGTGATTTTGTGATATAAACGGGTGATTTTGGGGAATAACCGGGTGATTTTAGGGGATAACCGGGTGATTTTGGGATATAAACGGGTGATTTTGGGGAATAACCGGGTGATTTTGGGATATAAACGGGTGATTTTGGGATATAAACGTGATTTTGGGGGATTATCAGGTGATTTTAGGGGATAACCGGGTGATGTCGGGGGATAACCGGGTGATTTTGGGGGATGACCAGGTGATTTTAGGGGATAACCGGGTGATGTCGGGGGATAACCGGGTGATAAACGGGTGATTTCGGGATAACCGGGTGATTTGGGGGGTTCACCAGGTGATTTCAGGTGATAACCGGGTGATTTTGGGAGATAAACGGGTGATTTTTTAGGATAACAGGGTGATTTTGGGGTATTATCAGGTGATTTCGGGGAATAACCGGGTGATTTCGGGATAACCAGGTGATTTTTGGGATAACCGAGTGATTTCGGAGACAACCGAGTGATTTCGGGGATAACCGGGTGATTTTGGAGGATAAACGGGTGATTTCAGAGATAACCCGGTGATTTTGGAGATAACCGGGTGATTTTTTTAGGATACCTGAGTGATTTTTTGGGGGATAACTGGGTGATTTTTCGGGATAACCGGGTGATTTCGGAGATAACCGGGTGGTTTTAGGGGTTCACGAGGTGATTTCGGAGGATTACCAGGTGATTTTGGGGGATAACCACGTGATAACCGGGTGATTTCGGAGATAACCCGGTGATTTCGGGTGATAACCAGGTGATTTTTGGGATAACCGAGTGATTTTCTAGGATAACCCGGGAAATTTTGGGAGACAACCGGCTGATAACGAGATGATTTCGGGTGATAACCGGGTAATTTTTTTAGGATAATCGGGAGATTTCGGGGCATAACCAGGTGATTTTGGGGGATGACCGGGTGATTTTTGGGATAACCACGTGATAACCGGGTGATTTTCAGGGATAGTCGGGTGATTTTGGGTGATAACCAGGTGATTTTGGGGTATAACCGGGTGATTTGGGGTTATAATTGGGTGATTTTGGGAGATAACCGGCTGATAACGAGATGATTTCGGGTGATAACCGGGTAATTTTGGGGGGTGAGCAGGTGATTTTAGGGGATAACCGGGTGATAACCGGGTGATTTCGGGTGATAACCGGGTGATTTTTTGGGATAACTGGGTGATTTTTTGGGATAACCAGGTGATTTTTTGGGATAACTGGGCGATTTTGGGATACCTGGGTGATTTTTTGGGATAACCATGTGATTTTTTTGGGATAACCAGGTGATTTTTTGGGATAACCAGGTGATTTTTTGGGATAACCAGGTGATTTCTTGTATAACTGGGTGATTTTGGGATAACTAGTTGATTTTGGGATAACCGGGTGATTTTTGGGATAACCGGGTAATTTCGGGGGTTCACCAGGTTATTTCAAGGCATAACCAGGTGATTTTGGGGGATGACCGGGTGATTTTTGGGATAACTGCGTGATAACCGAGTGATTTCAGGTGATAACCGGGTGATTTTGGAGATAACCAAATGATTTTGGGGATAACTGGGCGAAAAGCGGGTGATTTTTTGGGATAACTGTGTGATTTTGGGGATAACTGTGTGATTTTTCGGGATAACCGGGTGATTTCTGAGATAACCAGGTGATTTTGGGGAATAACGGGGTGATTTCGGGTGATAACAAGGTGATTTTGGGGATAACTGAGAGATAAGCGGTGATTTTTTGGGGATAACCGGATGATTTTTTTGGGATAACCGGGTGATTTTGGGATAACCAGGTGATTTCTTGTATAACTGGGTGATTTTCGGGATAACTGGGTGGTTTTTTGGGATAACTGGGTGATTTTGGGATAACCAGGTTATTTTTTTGGGATAACCGGGTGATTTTTTTGATAACCATGTGATTTTTGGGATAACCAGGTGATTTTTGGGATAACCAGGTTATTTTTTTGGGATAACTGGGTGATTTTTTTAGGATGACCATGTGATTTTTGGGATAACCGGGTGATTTTGGGATAACCAGGTGATTTTTTGGGATAACTGGGTGATTTTTGGGATAACTGGCTGATTTTTTAGGATAGCCATGTGATTTTTTGGGATAACTGGGTGATTTTTGGGATAACCAGGTTATTTTTTTGGGATAACCGGGTGATTTTGGGATAACTGGGTGTTTTTTTGGGATAACCGGGTGATTTTTTTGGATAACCGGGTGATTTTTTTGGGATAACCAGGTGATTTTTTTGGGATAACTGGGTGATTTTGGGATAACTGGGTGATTTTTGGGATAACCAGGTGATTTTTTGGGATAACCGGGTGATTTTTTGGGATAACTGGGTGATTTTTGGGATAACTGGCTGATTTTGGGATAACTGGGTGATTTTGGGATAACTGGGTGATTTTTGAGATAACCAGGTTATTTTTTTGGGATAACCGGGTGATTTTTTGGGATAACTGGGTGATTTTTTGGGTTAACCAGGTGATTTTTGGGATAACCAGGTTATTTTTTTGGGATAACTGGCTGATTTTGGGATAACCAGGTGATTTTTTTTTGGATAACCAGGTGATTTTTGGGATAACTGGGTGATTTTTGGGATAACTGGGTGATTTTGGCCAGACCTCCCAGCACAGCCCAGGATGATCCCAAAGCACATTCAGCCTCCCAGTATAGACCAGTCTAGGCTCAGCACAGGGCCAGTCCTCCCAGTATGGACCAGACAGGACCAGTTCTCCCAGGAAGGGCTGGGACGAGCCCTGAGTCCTCACCCTGCGCTCCCCCTAATCCCATCCCAGTGCTCCCAGTCTATCCCAGTCCATCCCAGTGCTCCCAGTCCCTCCCAGTGCCCACAGTGCTCCCTCCCAGTCCATCCCAGTGCTCCCAGTCCCTCCAGTGCTCCCCTGTCCATCCCAGTGCTCCCAGTCTATCTCAGTGCTCCCAGTCCATCCCAGTGCTCCCAGTCCATCCCCGTCCATCCCAGCTCCCAGTCCATCCCCGTCCATCCCAGTGCTCCCAGTCCATCTCAGTCCATCCCAGTCCATCCCAGTCCATCCCAGTGCTCCCACTCTATCCCAGCGCTCCCAGTCCATCCCACCCTCTATCCCAGTCCATCCCAGTCCGTCCCAGTCCCTCCCAGTCCATCCCAGTCTATCCCAGTCTATCCCAGTCCATCCTAGTCCCTCCCAGTCCCTCCCAGTCCATCCCAGTCTATCCCAGTCCATCCCAGTGCTCCCAGTCTATCCCAGTCTATCCCAGTCCCTCCCAGTGTTCCCTGTCCATCCCAGTTCATCCCAGTCCATCCCAGTCCATCCCAGCCCATCCCAGTGCTCCCAGTCTGTCCCAGTCCATCCCAGCCCATCCCAGTCTATCCCAGTCCGTCCCAGTCCATCCCAGCCCATCCCAGTCTATCCCAGTCTATCCCAGTCCCTCCCAGTCTATCCCAGTCCATCCCAGTTCATCCCAGTCCCTCCAGTCCCTCCCAGCCCCCATACCCCCCTCCACGTGCCCCACGTGCCCCACGTTCCGCACCGCGCACGCGCAGCCCCCGCCCCGTTCCCGCCACGCACGCGCGGGCTGTACCATGTCTCTGCAGCGGAGGGGGGAGCCGGGACGGACCCACGCCTTTCCCACGCATTCCGCGTGGGTCTCTGCGCCACGCGCGTCCTTCACATAAATATCCACTCGAGATTTAGTTGCTGTTGTTCTTTTATCGCGTTCCGGGCCGCGGGGAGCGGCGGGGGGAGGGCGGGGTGGTACGTGCCGCGCTCAGGGGGCGGGGTCAGCGCCGCCGCTGCGTCTCTCAGGCCCCGGCGCCGCCGCCGCCATGAGGTGGGAGCGGGGCCGCGCCCGCTGTTCTGGGGGATAACCGGGGCGGGAGGCACCGGGGCGCGCTGGAGGGGAGCGGGGAGGTGTCCGCACAGCCGGGGCAGTGTCCGGGCAGTGCTGCGTGACCGCCCCGGGCGCTGCGAGGCGGCCGCGGCCTCCTGAGGCCTGAGGGGAAAATGGCGGAGGGGCCGATGGGCGCGCTGAGGGCCGGGCGGCGGGAGCGCGGTCTGGGCGGGCGGCGCTGAGGGGGCAGCGCGGGGCTTGGATGCGCCCCGGGGAGCAGCGCGGGGTGCGTGCGGAGCTGGGGCGGGGGGAGGAGGCGCTGAGGGGAGTGCGGCTCCCTGAGGGGTCCCTGAGGGTGGTGAGTGGCCCCTGAGCGGGGATGCACGTCCTGAGCCGCATGAGGGGGCGGGTGAGGGTCCCTAAGGGCAGCGCAGGGACCCCGGTGGGGTGCGGACCCACCTAGAGAGGTGCAGGCTCTCCTGGGGGGGGTGACGGTCTCTATAGTGTCCCCTGAGGAGGATGGCACAGGCATGAGGGCATCGCGGGGTTCTGGGAGGGGCCCTGAGGGGCTGTAGTGTCCCCTGAGGAGGCTGTAGTGTCCCCTGAGGGGTCTGTAGGGTCCCATGAGGGGGTGTAGGATCGCAGGAGGAGGCTGTAGGATCCCTTCAGGGGGCTGTAGGTCCCCTCACGGGTCTGTAGGATCCCCTCAGGGGTCTGTAGGATCCCCTCAGTAGGCTGTAGGGTCCCCTCACGGGGCTGTAGGATCCCCCTCAGGGAGGCTGTAGTGTCCCCTCAGGGGGGCTGTAGGATCCCCTCAGGGGGCTGTAGGATCCCCTCAGGGGGCTGTAGGATCCCCTCAGGGGGGCTGTAGGATCCCCTCAGGAGGCTGTAGTGTCCCCTCACGGGTCTGTAGGATCCCCTCACGGGTCTGTAGATCCCCTCAGTAGGCTGTAGGATCCCTTCAGGGGTCTGTAGTGTCCCCTCAGGGGTCTGTAGGTCCCCTCAGGGGGCTGTAGGTGTGTGCAGACCCCTCTGACCCCTCCCCATCCTCCCTGTGCAGCATGCTCCGGCTGCAGAAGAGGCTGTAGGATCCCCTCACGGGTCTGTAGGATCCCCTCAGGGGGCTGTAGATCCCCTCACGGGTCTGTAGGTGTGTGCAGACCCCTCTGACCCCTGCCCATCCTCCCTGTGCAGCATGCTCCGGCTGCAGAAGAGGCTGTAGGGATCCCCTCAGGGGGCTGTAGGATCCCCTCAGGGGGCTGTAGGATCCCCTCACGGGTCTGTAGGTCCCCTGAGGAGGCTGTAAGTGTGTGCAGGCCCCTCTAACCCGTGTCACCCTCCCTCCTGTGCAGCATGCTCCGGCTGCAGAAGAGGCTGTAGTGTCCCGTCACGGGTCTGTAGGATCCCCTCAGGAGGCTGTAGGATCCTCTCAGGGGGTCTGTAGGATCCCCTCAGGGGTCTGTAGGATCCCCTCAGGGGTCTGTAGTTCCCCTCAGGGACTGTAGGTGTGTGCAGACCCCTCTGACCCCTGCCCATCCTCCCTGTGCAGCATGCTCCGGCTGCAGAAGAGGCTGGCCTCCAGCGTGCTGCGCTGCGGCAAGAAGAAGGTGTGGCTGGATCCCAACGAGACCAACGAGATCGCCAACGCCAACTCCCGTACGTGAGGGCTGGGGACAGGGGTCCTGCAGGGCTGTGCCGGGGGGGGTTTGGGAAGCACCTCCAGCACCTTAACGGGGGGTTTTTCAGCATTTGCACCGCTGAGGGGTTCAGTGAGGGGTTCAGTGAGGGAATCAGGATCACTGGGGGCTCTGAGGAGGGGCTGCCGCGCTGGGCCGTGCTGGCTGCAGCCCCACGGGAGTGCTGCTGCCTCTGCAGGGCAGCAGATCCGGAAGCTGATCAAGGATGGGCTGATCATCCGCAAGCCGGTGACCGTGCACTCGCGGGCTCGCTGCAGGAAGAACACGCTGGCCCGGCGCAAGGGCCGCCACATGGGCATCGGTGAGTGCGGCCTGCCCTGCTGCGGGGGAGCCACGGGAACCCCTGGGCGGTGTCAGTGACAGGAACCCCTGGGCGGTGTCAGTGACAGGAACCCCTGGGCGGTGTCAGTGACAGGAGCCCCTGGGCTGTGTCAGCTACAGGAACCCCTGGGTTGTGTCAGTGACAGGAGCCCCTGAGCTGTGTCAGCTACAGGAGCCCCTGGGCTGTGTCAGTGACAGGAGCCCCTGGGCTGTGTCAGCTACAGGAACCCCTGGGTTGTGTCAGTGACAGGAGCCCCTGGGCTGTGTCAGCGACAGGAGCCCCTGGGCTATGTCTGGGTTTGGAACCCCCTGGGCTGTGTCAGCTACAGGAACCCCTGGGCTCTGTCTGTTTGGAACCCCCTGGGTGGTGTCAGTGACAGGAGCCCCTGGGCTGTGTCTGGGTTTGGAACCCCTGGGTTGTGTCAGTGTTTGGAATCCTGAGTTTTGTCAGTGTTTGGAAATCCCCTGGGCTGTGTCAGGGTTTTGAACCCCTGGGCTGTGTCAGTGGCAGCTCCCTTGAGCCGAGCAGAGGATGCAGGGCTTTGGGAGGAGTGTGGGGCTGGGCTGGCAGGCAGCTGGGCTCGTGGTGCCCCCCTGCAGGCAAGAGGAAGGGCACGGCCAACGCCCGCATGCCCGAGAAGGTCACCTGGATGCGGCGCATGCGGATCCTGCGGCGGCTGCTGCGGCGCTACCGCGAGTCCAAGAAGATCGACCGCCACATGTGAGTGCTGCTTCCCCCGGGGCCTGCGCCCTGCCCTGCCGGGGGGATCCAGCCATTCCCAGCCCTGCCTGGGCATCCCTGCCTGGGGGATCCAGCCATTCCCAGCCCTGCCTGGGCAGCCCTGCCCTGGGGGATCCCTGCCTGGGCACTCCCAGCCCTTCCTGGGCAGTCCCAGCCCTATCTGGGAAATCCTGGCCATTCCCAGCCCTGCCTGGGCGATCCCAGCCATTCCCAGCCCTGCCTGGGCATCCCTGCCTGGGGGAATCCCAGCCCTGCCTGGGCAACCCAGCTATTCCCAGCCCTGCCTGGGCATCCCTGCCTGGGCACTCCCTGCCCTGCCTGGGCAATCCAGCCACTCCCAGCCCTGCCTGGGCATCCTTGCCTGGGCACTCCCAGCCCTTCCTGGGCAATCTCAGCCCTATCTGGGAAATCCTGGCCATTCCCAGTCCTGCCTGGGCGATCCAGCCACTCCCAGCCCTGCCTGGGCAATCCCAGCCCTTCCTGGGGCAATCTCAGCCCTATCTGGGAAATCACTGGCCATTCCCAGTCCTGCCTGGGCAATCCAGCCACTCCCAGCCCTGCCTGGGCAATGCCAGCCACTCCCATCCCTGTCTCTCTGGGCAATCCTGGCCATTTCCAGCCCTGCATGGGTGATCCCAGTCTTGCCTGGGCAATCCCAGCCATTCCCAGCCCTGTCTCTCTGGGCAATCCTGGTGATTCCCAGTCTTGTCTCCTTGGGCAATCCCAGTCCCCCCCATTCAATCCCAGCCATTCCCAGTCCCCCCAGTTCATTCCCAGGCCCGGGAAGGCCAGAGCTGGGCGGGGTTGATGTCCCTCCCAGGTACCACAGCCTGTACCTGAAGGTCAAGGGTAACGTGTTCAAGAACAAGCGGATCCCTCATGGAGCACATCCACAAGCTGAAGGCCGACAAAGCCACTAAGAAGCTGCTGGCGTAAGTCCTGCTGCAGGCTCGGGGCCCCCAGCAGTGGCTCCGGGGTTCTGGGGGCTCCCAGGCTGGGCAGGGGCTGGCCGGGAGCACAGGAAGCGTGGTGTGTGTCTCACTGGAGGTGGGAGCTGGGGGAGTTCCTGGCGAGCTGCTGGAATGGGTCAATGATTGACCAGCAGGTTGCAAAACCCCTGCACGTGTGCTTGAGGGGGAAAAGCTGAGTCCCAAAGCGTGACCCCAAAACACAGGAGGGAGAAACCCGAGGTGCAGTGGGATGGTGGTTCAGTGGGGTGATGGTTCTGTGGGGTGAGTGGGTCAGCGGGATGGTGCAGTGGGGTGGGGCAGTGGGATGGGATGGTTCTGTGGGGTGGGTGGGGGCAGTGGGGTGGGTCAGTGGGGTGCGTGGGTCAGTGGGGTGGAGTCAGTGAGGTGGGTCACTGGGATGATGGTGCAGTGGGGTGGGTCAGTGAGGGTGGGGTGGGTCAGTGGGATGGTTCAGTGGGGTGGTGCAGTGGGATGGGATGGTTCTGTGGGGTGGGTGGGGGCAGTGGGGTGGGTGGGGGCAGTGGGGTGGGGCAGTGGGGTGGGTGGGGCAGTGGGGGTAGGCAGTGGGGTGGGTGGGGGCAGTGGGGGTGGGAGCAGTGGGGGTGGGTGGGGCAGTGGGGTGGTTCTGTGGGATCCTGTGGTGCTGTGGGTGGGATGTGGGCAGTGGGGCAGTGCTGGGGGGATGGGAGGGGCCAGGGAGGCTGGGAACAGTCGCAGGGTCGGGTGTGAGTGTCCCCAGGGTGCGAAGTGTCCCCGCGGTGTGAGTGTCCCCGGGGTGTCCCCGAGGTGTCACTGACCCCAGGGTGCGAGTGTCCCCGGGGTGTCCCCGAGGTGTCCCCGAGGTGTGCGTGTCCCCGCGGTGTCCCCGAGGTGTCCCCGCGCTGTCCCCGCGGTGTGCATGTCCCCGGAGTGTCCCCGCGCTGTCCCCGCGCTGTCCCCGCGGTGCCGCTGACCCGCCCCGCCCCGCAGGGACCAGGCGGAGGCGCGGCGCTCCAAGACCAAGGAGGCGCGCAAGCGGCGCGAGGAGCGGCTGCAGGCCAAGAAGGAGGAGATCATCAAGACGCTCTCCAAGGAGGAGGAGGCCAAGAAGTGACCGCGGGCCGCGCCCCGCGCGGAGCGTTTGCCGAGCACAGCCCCCCAATAAAACCCGCTGGATCCTTGCCGGGACTCCGTGCTGCGGGGAGGGAGGGGCAGGGCTGGCGGTCCTGGCCCACAGGCTCAGCGGGAGCTGGGGGTGGGGGAGGCTTGGGGGTCAGCACCCCCGGGCTGGGAGGGGCTGGAGCTCACAGCAGGGAGCCCCAGAGACCCCCCAGACTCCCCCAGCAGCCCCATCCGTCACTGGGAGTGGCTGGACAGACGGACGGACACGGCCTGGCTGAGGCTGCCCCTGCCCTGGGGGTTAAGGAGCTGGGGAGGGTCCCCGCCCTGGGAGCGAGCTGAGGCTGTGCCACGGCACCGGGGGTGGGACAGGGACACACCGGGGACAGGGCTGGGTGTGACACCCCTGTGTGTGACACTCCTCAGTGTGTGACACCCCTCAATGTGTGACACCCCTCAGTGTGTGACACTCCTCAGTGTGTGTCACCGTGTGTGACACCTCAGTGTGTGACACCTCAATGTGTGTCACCGTGTGTGACACCTCAATGTGTGTCACCCCTCAGTGTGTGACACTGTGTGTGACACCCCTCAGTGTGTGACACCCCTCAGTGTGTGACACTCCTCAGTGTGTGTCACCGTGTGTGACACCTCAATGTGTGTCACCCCTCAGTGTGTGACACCCCTCAGTGTGTGACACTGTGTGTGTCACCCCTCAGTGTGTGACACCCCCCGTGTCACGTCCCAGTGTCACCATGAGGGGGGACAGACACCCCCCCCACACACACACCTTACCACCTTTTTCTGCCCAAAACGAGCCGAATCTGGCAGAAATTAGGGGTTAGAACGAGGATGGGGACAGGACACAAGGCAGGGACAAGGGGACAGGGGGAGCCTCTGGGTGTCCCCCCCTTGTTGACAGCAAACCTGCCCCTCCCTCGCCGCTATTTACTGTCAACACCCCAAACTGGGCACAACTGGGCCGAACTGGGCCCGGCCCCGCTCACATCGCCCCTCCCCGCGCCGATAAAGGGGGGGTGGGCCCCGGCTGTCCCTCTGCGCTGTCACCCTCGCTCGCGGGGTGTCCCCCGCTGTCCCCACCATGCTCTTGTGGCACGGCCAGCCCGAGCACGGCCCCGGGGACACGCACCCCCCGCCCAGCTGCGGGGGGCTCAGGTACCCCCGCATCCTCCGCGGCCGGGGAAACTGAGGCACGGCCGAGCCGCCACCCTTTGGGGGGTGTTTTCCCGCAGGGACCCCCCCGCGCCGCCCTGCCTGAAGCAGGAGGAGCCCCCCGCCCCCGCCTTCCGGTACGTGCTGGGCGCGCCCACCTCCCCGGCCGTGCGGCGCCACCAGGAGACCCTCACCTACCTCAACCAGGGTGAGTCGGGGGGCGCCGGGGAGGGGGGACCCCCGGCCGGGGGCTCAGTCCCGCTCGGGCCCCTCCCCAGGCCAGTCCTACGAGATCCGCATGGCGGGAGCGGGAGCGGCGCGGGGGGACGCGGCCGAGGCGCGCAGGACGGTCAAGGTGAGCGGGCCGGGACCGGGCGAGGCTCCGGGCCGGGGTCCCGCTTCAGCCCCAGTCCGGAGCCAGTTTGCCCCAGTCCGGAGCCAGTTTGCCCCAGTTCACACCCAGTTTTCCCCAGTTCAGACCCAGTTTTCCCCAGTCCACACCGTTTTCCCCAGTCCAGACCCAGTTGTCGCCCCAGTTTCAGTCCACAGCTTTTCCCCAGTCCAAACCCAGTTTGCTCAGTCCAAACCCAGTTTTCCCCAGTTCACACCCAGTTTTCCCCAGTACAGACCCAGTTTTGCCCCAGTCCAAACCCAGTTTTGCCCCAGTCCCCGACCAGCTTTGCCCAGTCAAACCCAGTTTGCCCCAGTCCAAACCCAGTTTGCCCCCAGTCCAAACCTGCAGTTTTCCCCAATCCACACCGTTTTCCCCAGTCCACACCCAGTTTTCCCCAGTCCAGACCCAGTTTTGCCCCAGTCCCGACCCAGCTTTGCCCAGTCCAAACCCAGTTTTCCCCAGTCCAAACCCAGTTTGCCCCAGTCCAGACCCAGTTTCGGCCCCGTCCAAACCCAGTTTTCCCCAGTCAGACCCAGTTTCGGCCCCGTCCAAACCCAGTTTTCCCCAGTCCACACCCAGTTTTCCCCAGTCCAAACCCAGCTTTGCCCCAGTCCAGCCCTCATCTGAGCCCCAGTTCGGTCCCATCTCAGCCTCACAGCCCCAGTTTGCCCCAGTCCAGCCCCGATTTTGTCCCAGTCCAGCCCCATCTCAGCCTCAGTTTTGCCCCAGTTCAGCTTCATTTCAATCCCAGCTCAGCTCCAGTTCAAACCCAGTCCAATCCTAGTTCTGCCCCAATTCAAACCCAGTCTAGCCACAGTTCTGCCCCAGTACAACCCCTCGTTCTGCCCCAGTTCAAACCCAGTCTAGCCCCCAGTTCTGCCCCCAGTACAACCCTCGTTCTGCCCCAGTCTAGCCCCAGTTCTGCCCCCGAGTACAACCCCTCGTTCTGCCCCAGTTCAAACCCAGTCTAGCCCCCAGTTCTGCCCCCAGTACAACCCTCGTTCTGCCCCCAGTTCAAACCCAGTCTAGCCCCCAGTTCTGCCCCCAGTACAACCCTAGTTCTGCCCCCAGTTCAAACTCAGTCTGGCCCCCAGTTCTGCCCCCAGTACAAGCCCTGCTCAGCCCCAGTCTGGCCCCCAGTTCTGCCCCCAGTACAAACCCTAGTTCTGCCCCCAGTCTGGCCCCCAGTTCAGCCCCCAGTCCAAGCCCTGCTCAGCCCCAGTCTAGCCCAGTTCAAACCCCAGTCTGACCCTCAGTCCTGCCCCCAGTCCAAGTCCAGCTCAGCCCCGGTCCGGGGGCAGTGCCAGTGGGCTGAGCCCTGCCCTGCCCCTGCCCTGCCCTTGCCCGTGCCCTTCCCCCTGCCCGTGCCCTGCCCGTGTCCTGCCCTGCCCTGCCCTGCCCTGCCCTGCCCTTCCCGTGCCCTGCCCCTGCCCTGCCCTGCCCTTCCCGTGCCCTTCCCGTGCTCCTGCCCTGCCCCTGCCCTTCCCGTGCCCTTCCCGTGCCCTGCCCTGCCCTGCCTCCCGTGCCCTGCCCGTGTCCCTGCCCTGCCCGTGTCCCTGCCCTGCCCCGTGTCCCTGCCCTGCCCTGCCCGCGGCTCTGTCCCCGCTCAGAGCGTGCTCGCGTGGTTTTCCACGACCGGCGGCTCCGGTACTCGGAGCAGCAGCAGCTCGAGGGGTGGCGCTGGAGCCGCCCGGGCGATCGGATCCTGGACATCGGTGGGTGCCGGGGCTGGGAGGGCTGGGGGCTTCAGAGCCGATGCTGAAACCCCCTCCCGCAGACATCCCCGCTCTCCGTGGGGATCCTGGAGCCCCAAATCCACCCACGCTGCTCAACACGGTGGGAATTCCTCTGGGACCCCTCTCCAGGCGCCCGTCCGTGTTCACGTGCAGGTGGGAGCCGCGCCTGGGGTTTGGGGGTTCTGGGGGGTTTGGGGGTTCTGGGGGTTCTGGGGGGTTCTGGGGGTTCTGGGGGTTCTGGGGGTTCTGGGGGGTTCTGGGGGGGTTTTGGGGTTCTGGGGGGTTCTGGGGGGTTCTGAGAGGAGGTTTTGGGGGGTTTGGGGGAGTTCTGGGGGTTTGGGGTTTGGGGAGTCTGGAGGGTTCTGGGGGGTTCTGGGGGTTTTTGGGGGTTCTGGGGGGTCACGGAGCCCGGTCCCGACCCGCTGTCCCCCAGCGGCAGGTTCACTGCATCAGCACCGAGTTCACTTCTTGGGAAGAACGGGGGAGAAGGGGGTCCCGTTCCGCCTCCAGATCGACACCTTCGGGGCGGGGGGCAGGGGCGGCCCCCCCGAGCACCTGCACTCGGCCAGCTGCCTGGTCAGGGTGTTCAAGGTACCGGGGAGGGGGGACCGGTGCCACCAGTGCCACCAGTGTGACCAGTGCCACCAGTGTGAGCAGTGTGACCAGTGCCCCCAGTGCCACCAGTGTGACCAGTGCCACCAGTGTGACCAGTGCCCCCAGTGTGACCAGTGTGACCAGTGCCACCAGTGCCACCAGTGTTCCCAGTGCCCCCAGTGCCACCAGTGTGACCAGTGCCACCAGTGCCCCCAGTGTTCCCAATGCCCCCAGTGTGAGCAGTGCCACCAGTGTGAGCAGTTCCACCAGTGTGACCAGTGCCCCCCAGTGCCCCCAGTGTGAGCAGTGTGACCACTGTGACCCCCAGTGTGACCAGTGCCCCCAGTGCCCCCAGTGCCCCAGTGCCCCCAGTGCCTCCTCATCACTGGGAGGTCCAGCTCGGAGCGTGGGGCAGCGCAGGGGGTTGGGGGGATGCGCGGGGGGCTCTGGGCGCCCCAAGGGTCCGGGTGCCTCGGGGGTCCCGGGGGTCCCGGCTGTCCCAGGGGGTCCCGGGGTGTCCCGGGGGTCAGGGCATCCCGGCTGTCTCGGGGTGCCCGGGGGGTCCCGGGGTGTCGCTGGGTGTCCCGGGGTCCCGGGGTGTCCCGGGGTCCCAGGGTGTCCCGGGGGGTCCCAGGGGTCCCGGCTGTCCCTAGGGGGTCCCGGGGTGCCGCAGGGGGTCCCAGGGGTGTCCCGGGGGTCCCGGGGCGTCCCGGCTTTCTCGAGGGGTCCCAGAGGCGTCCCGGCTGTCTCGTGGGGTGCCCCTGGGGGTCCCGGGGTGTCGCGGGTGTCCCTGGGGTCCCTAGGGTGTCCTGGGGTGTCCCGGCTGTCTCGGGGGTCGCAGGGGGTCCCGGCTGTCCCGGGGTGTCGCGGGGGTCCCGGGCCGCGCTCACGCCCCGCGCAGCCCAAGGGCGCCGACAGGGAAGCAGAAGACGGACCGGGAGAAGGTGAACAAGCAGCCGGCGGCGGAGCGGGACCAGTTCAACCATCCCGCGAGAGCACCGTGCTGGCCGAGGTGGGCGGGCCTGGCGCCCCATGGGCCGGGGACCCCGGGACCCCGCGCCCCATCGCCCCTCCCCGCAGTGCGCCCGTGGCCGGACGCTGGGCGCCTGAGCCCCGGGCCCCGTCCCCGCCCCCGGCGAGCTGCTGAGCCCCGAGAGGTGAGCGGGGACCCCTGGACCCCCAAATATTCCCCTGTGAGCGGGGGCCCTGGACCCCCCAAAATATCTCCCCCACTTTGGGGTCCCCACTCATCCGCTAGCCCGCAAGTGTGCGTGTCCCCCGAGGGGGCCGAGGAGAGTCCTGGCGAGGTGAGCGACCCCCCAGAGCCTCCCCCGGCCCGCGGAGGGGCTGAGGATGCTGCCCCCTGAGCCCCCAGAGCTCCCCCGGGCGCTGAGCCCCCTGAGCCCTGGGCCCCAGGCCCCCAGGCTGAGCCCCCTGAGCCCCCTGGGCCCCGAGGCGGGCGCTGAGCCCCCTGAGCCCCCGAGCCACCCAGGCCCCAGGCCCCCAGGCCCCCAGGCGCTGAGGCGCCCCGGAGCCCCGAGCCCCCAGGCTGGGCCCCTGAGCTCCCCTGGGCCCCTAGGCCCCTGAGGCCCCCTGGGCCCCCTGAGCCCCCAGGCCCCCTGGGCCCCAGGCCCCTGAGCCCCCGAGCCCCGGGCGCTGAGCCCCCTGAGCGAGGCCCCGAGGCCCCCAGGCGCTGGGCCCCTGAGCCCCCTGAGCCCCCTGAGCCCCCCTGAGCTGAGGCCCCCGAGCGCTGAGCCCCCGAGCCCCCCTGGGCCCCCGAGGCCCCTGAGCCCCCTGGGCCCCTGGGCCCCCTGGGCCCCTGGGCCCTAGGCCCCTGGGCCCCCAGGCCCCCAGGCGCTGAGCCCCCAGCCCCCTGAGCCCCTGAGCCCCCCAGGCCCCCTGGGCCCCGAGGCCCCCCGGGCGCTGAGCCCCGGCGCGTCCCCGCGGGACGCAGCAGTGGCTGCTCCGGCGCCGCTTCGCCTCCCTGCGCCCGCGTTCGCCAACTTCAGCGGTGAGGCGGGACAGAGCCGGGACCCCTCCTCACCCTGAGCCCCTCCTCACTAGGCCCCTCCTCACTGACCCCCTTCTGCCCCCTGAGCCCCTTCTCACCCCTGAACCCCCTCGCTATAACCTGAGCCCCCTCCTCACCCTGAGCCTCCCTGCACCCTCTGGGCACCTCCTCACCCCTGAACCCCCTTCTTCACCCCTGAGCCCCTCCTCACCCTGAGCCCCCTCCTCATCCCTGAGCCTTCTGCCCTGGGCCCCTCCTCACCCCTGAACATGCTTCACCCCCTGGGCCCCTTCTCGCCCTGGGCCCCTCTCCTGCCCTGAGCCCCTGCGTGCCTCTTGAGCCCCCTCCCACACCCTGGGCCCTTCCCTGCCCCCTGAGCCCCTTCTGCCCCTGGGCCTTCTGCCCCTGGGGCCTCCTCACCCCTGAGCCCCCTTCTGCCTCCTGCCGCCCCTAGGGCCCCCTTCATGCACCCTGACCCCCTCCTGCACGCTTGCTGCGCTGAGCCCCTCCTGCGAGCCCCCCTTCTGCACCCCCTCCTGCCCCCTGGGCCCCTGTGCCCGCAGGAGCCAGTCTGCCAGGCTCTCCCGCAGACCACAGTCAGATCTCGGAGCCCCCGACGGCCTCCGCCCGCGCGGCCGGCGGGCAGCTGCGCGCCTCTTTTTGGGGACCCTCTGGGGTTCCGTGAGGGTTCAGCCACATCCCTGCGCTAGACCCTTCTGTGCCCCCAGGTGCCCTGGCCCAGCTGACCCTGCAGTGGCGGAGGCTGCCGGGGGCTGAGTGCAGCGGAGGCCGAGGCAGGTGAGGGAGGGACTCACGTGGTCGGGAGGGGCTCAAGTGCAGAGGGCTCGGAGGTGTCAGGAGGGACTGAGTGTCGGGGAGGGCTCAGGTGTCGCGAGAGGGCTCCCGGAGGTGAGAGGGCTCAGGTAGCTCAGGTGTGAGGAGGGAGCTCAGGTGTAAGAGGGGGCTCAGGTGTCAGGAGGCTGGAGGTGTCAGGAAGCTCAGTGCTAGAGAGGAGTGTGTCAGAGCTCGTGTCAGGAGGGGCTCAGGTAGTGTGAGAGCATGAGAGAGATTGGCTCGGAAAGTGTAGGGAGGGCTCCAGGCTGTGAAGTCGATGAGGGAGGGGCTCAGGACGGGAAAGTGTCAGCAGCAGGGAGCTCCAGGTGTCGGAAGGGCAGACTCCGGAGTGACGAGGAAGTGTGAGAGGGGCTCAGAATGGTAGGGGCTCAGGTGCTCAGAGTGTCTTGAGGAGGGGCTCAGGTGTCAGGAAGGAGGGCAGGTGCTCAGGTGTGCAGCTCAGGTGTGTGGGGAGGGGCTCAGATTAATGAGGGGGAGCTCAGGTGTGCAGCTCCAGGTGTGTGCGAGGAGGGGCTCAGAGTGCGAAGGGAGCTCAGGTGAGAGGGGCTCAGGTGTGCGAGGAGGGGCTCAGGTGTGTCAGGAGAGGGGCTCAGGTGTGCTCAGGAGGGAGCTCAGGTGTGTGTGAGGGGCTCAGGTGATAGGAGGAGACTCAGGTGTGCGGGGAGGGCTCAGGGTGTGAGGGAGGGGCTCAGGTGTGTCAGGAGGGGCTCAGGGGTGTGCGAGGAGGAGCTCAGGGTGTGTAGGGAGGGAGCTCAGGTGTGTGGGGGAGGGGCTCAGGTGTGTGAGGAGGAGCTCAGGGAGGGCTCGTGCTGAGGGAGGGGGCTCAGGTGTGCGAGGAGGGGGGCTCAGGTGTGTGAGGGGAGACTCAGGTGTCAGGGAAGGGGGCTCAGGGTGTGTGGGAGGGGCTCAGGTGTGTCAGGAGGAGGGCTCAGGTGTGTGAGGAGGGGCTCAGGTGTGTGAGGAGGGGCTCAGGTGTGCGGGGGAGGGGGCAGGTGTGCGAGGAGGGGCTCAGGTGTGTGAGGAGGGCTCAGGTGTGTCGAGAGGAGGGGCTCAGGTGTGATGCAGGGGAGGGCTCAGGTGTGCGGAGGGAGCTCAGGTGTGCAGGGAGGGGCTCAGGTGTGCAGGGAGGGAGGGCTCAGGTGTGTCAGGAGGGGGCTCAGGTGTGTGTGAGCGAGGGGCTCAGGTGTGCAGGGAGGGGCTCAGGTGTGTGAGGAGGGGGCTCAGGTGTGTGCGAGGGGCTCAGGTGTGTCAGGAGGGGCTCAGGTGTGGGAGGGGCTCAGGTGTGGAGGGCTCAGGTGTATAGGAGGGGCTCAGGTGTGTCGGGGAGGGGCTCAGGTGTGTGAGGAGGGGCTCAGGTGTGTCGGGAGGGGGCTCAGGGTGTGTCGGGGAGGGGCTCAGGTGTGTGCGGGGAGGGGCTCAGGTGTGTGGGGGAGGGGCTCAGGTGTGGCGAGGAGCTCAGTGCAGGAGGGGCTCAGGTGTGAGGGGGCTCAGGTGTGGAGGAGGCAGGTGTGTGAGGGGCTCAGGTGTGAGGGGAGGGGCTCAGGTGTGGGAGGAGGGCTCAGGGTGTGAGCTCAGGTACGCTCAGGTGTGGGGAGGGCTCAGGTGTGGGGAGGGCTCAGGTGTGTCGGGGAGGGGGCTCAGGTGTGTGAGGAGGGGCTCAGGTGTGTCAGGAGGGGCTCAGGGTGTGGGAGGGGCTCAGGTGTGCGGGGAGGGGCTCAGGTGTGGTGAGGGGCTCAGGTGTGTGAGGGAGGACTCAGATTAATGCAGGGAGGGGCTCAGATTGTGTGCAGAGGGGCTCAAGGTGTGGGGAGGGCTCAGGTGTGCAGGAGGGCTCAGGTGTGTGACTTGAGTAGGGAGGGTGGTGGAGGGGCTCAGGTGTGTCAGGAGGGAGGGACTCAGGTGTGTCAGGAGGGGCTCGGGAGTGTCTGAGGGAGGGGCTCAGGTGTGGTGGGGAGGGGCTCAGGTGTCGAGGGGCCCAGTGTGTGAGGAGGGGGCTCAGTGTGCGGGGAGGGGCTCAGGTGTGTCAGGGAGGGGCTCAGGGTGTGGGGAGGTGGGGCCTCGGGTGTCGGGAGGGGCTCAGGTGTGTGAGGGGCCCCAGGTGTGTCGGAGAGGGGCCTCAGGTGTGTGAGGAAGGGGCTCAGGTGTGTCAGGGGGAGGGGCTCAGGTAGTAGGGGAGAAATGCCAGGACGGGAGGGGCTCAGGTGTGTCAGGAGGGGCTCAGGTGTGGCCAGGGAGGGGCTCAGGTGTGCAGGAGGGGCTCAGGTGTGTCAAAGGAGGGCTCAGGTGTGTCAGGGAGGGGCTCAGGTGTGTGGGGAGGGGCTCAGGTGTGTCAAGGAGGGGCTCAGGTGTCAGGAGGGGGCTCGAATTGTGTCAGGAGGGGCTCAGGTTTGTGAGGGGGCTCAGTGTGTGAGGAGGGGGCTCAGGTGTGTGAAGGGGCTCAGGTGTTTAAAGGGAGGGCTCGGGAGTGTCAGGGAGGGGCTCAGGTGTGCCAGGAGGGAGCTCAGGTGTGCGGAGGAGAACTCCAGGTGTGTCAGGGAGGGGCTCAGGTGTGTCAGGAGGGGCTCAGGTGTGTGAGGGCAGGTGTCGGAGGGGGCTCAGGTGTGTCAGGAAGGGGCTCAGGTGTGCTGAGGGAGGGAGCTCAGGTGTGTCAGGGAGGGGCTCAGGTGTGTGGGGAGGGGCTCAGGGTGTGTGTGAGGAGGGGCTCAGGTGTGTCAGGAGAGGGGGGCTCAGGTGTGCGGGGGAGGCTCAGGTGTGGGAGGCTCAGGTGTGTCAGGAGGGGCTCAGGTGTGCGGGGAGGGGCTCAGGTGTGTCAGGAGGGGGCTCAGGTGTGGGGGAGGGGCTCAGGTGTGTGAGGGAGGGGCTCAGGTGTGTCAGGAGGGAGCTCAGGTGTGCTGGGGAGGGCTCAGGTGTGCGAGGGGGCTCAGGTGTGTGAGGGAGGGGCTCAGGGTGTGAGGGAGGGGCTCAAAGGGTGTGTCAGGAGGGGCTCAGGTGTGCGGGGAGGGGACTCAGAGTGTGTCAGGAGGGGGCTCAGGTGTGCGGGGAGGGGCTAGGTGTGTCAGGAGGGGCTCAGGTGTGTGAGGAGGGGCAGAGTGCTGGGGAGGGCTCAGGTGTGCAGGGAGGGCTCAGGTGTCAGGGAGGGGCTCAGGTGTCTGCGGGGAGGCCTCAGGTGTGTGGGGAGGGGCTCAGGTGTGTGAGGGAGGGAGCTCAGGTGTCCGAGGGGCTCAGGTGTGTGCAGGAGGGGCTCCAGGTGTGTGGGGAGGGGGCTCGGGTGTGCAGGGGAGGGGCTCAGGTGTGCGGGGGAGGGGCTCAGGTGTGTCAGGAGGGGCTCAGGTGTGTCAGGGGAGGGGGCTCCAGGTGTGCTCGGGGAGGGGGCTCAGGTGTGTGAGGAGGGGGGCTCAGGTGTGTCAGGAGGGGGCTCAGGTGTGTGAGGAGGGCTCAGGTGTGCAGGGAGGGGCTCAGGTGTGTCAGGAGGGGCTCAGGTGTGTGAGGAGGGGCTCAGGTGTCCGCGCAGTGCAAGGATGAGGTGGCACTGCAGCCCCTGTCAGATATCCCATCCGTGCCAGTATCCAGTCCAGTATCCCATCCCATCAGTATCCCGTACTAGTATCAGTATCGGTATCCGTTACCGGTATCCCATCCCACAGTATCCGTACCCCAGTATCCCATTACGGTCCCAGTACCCCAGTATCCCAGTATCCCCAGTATCAGTGTCCCCAGTATCCCAGTATCCAGTATCCCAGTATCCCCATTACCGTATCAGTACCCCCATTATCAGTATCAGTATCCCAGTATCCCAGTATCCCAGTATCCCGTCCGGTATCCGTTACCCCAGTATCCAGTGTATCCCAGTACTGGTACAGTACCCCATTGACCCCAGTGCTTTGTGCGGTATCCCAGTACCCCATATCCCAGTATCCCATCCCATCGGTATCAGTATCCCGTTACGGTATCCCCAGTATCAGTACCCCAGTACGGTATCCCAGTATCCCCAGTATCCAGTATCCCAGTACCCGCCATCCCCGCCAGGGCTGTACCAGGAGCTGCACCTGCAGCACCTGACGGTGCCCCGAGCTCGGCCAGGCTGGCGGAGCTGCTGGCGCTGCCGGCGCGGATCCCGCGCTCTCCCGGCGAGGGACCCGGCGGCATCCAGGTGCTGCTCAGCGACGCGGTGAGGACACGGGGACCGCGGGGCGGGGAGGACAGACCGAGCCCCGAGCTCCCCCGAGCTCCCCGAGCCGCTCTGCCCCGCAGATGATCAGGAACCTCCAGGACGGGACGAGTTTCGTGGTGGCGATCGGCAGAGGTAGCGCGGTGGCCGCGGGCGCAGGGAGCCGGGCTGGGGGCGATCGGCGGCCCCGGCTGAGCTGCGCTGCAGCGCCCCCGGCCCCGAGGGCTTCCAGCTGCTGCGGTAGGAGCTGCCACACCCCGGGAGGGACAGCGGGGACACTCGCTGGAGCCGCGCGGGGGAGCGAGAGGGGAGCCCGAGGGTGGCCCAGCCCCCGGAGCCCCCCTGTGCCCCCTGTCCCCGTGTCCCCTGTGTCCTTTCCCTGTGTCCCCCCGTGTCCCCGCTTTGCATTAAAGGAGGGAGAGCGGCCCCGAGCGCGGCCTCGTCCCTGCGGCACCGCCGGGGTTTGGGGTCCCCAGGGCGGGTTTGGGGTCCCCGGGGCGGGTTTGGGGTCCCCGGGGCGGGTTTGGGGTGCGGGGACAGTTGCTGGTCCCCAGCAGGGACAGGGCGGGTCCGGAACCGCCGGCACCGAGCCTGGGGCAGCCTCAATCCCGGTCAGGAACGGGTTAATTTTTAACACCGAGTCCTCCTCGAGCGGGGACGTCCTTGGGAGGGAATTCCCGGGGCTGGGAGCGGGGTTGGGATAAACGAACCGGGAACGGGAGGGGAAGGGACGGACCCGGAGCGGGACAACATCCCAGACACGGGGACAAGGAGCGGACACGGGAACATCCCCGACCCTCCCAAAAACGCTCCGAGGGCATCCAGAGCCCGGCCCAGCAGCGCTTTCCTGACCGCCCTGTCCCCGCCGCAGGGAGCAGGGCCACCCTCACCACCCGTATTTCTATATTTCTGTATATTTCTATATATTTCTATATCATTTCTATATATTTCTATATTATTTCTATATATTTCTCTATTATTTCGATATCATTTCTATATATTTCTATATTATTTCTATATAACTTCTATATAATTTTTATATAATTTCTGTATTATTTCTATATTAATTCTATATTATTTCTATATATTTCTATATCATTTCTATATTAATTCTATATTATTTCTATATATTTCTATATTATTTCTATATATTTCTATATTATTTCTATATTATTTCTATATAATTTCTATATAATTTCTATATAATTTCTATACAATTTCTATATTATTTCTATATTATTTCTATATAATTTCTATATTATTTCTATATATTTCTATATTATTTCTATATTATTTCTATATATTTCTATATTATTTCTATATCATTTCTATATCATTTCTATATCATTTCTATATATTTCTATATTATTTCTATATTATTTCTATATCATTTCTATATATTTCTATATCATTTCTATATTATTTCTATATATTTCTATATCATTTCTATATAATTTCTATATTATTTCTATATCATTTCTATATTATTTCTATGTAATTTCTATATAATTTCTTTATTATTTATCTATTATTTCTATATAATTTCTATATTATTTCTATATATTTCTATATATTTCTATATAATTCCTATATTATTTCTATATTATCTCTATATCATTTCTATATATTTCTATATTATTTCTATATAATTTCTACATTATTTCTATATTATTTCTATATATTTCTATATCATTTCTATATAATTTCTATATTATTTCTATATAATTTCTATATTATTTCTATGTAATTTCTATATAATTTCTTTATTATTTATCTATTATTTCTATATAATTTCTATATTATTTATACATTATTTCCTCCCAGTTCTTGGCACTGTCGCACCCGCAGCGCCAGCACGAGCACACACGTCACCACTGCCACATGTCCCAGCTCTGTCCCCCGGGCCAGCACCGGGTCCAGCTCCTGCCCGGCCCCCGCAGCCCCGAGTTAAAACGTGTTAAAACCCCCGAGGGGCCCGGGGGGGACACAGGGACGGGGATGGGGGGGTCGCAGCCCCCGGGGACCCCCGGGTGGGCTCGGCTGCAGTTTGGGGACAGAGGATGAGGCACTGCGGGCACAGGGATAGGGAGCAGGGGATGGATTAAAACATCCCTAAAAATCTCAGCTCCCAATTGCCGTGAGAGCCCCGGGGCGGTGGCACGGACAGGGAGGGGGTGGCACTGCAGTGTCCCCGCTGGTGGCACTCCCGGGACGGGTCCTCGGGCAGGACAAAGGGCAGGAGAGGCTCGGACCGAGCGGCTTCTCCTCGATTTTCTCCTTCCCTCTGGCCCCGAGGCGCTGCAAGGAGCCTCTGCCACGTTTGGCACAGAGGGAGAGCAGAAACCTTGAGCTGGATGCCAGAAGAGGAAGCAAAAAGGAATAAACCCCCCAAAACACCCCTCAAGCACAAAAACCTTCACCAGAATAAGACAAAATGTTTTGAAACTCATTTTCCAGGACACTGCAGTCAGGAACTTTGTCACAAATCCACCCCGTCCTGCCAAAAAACCCAACACTACCCCAAAACCCACAACAGCAGTGGCCAGCCATGAACAACACAGAAAAAAATCCACCAGAAATACAAAAAATAGTGCAAAAAATAGGAATTTGTTGGTCTGACATGACCCCTGTGACCTCCCAGCTGCCCCAGTGTCACCCTCTGTGCAGGGGAGCAGCCGTGGGATTGGGATAAAGGTGCTGCAGTGTCCCCAAAGCCCAGAAAATCATGCGGCACTGGATCTGCTCAGCCTGGCTGGAGGATCTCCCACCCCAGGAGGGGCCAGGCTGTTTCTGCTGGTCCCTGCTCCTGTCAGGGAGCCCAGGGAAAGCTGGAATTGGGGGATTGGGAAGGTGCTGGAAGGTAAATCCAGAAAAAAACTCAGCTGGGAGGTGGGGACGGCAGCAGGGGACACAGTTCACAATTCCAGGATTCCAGGAGAGGGAACAGCTCAGGGATGGGATCCTGCCCCAGAGCCCCCAAAAACCCCCAGGAGGCAGCAACTCCTCATTCTGGGCTCTGACTCCCACCCAGAGCATCCCAGGGATGCCCAAACCACCCCAGAGCACCTGAACCCCAATTTTCCTGTGCCCAGTGATTCTCCCAGCGAGACACAGCTTGGAAAACGGTGTTTATTGGTATTTATAAATATAAACATCAGGAAGAGTCCATTTGAAGACGGATAATTGACTTAAAAGGACACTGTCAAGAAGTTTGAGCTACCTTAATGCTGTCACCCTGGTCTGCAAACAGAAAATAAAATTGCTTTGGGTTCTGTGTTCTGGAGTTTTCCCCGGGAAAACTCTGCTCTGGTACAAAGGGATCAGTCAGCCAACTATGCCAAAAATCCCCAAAAATCCTGCTCTTCACTCTCCCCCTGCCACGGTAGGAACTAAACAAAAGTGTTTTTTGTTTTTCATTTTCCCAGAGTTGTGCAAATCCTGTGATTGCTGGGTGACCCTGGTCCACTCTGTGCCACCACCATCTTCTGCCACCCTGACACCTGGAGAAAAGTTCTGGAAATGAAGGAGAGGGGAGAATCCACAGCTAAGGAGGATTTGAATAAATACGAGGGGTTAAAAGCCACCTAGAGGAGGGCATTGACAGTATCCTTTTAACCACTGCAGCTGCTCCCAGCACTGAGCACAGCCTGGGGGGCTGGGGGAGATCTGGGGGGCAGCTCTGGGGACAGCAGCAGGTGAGGAAATTCCCTCCCCAGACCCCCAAATCAGCCAGTCCTGGGGAAATTCCCACTCCAAACCCTAAATCAGCCATTCCTGGGGGAAATTCCCACTCCAAACCCTAAATCAGCCATTCCTGGGGGAAATTCCTTTTCCAGACCCTAAATCAGCCATTCCTGGTGGGGAATTCATTCCCCAGACCCCAAATCAGCCATTCCTGGGGGAAAATCCCCTTTTCCAGACCCTAAATCAGCCATTCCTGGGGGAAATTCCCTCCCCAGACCCTAAATCAGCCACTCCTGGTGGGGAATTCATTCCCCAGACCCTAAATCAGCCATTCCTGGTGGGGAAATTCCTCCCCCAGACCCTAAATCAGCCACTCCTGGGGGGAAATTCCTCCCCCAGACCCTAAATCAGCCACTCCTGGGGAAATTCCTCCCCCAGACCCCCAAATCAGCCATTCCTGGTGGGGAATTCATTCCCCAGACCCTAAATCAGCCATTTCTGGTGGGAATTCCCTTCCCCGACCCCAAATCAGCCATTTCTGGTGGGAAATCCCTTTCCCAGACCCCAAATCAGCCACTCCTGGTGGGAAAATTCCCTCCCCAGACCCCAAATCAGCCACTCCAGGTGCTGCAGCTGCTCTTCCCCCAGCAGGAGATTCCCCAGCACCCAAACTTTTTGGGAAGCATCCCTGGGATGTGTGAGCTCCCTGCAGGAAGGACAGAGCTCCCACAGCCCTGCCCCAGTCTGACCAGTCCTGCCCCATTAACCCTTTGGGATCTGCCCAGCAGTTCCACACTGGGCCCTGCAGTCCAGTCTGTGCAGATTTTGCTTTAAACACCCCCCAAAAAAAGCAGCCACTGCCCCCCCTGGCCTCCCCCAGAGCACATCCAAGCCCACCCTGGGCTCCTGCCAGGGCAGCACTTACCTGTGCAGGTGGGGAGGGTGGGAGGAGCCCCAGCACCCACAGGGATCCCAGCCCTGCTCCAGCAGGGAATCCTGAATTCTTCACCAGGGCAACAAGCAAAAAACCCTCAGCTTTGCTTTTCCTTGGGGAAAGGATGGAGGGGACTCACAGGACGTGGATCAGGAATTCCCCCCTGTACTGAGAATTATATATTTGTATGGGGAATTCTATCCTTGTCATTGGGATAAAAGCTGGATTTGGGATAAATCTGGGACACCCAATCCCTGATCACACAGGTGAGGGAGCCCAGGAGAGCCCAGCCTGGGGGGCAGCTCCCTGTGCTCCTTTCAGATCTTCCTGACAGCTCAGCACAGGCTCAGGCTTCTCCTGGGAAAAAAAAATTCCTTATGGATTCGTGGCTTTGGGCTGGGAAATATCAAGAAATTACTAAATCAGAAATTTGGAAAAAAATTAAAAACAAAAAAAAAACCCCTAAAAACCAGAGAAAACTGCCTCCCCAGGATTTGGGGAGGGTAAAATTTGTGGCATTAGAATCTCCAAGCTCTACCACAACCATCTGGGGAGAATCTGGGAATTCTCTGAGCTGGATGCCACAGACACAGGAATAAAGGTGAGCCTTCATGTGAGCATGCTCAGGGAAGCTCAGGGGAATCCTGATCCCAGGGAAATCCTGATCCCAGGGAAATCCTGATCCCAGGGGAATCCTGATCCCAAGGAAATCCTGATCCCAAGGAAATCCTGGACCCCAGGGCAATCCTGGACCCCAGGGCAATCCTGGATCCCAGGGGAATCCTGGAGCTCAAGGAAATCCTGATCCCAAGGAAATCCTGATCCCAAGGAAATCCTGATCCCAGGGGAATCCTGGAGCTCAGGGGAATTCTGGATCCCAAGGAAATCCTGGAGCTCAGTGGAATCCTGGAGCTCAAGGAAATCCTGATCCCAAGGAAATCTTGGATCCCAGGGCAATCCTGGAACCCAGGGAAATCCTGATCCCAGGGAAATCCTGGATCCCAGAGAAACCCTGGATCCCAGCGGAATCCTGATCCCAAGGAAATCCTGGAGCTCAGGGGAATTCTGGATCCCAAGGAAATCCTGGAGCTCAGTGGAATCCTGGAGCTCAAGGAAATCCTGATCCCAAGGAAATCCTGGACCCCAGGGAAATCCTGGATCCCAAGGAAATCCTGGATCCCAGGGCAATCTTGATCCCAGGGAAATCCTGACCCGAGGAAATCCTGGATCCCAGAGAAATCCTGGAGCTCAGGGGAATCCTGGATCCCAGGGAAATCCTGGATCCCAGAGAAATCCAGATCCAAGGAAATCCTGACTCCAGGGAAATCCTGATGCAAGGAAATCCTGGATCCCAGAGAAATCCTGGAGTTCAGGGGAAACCTGGATCCCAGGGAAATCCTGATCCCAGGGGAATCCTGACCCCAGGGGAATCAGCAGCTGCTGCTTCATCCCTCCCTGACAGACAGACATGGAACTCGTTGGGGTTTTCAGGTCTGTTGGGATTTTAGGGTTCGAGCATGTTCCTCTCCTCTCCTCTCCCCATTCCAAGGATCTCAGTTCCTTCCCAGCCTCACCAGCAGCATCAGTCCCCGCGGGCTGGGAGCCCCCCTGCCTCCCGCAGGGCTTTTCCCGGGACGCCAGCAGGAGCGGCTGGGACGCGGCCGGTGCGGGCAGGGAGGGGCGAGCCCAGCCCTGCTCACTGGCCCTGCCGCGACGCTGGGGCGCTTTTCCTCCGAGCTCGGGCCGTGCCGGGCTGGCTCGGGCGTGGTCCAGCCCCGGAGCGCAGGGAGGAGCTGCCGGGGTCATAGGATGATGCAGCATCTGCAGAAGCGCTGGCGGCTGCCGCCCACCGAGGGCGGGGGGGTCACCGGCGCGAAGTAGGCGTGGACTTTGATGTTGGGCAGGTGGGTCTGCAAGGGCAAACACCCGAATTGGGAGCGGGCAGGGACCTGCCCGGAGCTCCTGGGGCAGCCAGAAGTGACGGGAACAGGCGGGTCACACCCCAGGGGATGGGCACCGACCGGGAAGTGGTGGGGAAATGGGAGAATCCTCATCCCTGGGATGGGAGGGTTTGGAGCAAGCTGGGGTGCTGGAAGGTCCCTGCCCACAGCAGGGGGTGCGACTGGATGGGTTTCCCAACCCAACCACTCAAAAACTCCATAATTTCATGGTGTAACTTTACAGATCCATTATTCTCTTTGCAAGAAAGATGTTACCATTCTTTCACACCTGGAGACACAGACTCGGGAGGGGACACTGGGAAGGAATTCCTGCCTGTGAGGGGGGTGAGGCCACAGGGACACTCCTGGATTCATCCCAAGCCATGGAAACCCCATGGGATGGGCAGGCTGGGGTGAGGATGGAGCTGGGAACCTGGCACAGATTTCCAGGTTTGCTGGGGCTGCCCAAGGCCAGGTTGGACACTGGGTTTGGAGCAGCTGGGACGGTGGGAGGTGTCCCTGCCATGGCAGGGGAGGCACTGGGTGAGCTTTGAGGTTCTCCCAAACCATTCCCTGATTCCGTGTCTGACTCCAGTGAGGGATCTCCTGGCGGGTTCTGGGCTTGGCTCCACTGGGAGCTGCTGCTTGGAGCAACCCAGGGCAGTGCAAAGTGCCCAACCCAACCCACTGCAGGCTCCCACGACCCCAAATCCACCTCTGCTGACTCTGAGGAGCACGAGCAGCAGCCGATGGGCACGGTGCCAGCTCAGCCCTCCCTCCTCCTCCTCCCCAGGGATGAGCCCTGCCCAGCCCTGCTCACCCTGAGTCTCTTGATCCCGGCCCGTGTGATCTGCTGGCAGTCGTACAGCTCTATCCTCTCCAGGCTGTGGCAGCTCTTGAGGTGCTCCAGGGAGGCATCAGTGATCAGGGGGCAGTTGTCCAGCTCGATGACCTCCAGCCGGTCGTGGGCGCAGGCGCCGTTGCCCAGGTGACGGATCCCGTCGTCCGTGATCAGCTCGCAGTGGGACAAGCTCTGTGCCCGGACACAGGGGTCACACCCAGCTCTGAGAGCCCCAAAACCTGCCAGCACCTCGCTGGGGATGGGACAGCATGGTGGCTGGCTCCTTGCACTGGAGCTCTGTGGGGCTCTGATGTGTTTGTGCGTTGGTTGATGTGGCCAGAAATGTGGATTCGGGTGGGGCAGTGACCCTGATCTCCTGGCACACGTTCTCTGCTAATGGGCATCTTTAAACCAGCTGGGGCAATCATCTTTATCTTTCCCATGATCCACCCTCCCTCCAGGAGATATCTCCTGTTAATGGGCCAGGTGTTGAACCAGGTGGGCAGTGATCCTTATCTCTGTGGGATATCTCCTGTTAATGGGCCAACTGTTAAAAACCAGCTGGGCAATCATCTTTATCTTTCCACAGCCCATCCTCCCTCCAGGAGATATCTCCTGTTCATGGCCATTGAGTCCCAGGGCATGACTGATAAAATTACATCATCCCACTGGGAGATGCTCCAGCCAGGGGGAGGAGCCAAACATTTCCTACCCAGATAAAAACTGAGATTTTGGACAGCAAGTTTCATTTTTCCACTGGATTCCAGAGGAAAACCAGACCTTTCCACATCATCCCTGGACCTTCAGAGGAAACTGCACCTTCTACAGGAGCACTGCTCCAGCTGAACCACATCTGCCACGGCAGGAGGATGCAGCCACCATTGAATGGGACTGCTGCCAACACCCTGACTGACTGACAGGTGTCAGCTTGGATTCTGACTCTGGCAGTGCTTTGGGATTGTTCTTTGTAATACTGCATTTCTATTTTAATTTTCCTAGTAAAGAACTGTTATTTTTAATTCCCATATCTCTGCCTGAGACCCCCTTAATTTCCAAATTATAATAATTTGGAGGGAGGGGGTTTACATTCTCCATTTCAAAGAGAAGCTTCTGTCTTTATTGGCAGACCCCTGTCCTTCAAACCAGGAGAGTGTGCAAGGGTAAAACCCGCAGCTGGAAGGGGAAAATTCCCCCCTGGGAGGGTGGGCAGGGGGTGCCCAGAGCAGCTGCACCCCTGAGGTGTTCAAGGCCAGGCTGGGAGCACCTGGCACAGTGGGAGGGGTCCCTGCCATGGGAACAGGATGATTTTAGGGTCCCTTCCATGGCTCCAGGGGAAGGCAGTTTTAGAGGGATGAACCCCAGAGTGGCACAGAACTTCCAGCACACCTGACTTATCAGAATTCACCTTTGGCCTCACTGTGGGAAGAACCTTTGGTGCAAAAAGCAGCAGGAACACGATACCCCTCCCCTCAATGTGGATTTCTGGGGGGCTCAGCTGGGAATTCCTCCAGGAGGAGGAGCTGGCCCTGACTTTCCTGGGGGATGACTGCACTGGAGAACTCACATTTCCACACCCCCCAGCACAGGACACCAAGTCAGGGGTGACAGGACCAAATTCCCAGAGATTCAGCCCCAGAAGGGATCCTGGCTGCCCTGCAGCTCCCTCCCCTCAGATGGACTGACAGCTCCTGTGAGGCACATCCCAGCTGGAATTCTGCTCCCAGGAGAAAACCCACAGCCCTCTTCCCTCTGCCCACAGGAAAACCAAACCTCAGGGTCAGCTTTCCAGCAGAATCCTTCCAAACTGGGAAGTCTAAGATTCATTTTTTTGGAGAAAGGAAATGCTGGAAGCATCCTTGGAATACTCACCAGGACCTGCAGCCGTGGACAGTGTATGGAAAGCTGGATTAGTGTGCTGTCTGTTATCTGCAAAAGGAAAAACCTTCCAGGTTGGTGCTGGGCACAAGGATTTGAGTTTTTTTTTTCCCTCCTACTAAAGCAAAACTGCAGGACTTTCCCTAATCCATACTGGAAATGCTTTCCATATCCCATTGAGGATATTTAATGGGATATTTATATGGATTGAGGGAATATTTGTATGGATATTTGAGATTTCCCACAGCCCCTCATCTCCTCATGGAAATCATCTGAATTGTTTTTTTAACTTCCTGAAATCAGCTCCCAAACATCCTGTGGATTGCCCAGCTCCTGTTTTGTTTTTTTTCAGGAAGAAGGAATCCTCCACAAAGGTTCCCAATCCCAAACCCCCAAGTAAACTGTTTTTTTTCTCCTCCTACCAAAGCAAAACTGCAGGATTTTCCCTAATCCATATTGGAAATGCTTCCCATATCCCATTGAGGATATTTAATGGGATATTTGTATGGATATTTGAGATTTCCCCACGTATCTCCTCTTGGAAATCATCTCCTGGATGAAGAATTGGGATGCAGAGACATCACTGGAGTGTTTTTAATTTCCTGAAATCAGCTCCCAAATGTGGCTCAGATTCCCTCAATCCCAGCACCCTGTGGATTGCCCAGCTCCTGGTTTTCCTCAGGAAGAAGGAATCCCCCACAAAGGTTCCCAATCCTAACCCCCACCTGAGCTGCTGGGATGGATTTGAGCCCTGGCTCAGTTTTGCTTCTTCTTTTTTAGGGTTAATTCCCAACCCCTTCCTGCCTGGGCTGGGGCCATTCCCTCTTTATGTCCCAAATTTCTGCTCAGGAAGTGCAGGACAGCAGGTCCAGGTATTCCCAGGAACCCCAATCCCATCCCAATCCCATTCCCTTCCCAATCCCTTTCCTTTTTCCATCCTAATCCCATTCCCTTTTCCATCCCATTTTCCATCCCAATCCCATTCCTTTTCCCATCTCAATCCCAGTCCCATTCCCTTTCCCATCCTATTCCCATTCCATTTTCCATCCCATTCCCATTCCATTTTCCATCCCAATCCCATTCCCATTTCAATCCCATTCCCTTTCCATCCCAATCCCAATCCCAATCCCAATCCCAATCCCACCCCAATCCCACCCCAATCTCATTCCCCTTCCAATCCCATTCCATTTTCCATCCCAATCCCATTCCCATTTCAATCCCAATCCCATTCCCATTTCAATCCCAATCCCATTTCCATTCCCTTGGTCTCAGGCTCAACCCATTTCCAATCCATCCTCAGGTTTGGAGGTTTTTTTCATGGAATTTTGACTCAATCCCTCCCTCTCCCTGTAAATGCTTCAGCCCAATTTGATTCCAACCCCCCAAAATCTTTGCTGCCTCACCATTTCCCCCATGGTTTTCCAAATTCCCATTATTTTTAGGAAGATAAGATTTTTCTCTGGGATTTTCTCTCTCAAATCCATCATCTCTCACTATTAAATATTTCTTATTTCCAGCACTGCTCTCACAGAATCCAAACCAAGGATAAAACCTCATTCCCAACATTTCTCTCTCCAAATCCTGCCACTCTTCCCACTCAGGATTCCACATGAAGTTCTGATTTGCAGAAAATCTGATTTTCCACCAATTTTCCACAGCAGCCTGAGGTGGCATTTCCTACCTGGACACACTCTTCCAGATCCATTTTTTCAAGCTCATGGCAATTCTAGGAATAAAGAGAATTCCAAAAAGCCACGGTGAGTGTGAAGTCCAGACAGCAAATAATAATAAAAAAAACAACAAAAAAACCACAAACCCACAAAGAAAGAGGAAAGAAAAAAAAAAAGTTAAAAAAAATTATAAATATAAATACATAATATTGTAAATATAGATAGTTATCTTAAACATATTAAATATTTTAATATTAAATATATACAGAAGATAAACAGAATATTATTATAAAATAAATATATTAATATTTAAATATTAAGGATAAGTTAAATATAAATCATTATATATAAATTAAATATTAATTTTGTAGATAGAAACAGAAATATAAATAAAAATATGAACAAATATATAAATATATATTTAAATATGTAAGATTACAAAATATGTACAGTTATAAATATTATAAAAATATAAAAATTATTAAAACCATAGAAATACAAACAAAATATAAATATATATTTAAATATGTAAAATTATAAAAATGTATAATTTATAGATTACAAATATATAAATATATAAATATATATATAAAACAAATACAAAACCACATATAAAGATATACCAAATCTAAATCTAAACAAATTAAAAATAAACCACCACAAGAACAGTTTGTTTTAAAAATTAAGGGGTTTCTCCATCAAATATCACAACTGGAAGGAGAATCTGTCACTTTTTTGTGAAGCATCATAAAGGAAATTTCACTCATTTAAAGGGTTTTTTAATCATGAAAAGTAAAGGGTGTTAAATTCAGGGTCACTTGTAGACAAACAGTAAATTTATAACTAAAATATTTCACATTTCTGTGCTTTGGATGCAAATCTTCCCAGGTTTGTGAGCCAAAGATCCCATAAAAATGAATTTTTGAACCTTAAGCTTCCACCCAAATTTAAAAAACTTTCCAATTTTTTTTGCCTTTTTTTGGTGGCTTTTTGTTTGTTTGTTTTCGGTTTTTTTTTTTTTTTGTTTGTTTTTCTTTTTTTCTTTTTTTGTTTGTTTTTGATTTTTTCTCTCTTTTTATTTTGTTTTTGTTCTTTTTTGTTTTTGGTGGTTTTTGTTTGTTTTCCCTTTTTTTTTCTTTTTTCTTTTTTGTTTGTTTTTCTTTTTTGTTTTTAATTTCTTTGTTTGTTTGTTTGTTTGTTTTTTTGCCATGCAAAGGAAAGAGAAGCAGGAGAGGAAGCAGCTCTTACCCTGGCCAGGGTGGTGAAGCCCACGTCAGTCAGCTGGGAACACCTTGCCACTTCCAATATTCTGTAGGACACAAGGAAAGAACCTTGCTGGAACCCCAAAAATCCAGGAGAAAATTTGGGAATGAGCCCTGGACACCCCAGGAGCTGCTCTGGGATCCCCAAGGGAAGGAATTCCTGCTCTGGAATTTGGGATTTGTCCTGGCTGGGTCTCTGCTCCTCATCCTCTGGAAGGGTCTGGCACCATCCTCTGAGAGCCCCTGGAGGTGATTGTGTGGATTGGGGGATATTTAGTGGGATATTTGTATGGATTTGGGGATATATAGTGGGATATTTGTATGGATTTGGGGTATTTGTATGGATTGGGGGATATTTAGTGGGATATTTGTATGGATTTGGGGATATCCCTATGGATATTTAGGATATTCCTATGCATATCAGAGATATTCCTATGGATTTGGGGAATTTGTATGGATTTGGGGATATTTAGTGGGATATTTGTATGGATTGAGGGGTATTTGTATGGACTGGGGATATTTAGTGGGATATTTGTATGGATTTGGGGTATTTGTATGGATTGGGTGATATTTAGTGGGATATTTGTATGGATTGATGGGGTATTTGTATGGATTTGGGGATATCTAGTGGAATATTTGTATGGATTTGGGGTATTTGTATGGATCTGGGGATATCTAGTGGAATATTTGTATGGATTTGGGGTATTTGTGTGGATATTTAGGATATTCCTATGGATTGATGAGATATTTGTATGGCTTGATGGGGTATTTGTATGGATTTGGGGATATTTGTATAGATTTGGGGTATTTGTATGGACTGGGGGATATTTAGTGGGATATTTGTATGGATTTGGGGTATTTGTATGGATTTGGGGATATTTAGTGGGATATTTGTATGGATTTGGGGTGTTTGTATGGATCTGGGGATATCTAGTGGGATATTTGTATGGATTGATGGGGTATTTGTATGGATATTTAGGATATTCTTATGGATATTTAGGATATTCCTATGGATTGATGAGATATTTGTATGGCTTGATGGGGTATTTGTATGGATTGATGGAATATTTGTATGGATTGAGGGATATTTGTAAAGATTTGGGGATATTTAGTGGGATATTTGTATGGATTTGGGGATATCCCTATGCATATTTAAGATATTCCTATGGATATCAAAGATATTCCTATGGACTGATGAGATATTTGTATGGATTGGGGGATATTTATGGATTGAGGGATATTTAGAGGAATAGTTGTATGAATTTGAGGGATATTTGAATAAAATTGGGATATTTGTATGGATTTGGAGTATTTGTATGGTTGGGGTATTTAGTGCAGGATATTTTATGGATTGATGGGGTATTTGTATGGATATTTAGGATATTCCCTTGAATATTTGTAGATATTCTATGGTCATGGGATATTTGTAGGATTGGGGGGATCTCCTCTCAGATGAGGTATTGCTATAGATATTTGAGATAATTGGTTGGATTGATGGGATATTCCCATGGATATCTGAGATATTCCCCATGGATATATCTGAGATATTCCACGGATATCTGGATAAAAGGACCTAACCTCCCTCTCCTGCAAATTTCTAGTTTTAAAAGCTGCATTATGTCATAAATCTCTGGGCTCCACTAATCCCATGACTGCAGGTTTCTTTGTGAAACTCTTCTCCCCAAATATCCCAATTTTTTCCAATTTTTCTCCACCACCACGCTGAGATCTCTTTCACCCAACTTTAAAACCTAAGAATTTTACAACACTAAAAAAAATCACCCTGTTCCAAACACCTGGAAAAAAACTCTCAAAATGAAGGGGAAGGGATAAAAGCTGTAGAAAACCTTTTTGGGGTGCAGGGGCTCAGGCAGCACCTGGAGGCCGTGCTGGGCTGTTCCCGGAAATGGAGGATATTCTGGGATGTCTCACGAGGCGAGAGGCAGTTCTGGCCCAGAGCGTTGAGGATGGCGTCAGGTGATGTTGGAGCAGCCCGAAGCACACAGGATTGCAGCTTGTGGCAGCCCTGCAGATGGTGATCAGCCCATCGTCCGTGATTTGCTGCCGGGGAGAGCACAACAACCTCGTGACATCGTGTCAAGTCGTGATAGTGGAGAATAAACAGGTTGGTATGAATGAAATAATAAAGGAAACTCAGAAACTAAAGAGAGGCCCGGGGAGGAAAAGGGCGTTGTTTCATCACAGCATTGTGGCGTCCAGCAAAGAAAGGCAGCCAGATTAACAATTAAATAGACAAATTAACAATTCAATGACGAATTGACAAAGTAAATAGGCGAATTAACAAGTAAATAAACGAATTAACAATTAAATAGGCGAATTAACTTAAAGTAAATGAAGCCAGATTGACAAGTAAATGGAGCAAATTGACGACAAGTAAATTGACAAATTAACTATTAAATAGAGCGAATTAACAATTAAATGAACGAATTAACAAGTAAATAAGAGCGAATTGACAAGTAAATAGGCGAATTAACAAGTAAATAGACGAATTGACAGAGTAAATGAACCAAATTAACAGAGTAAATGGAAAGCCAATTGACAAGTAAATAGGCTGTGGCCCAGCCTCAGATAATCACCCATTTCACCACTGGGAAAATTTCCCAATTTTCCCTTACATTTCTCCTTTTCCTTCAGGGTTTTCACATTTTTCCTCTCGATTCTCTCTCTCTCTTTAATGCGTGGCATAGTTTTCTCTCCATTTCCTCCTTTTTTCTTTCTCCTTTCCTTCCGTTTCCCTCCACTGCGCACGATTTTCCTCAGCTTCTCGATTTTCCTTCTCACTTTTCCCCTTTCTCCCTCTTCTTTCCTCGCATATTTTTTTCCTTCCTTTTTTCCCCATTCTGGCCCTTTTCCCTCATCACACTTTTCCCCTCATTTCCCTCCATTCTCCTCAAAATTTCCACCGTTTGTCTTTTCACTTTTTTCAATCATCTTCTCCTCTTCTCCCAATTTCTCCTCACACACTTTTTCTTTTTTTATTTTTTTAACCTCATTTCCCACTTCTCACCTTTCCCTCATTTTCCTCCTCCTTTTTCCCCCTTTCTTTAATTTTTTTTGTCATGTTTTCCCTCCATTTCCCATTTTCCTTCCATCTCCCCTCACGCTCAGGCGGGGCCAAGGGAATGGCAGCGAGTCCGAATCCTCAAAAGCGGCCCCAAAATAGCACCTCAAAGCAGTTTTTTATGACATAGCGCCTGTGTCTGTCCTCTCTGTCCATCCTCTGTCTGTCCCTCCTGTCCCCCTGTCTGTCCCCTGTCTCTGTGTCTGTCCATCCCTGTCCCCTCTGTCCATCCTGTGTCTGTCCCTCTGTCTGTCCATCCTGTCCCTGTGTCTGTCCTTGTGTCTGTCTCTGTGTCTGTCCTCCCTGTCCCTGTCTGTCCCTGTGTCTGTCCATCCTCTGTCTGTCCCCCTGTCTGTCCCATCCTGTCCCTCTGCCTGTCCCCCATGTCTGTCCCTGTGTCTGTCTATCTTGTCCCTGTGTCTGTCCCTCTGTCTGTCCCTGTGTCTGTCCGATGTCTGTCTCTGTCCCTCCTGTCCCTGTGTCTGACCCTGTGTCTGTCCCTCTGTCTGTCCCTCTGTCTGTCCATCCTGTGTCTGTCCCTGTGTCATCCCTGTGTCTGTCCATCCTGTCCCCCTGCTGTCCATCCTCTGTCTGTCCCTGTGTTTGTCCCTGTGTCTCTCCCTCTGTCTGTCCATCCTGTCGTGTCTGTCCCTCCCTGTCCCTGTCTGTCCCTGTGTCTGTCCTGTGTCTGTTCCTCCTGTCCTGTCCATCCTGTCCCTGTGTCTGTCCCTCCTGTCCTGTGTCTGTCCCCCATGTCTGTCCCCTGTCTGTCCCTCCTGTCCTCTGTCCGTCCCTGTGTCTGTCCCCTGTCTCTCTGTGTCTGTCCCACGTGTCTGTCCCTCCTGTCCCTGTGTCTGTCCCTCTCTCTGTGTCCCACTGATGAGCACACACACACAGCCCATGCCAATCTATTTTTTTGACACAAGCCCTTTGCAATATTTTTTGCACACCCATTTTTGGGCTGCAAAACCACTTGTTTTCTCTGTTTTTGCGGTTTCCACAAACACACCCATTTTGGCACTGCTAGGCTGGCAGGTGACCCTCCCGTGCAGCCCAGTGCGCTGTGGGCTCAGCTCTGCACGGCCATAAAGCCAGAGTTTTAGCCGGGTTTAACACATTTTAAACATGTTTAACCACGTTTTAGAGCCACATGATTAACCACATTTAACCGCGTTCAAAGCCGCTGTTTAGCTCACGTTTAACCATGTTTGACCATGACCTAACCTATCATTTAGCTCAGGTTTAAGCCACATTCCTTAACCGTTTAAATACGCATGATTCGCCACGTTCCTGACCATGTTAACCCGTTTAATCCGCGTTTCAGCCACCTTTAAAGCCATGACTAACCATGGCTAACCACGTTCAACCACGTAACTACGTTTAGCCAGAAGTTTAACAGCACGTTTTAACCAGGTTTGCAACCGCCCAGTTAACCGCGTTCAGCCATGTGCAGCATGTTTAATCACGATTTACAACCAAGTTTAACCACATTTTTAAGCTTATAGGTACAGCCCGTTTTAAAGCTATGATTACATGTTATGCATGTTCAACCACATTTAAACAATGTTTAACCACGTTTTAAAGCCATGCTGAAAGCCATGTTTTAACCACATTTAACCACGATCTAAACCCTGTTTAACCACATTTAAACTATGTGTTTATACCACGTTTAACCATGTCAAACCATGTCTAAACCCATACTTAACCCGCGTTTTACGCATTTTAAACCCGCGTTTGACAAACCATGATTAGCTCCTGTTAACCACTGTTCAGCCACGTTCAGCCATGTTTAACCATGTTTCAAACCATGCTTAACCACATTTCAACCATGTTTAACCATATTTAACCACATTTAACCATGTGTTTAGCCAGGTTTAACCAAGGTAAACACATTTAACCGCAGGTGTAACCGCGTTTAACCGCCTTTTTTAAACTATGTTTAACCGCACGTTTAAACCACTACATTAAATCGCGTTTTTAACCATGAATTAGCAGGTTTAGCCACATTTAACCACATTTTAACCAGGTTTAACCCTTGTTAAACCAAGTTTAACCAAGGTTTTAACCAGAAGTAACCGTTTTGGCCTGCTCTCTAACTATGTTTAACCATGTTTAAACCTACGTTAAATCACATTTTAACCATGCGGTAACGTACTGTTTTAACCAGGTTTAACCGTTTAACCAGGTTTAACCAGGTTTAACCACATTTAACCAGGTTTTAACCCATTTTGACACTTCAGGTTTAGCGGTTTAACCCGCTCAAAGCCGAGGAGAGCCACTGGCGGCAACGGCTTTGCGAGGGCAGGCAGGAGGTTTCAGAGAGCTCGGCCAAAGCCCTGTCCCCGCCCGGGCTGGCCCGAGGGAGCAGCAGGGCAGCCTGGCACTCACCAGGCAGGTCTCTGCGACCAGGATCGCAGCTCAGGACAGTGGGCACCCGATGAACTTGAGGGCCTCGTCCTCCAGCTGGAAGGAAAACACTGGGATGGAACTGGGAGCACTGGGAATGATTCAGTGGGGCTGCTGCCCACACTGAGTGACTGGCCGAGATTGTCAGCTTGGATTCTGACTCTGGCGGGGTTTGGGATTGTTCTGTGTAATGCTGCATTTCTGTTTTAATTTTTCTAGTAAAGAACCTTTGTGATTCCCAATTCCCATCTCTTTTACCAAAGAGAGCCTTAATTTCCAAATGATCATCGCTGGGCAGAGGTTTCACACTCTCCATTTCAGAAGAGGCTCCTGCCGCTATTGGCACCAGGAGCCAGCTTGCAAGGGGAAAGCCTGCGGCCCAGCCTCTGAGGGGGGGCAGCAAGGAGCCCCCAAGGTGTTGCCCAGGAGCCCCAGCCGCGCTCGGGGCGCAGAGACCCTCAGGGACCCTCTGGCTTGTGCCCCAGAGACCACAGCCCGTGCCCCAGAACGGCTCCAGAGCAGATGTTGCAGGACCTCCCAGGCCATGTCCAGGACACCCCAGAACAGATGTGCCCAGGACCCCCAGCCATGCCCAGGACCCCCAGCTCCTGCCCGGGACACCACAAAGCCTCCCCAGAACAGATAATGGTCAGGACCCCCCAGCCTTGTGCCCGGAGGCCCCACGGCCATGCCCAGAACGCAGCAGCTGCTTGCCGGACACCGGCCATGTAGCTTGTGCCGCAGGACCCCACCGACCCTGCCCAGGACAGATGCGCGGACGGATGTGCCACCGGGACACCTGCAAGTACCTCCCCAGGACCCCGGATATGACAGGACAGCCATTGCCCAGGACACAGCGTGCCCAGAGACACCGCAGCTGCTGCAGAACCCCCAGAACCCCAGCTGTGCCCAGGACACAGCCATGCGGACCCCCAGATGTGCGGACCCCCAGATGCTGCCGGACGCCACAAGACCTCCCAGAGCAGATCTCTCTCGGACAGCTGGTGCCCAGATGTGCCATGAAACAGCCATGCCCGGGACCCCAGAACCCCCAGATGTTGCCCAGCGCCTGGCCATGCCCGGGACGGCTGTGCCCAGGACCCCAGCCAATGCGGACCCCCAGATGTGCCCAGGACACCTACAAGACCTCAGGAACCCCCAGATATGTTCAGGACAGCTGTGCCCAGATGTGCCCAAGACCACAGCCATGCCCAGATGTGCCCAGGAGGCCCAGCCATGTGCAGAACCCCCAGAACAGATGTGTTCAGACAGCGTGCCCAGGACCCCAGCCATGCCTGCCCCCCCTTCCCAGAGCCTCACCTGGGTGCAGCCCTTGAAAGGACAGGACCCTAGAGCGGACTGACCAGGGCCTGGATCCCGATCCTTGTCGCCCATGGTCACACCAGGGGAGATGATGAGGCTGTTCCGGCAGCGGGCATCCCTGAGCCACAGGGGCGCAGCAGTGCTCGGAGACAGAAAAACTCCTGCAGTGCCCCAGGATTCTGGTGCTCACTGCTGGGACACACAGCTCAGGGGGAGAGCAGGAGGGACCACTCCCAGTGATAGTCATTCCAAAATTCCATGGAAAATCTGGACTGCAGGGGAGGACCAGGAGGATCGCTTTCCAACATTAATAATTCCAAAATTCCACGGAAATCTGGACCCCCAGGGGGAGGGACCAGGAGGATCCTTTCCAACATTAATAATTCCAAAATTCCACGAAATCTGGACCCCCAGGGGAGGACCAGGAGGATGCTTTCAACGTAGTAATTCCAAATTCCATGGAAAATCTGGACCCCCAGGGGAATATTCCCTCCCAGCTCAGGGGAGGGATCAGGAGGATTCTTTCCAGCATGAATAATTCCAAAAATTCCATGAAAAATGTGGACCCCCAGGGGGAGGACCAGGGCGATCCTTTCCAACATTAATAATTCCAAAATTCCATGGAAAATCCTGCTCTGAGCTAAAATTCTGATATTCCCATTGCTGGGACACACAGAGACACCCAGCTCAGGAGAGGATCACGATGATCTTTTCCAACATTAATAATTCTAAATTCCATGGAAAATCAGGACCCCCAGGGAAATGCTCCTCCCAGCCACAGGGGAGGATCAGGAGGATCCTTTCAGCATTAATAATTCAAAATTCCATGGAAAAATCCCTGCTCTGAAACCAGAGATTCTGATATTCCCATTGCTGGGACCACAGGGCACTACCCAGCTCAGGGGGAATCCTGCCTTGGCTCAGGATCTCTTCCAACCTTAATAATTCCCCAAATTCAGGAAAAAATCCTGCATTAACTCAGAATTCTGATATTCCCATTGCTGGATTCAACAGGGGACACCCAGCTCAGGGGGAGGATCAGGAGGGAATGTTGGCATGGCTGAAGGATTTTAGACATAATTTTCAACCTTAGTAATTCTAAAAGTCCATGGAAAATCCTGCATCAAACCAGAATTCTGGTATTCCCCATTGCTGGGACACACAGGGCACACCCAGCTCAGGGGGAAGCTCTGGAGGATCTTTTCAACCTTATAAAATTCTAAAATTCATGGAAAATCCCTGCTTTGAGCCAGAATTGTGATATTCCATGGCTGGATTCAACAAAGGGACACCCGGCTCCAGAGGAAATGCTTGCATAGGCTGGAGGATCTATTCCAGACTCATATGCTCTAAGAATTCCATGGAAAATCTGGACCCCCCAGGGGAGATATTCCCCTCCCAACTCCAGAGGGAATGCTGCTTGTAACTGGAGGATAGCATTTTTCAGCCTAAATAATTCCAAAATTCCATGGAAAATCTCTGGACCCCAGGGGCTCCCTCCCCAGCTCAGGGGAGGATCAGGAGGATCCTTTCAACATTAATAATTCAAAATTCCATGGAAAATCTGGACCCTGCAGGGGAGGGACCAGGGCGATCCTTTCCAACATTAATAATTCCAAATTCCATGGAAAATCCCTGCAATAACTCAGAATTCTGATATTCCAATTTCTGGGACGCTCAGGTGACACCCTAGCTCAGAGGGAGGATCAGGAGGAAATGCTTTGGCATGGCAGGAGGATCTTTTCCAGCCTAAATAATTCCAAAAAGAATTCCATGGAAAATCCTGGTTACAGAACACTAGCCCAGGGAGGACCAGGATGATCTCTTCCAACTTTAATAAATTCCAAAATTCACGAGAATCCAGGACTAGAAAGAGGAGGACAGGAGGATCTTTCAGCCTAAATAATTCCAAAATTCCACGGAAATCTGGACCCCCAGGGAACACTCCCCCAGCGAGGAGGATCAGGATGATCTCTTCCAACATTAATAATTCCACAAATTTCCACGAATCTGGACCCCAGGGAAGGACCAGGATGATCTCTTCCAACTTTAATAATTCCAAAAATTCATGGAAAATCTGGACCCCTAGAGGGAACACTCCCTCCAGCTCAGGGGAGGATCAGGAGGATCTCTTCCAACATTAATAATTCACAATTCCGCGAAATCTGGACCCCCAGGGGAGGACCAGGGCGGACCTTTCAACATTAATAATTCCAAAATTCCATGGAAAATCCTGCATTAACTCAGAATTCTGATATTCCAATTTCTGGGACACTCAGGTGACACCCAGCTCCAGAGGGGGAGGATCGGGAGGAAATGCTGGCATGGCAGGAGGATCTTTCAGCCTAAATAATTCCAAAATTCCATGGAAAATCTGGACCCCCAGGGGAACACCCCCCAGCCCCAGGGGAGGATCAGGATGATCTCTTCAACTTTAATAATTCACAAAATTCACAGAAATCTGGACCCCCAGGGAGGATCAGGATGATCTCTTCCAACTTTAATAATTCCAAAATTCCACGAAATCTGGACCCCCAGGGGAGGACCAGGAGGACCTTTCCCAAATTCCACGGAAATCTGGACTAGGGGGAGGAGCAGGAGGATCCTTTCCAACTTTAATAATTCCAAATTCCATGGAAAATCTGGACCCCCAGAACCTCCCCCAGCTCAGGGGAAGGACCAGGATGATCTCTTCCAACATTAATAATTCCACAATTCCATGGAAATCTGGACCCCAGGGAGGGACCAGGGCCGATCGCTCCAACATTAATAATTCCAAAATTCCATGGAAAATCCCTGCATGCTCCAGAATTCTGATATTCCAATTTCACAGGACACTCAGGGACACCCAGCTCAGAGGGAGGATCGGGAGGAAATGCTGGCATGGCAGGAGGATCCTTTCAACATTAATAATTCCAAATTCCATGGAAAATCTGGACCCCCAGGGAACACCCCCCAGCCCTCAGGGGAGGATCAGGATGATCTCTTCCAGCATTAATAATTCCACAATTCACGGAAATCTGGACCCCCGAAGGGGAGGACCAGGAGGACCTTTCCCAAATTCACGATCTGGACCCCAGGGGGAGGACCAGGAGGGACCTTTCCCAAATTCACAATCTGGATGACTAGGGGAGGACCAGGAGGACCTTTCCCAAATTCCATGGAAATCTGGACCCCGGGGAGGAGCAGGAGAACCTTTCCCAGCCTAAATAATTCCAAACTTCCCACGGAAATCTGGACCCCCAGGAAAGGACCAGGATGATCTCTTCCAGCTTTAATAATTCCAAAAATTCCACGGAAATCTGGACCCCAGGGAAGGACCAGGATGATCTCTTCCAACATTAATAATTCCAAACTTCCACAGAAATCTGGACCCCCAGGGGGAGGAGCAGGAGGATCCTTCCAGTATTTAATAATTCCCACAATTCCACGGAAATCTGGACCCCCAGGGGAGCAGCAGGACCCTCCCAGCTGTGCCCTCCAGGCTCCCTGACTTGCTCACCTGAGTGCCTTCAGGGACAGGTTGGTGATGGAGGTGCACGAGGAGCCCAGGAGTCCAGGTGCCTGAGTTTGGAGCAGAACTGCTGAGGCTGGTGCGGGTGCTGCGGGAGACAAATCCTGCACTGGATCCTACCCCCAGCCATGGGAATCCAAGGGACTGGGGCTGGCAGTAAAAAAATGTGAGTTCTGAAATTTCTGGTTTTTCTGGGAACACTGCTTGTGAGACTGGGCTTTGGGGAAGCTCCACATTTCAGTGATGGAGTTAAAAATTGGAATTAAATCATTGGGTGTGTAGTTAAATAAAAAGTGGGTGATTTCACATGGTGAAGGGTGTGGAATTTGGGGTTTTAGGAATTCAAATAGAATAGAGTAATATGTGGAGTGTATGGGACAATATGAAAGGAATATAAAATGCCAGAGACGAGACCATCGCAAAACTACGTATCCTAGTAGAATATAAAAGGTAGAAATGCTCAAAAGTAGAAATTGCAGAATACAGGAATATGAGAATACAGAATACAAGAAATGAAAAAGAGATGTACGGTCTACTACATCTCATATGGTGATATAGAGATATAAAGGTGGGAGTGCCAAGACACGCAAGGGTGGGAATGGAGAATGTAAACATACAAAGATGGGAATATGAGAATCTAAAAGTATAAAAGGAGATATGGAGAATATAGTAATATGGGTGTGGGACAGCCTGGGAATGCGGAATATAAAAGAATATAAAGTACGCAGAATGCAGATATACAGGAAAGTAAAAGTATGGTAATGCACCTGAAATACAAAAGGTGGACATGCAGAATATGAGAATATAAAGATGGGAATACAGAATATAAAGAGCAAATAATACAGAATATACATAAAAGGTGGGATATATAGAATCCTAAAATCTAAAGAATATAGAGATATAGTAATATAGGTTGTGGGACAACATAAAATATATAGAATAAAGAGAAATAGAAATGTCTGGTGTATGGGGATAGTATAGAATATAAAAATAGAAATCTAGGTAGGGACAATATATAATATAGAATATAGAGAACATAAAATGCAGAAGACAGAATACTAGAAACATACATCTGGTAATATAGAATTATAAAAGGTAGAAGTACAGAATACAAAATAAAAAGATCGAACCTATGAAAATATAAAAGAATATAGAATATAGCAATATGGCTGTGGGACATACGATAAGATAGAATATCACACATGGGTGTGGGACAATATGAGAATATAAAACCTAAAATTTTAGAAGATAGGAATATAAGATATATAGAATAGAAAGAATGGGAATACTAAAAGTAGGAGCTACAGAATATAGGATATAAAATGCAGAATATGGAAATTTAGAATATAGAATGTAAAATACATATTATAAAAGTATAGATTAATAGAAATATAGATTATTGAAATACAGATTATGGCCAATAAAGGTGTGGGACAATATAGAGATATAAAATATAGAATATGGAAATAGGTGTGGCACAAAATGGAAATTTTTGGGTGTTTTCTCTTTCCTGTTTTTTCCTTCTTCCCTGGTTCAGGCAGCATTTTTGGATTTGGATACTTAGAGCTGCTACTGAGGGTCACATTAGAATTTGGTTGTGTGAGCCAAAAGTATAAATAATATTTTAATTTTTCCTACCATCATAAAAGATGTTATTTAATAATCTATGAAATAAATACTCATTATTTTATAATGAATAATTTTACAATAAATAATATACATAATAAATAATTTCATAATAAATAATTTTCATAATAAATAATTATTTAATGGACTTTTAGCATGGAAAAACCCCAAACCTGTTTTTATTTTGCGAGGGTTTTACTCCATTGTCTGTGATCTTGGTACAACCATTCAGGTTCAACACTTCAATGTTCCTGCAGTTCCTGGGCAAAGGTCCTTGGGGAAAAGGAAAAAAAATTGGATTTGTCCATGGGAAATTCCAGGTCCGTTAAAAATGTGGCAGATTCAGGTTTTTGAAGCCAATCTCCAATCTCAAAATCAGGTTAAACGAAGGAAATAGAAAATTAAAGAGAGCACCAAGATATCAAAAAGAATCAAGAGAGAAGAAAAGGAGGAATAAAAGAAAATCAGAGTGAGAAATCTGAGGGTGAAAATCCAAGAAGAGAAGAAAATCAGGAGTGAAAATCCAGAAGGATCCAGAGAGAAGGAAATAATCAAGAATAAAAGAATCAAGAGAAAAATCAAAGGAGAAAATCAGGAAGAAGAAAGGAATGAAGTAAAATCAAGAAAATCAAGAAGAAAACCAAAAGAAAAGCCAAAGGCAAATTAAATGGTAAAAAAAGGCAAATTAAATGGTAAAAATGTGAGATTAAATGTGTAAAAGGCAAATTAAATGGTACAAAAATGGGAAATTAAATGGTAAAAAGACTAGATTAAATGGTAAAAATGGCAAATTAAATGGCAAAAGAGCCAAGGTCGTGGTAAAAAATGGGAAATTAAATGGGTAAAAATGGGAAATTAAATGGGTAAAGGGCAAATTAAATGGTAAAAAAATGGGAGATTAAATGGTGAGGCAAATTAAATGGTAAAAAGGTCGGCAAATTAAATGGTGAAAAGTGGGAAATTAAATGGTAAAAAGAATAAATTAAATGGTAAAAGAGGCAAATTAAATGGGAAATGAAATGGTAAAAAGAGACAGAGTCTAGGATTGACATCCTGAGTGTCTCTAATGAAAATGGGGATAAATTCTGGATTTGCAGGAGTTATAATGGATATAAATTCAGGATTTTCGGGAGTTTTATACTGGGATAAATGCAGGATTTTCAGGGTTACAATGGATATAAATTCTGGATTTGTAGGAGTTTAAACTGGGATAAATATCTGGATATTCAGGAGTTTAAACTGGGATAAATCCTGGATTTGTAGGGGTTATAATGGGGATAAATTCTGGTTTGCAGGAGTTATAGTGAGGATAAATTCTGGATTTGTATGAGCTATAATGGGGATAAATTCAGGATTTACAGGAGTTCAAACAAGATAAATTCTGAATTTGCAGGAGTTATTATAGGGATAAATCCTCATTTACAGGGGTTTAAACTGGGATAGAAATTCTGGATTTTCAGGAGTTTAGCAGGGATAAATCCTGGATTTTCAAAAAGTTACAATAGATATAAATTCTGGATTTGTAGGTGTTTTAATGGTGATAGAATTCTGGATTTTTCAGGAGTTTAAACTAGGATAAATCCTGCATTTCCAGGAGCTCTAGTGGATATAAATCCTGCATTTCCAGAAGTTTAAACTGGGATAAATTCTGGATTTTTCAGGAGTTATAATGGATATAAAATGCAGCATTACCAGGAGCTCTAGTGGATACAAATCCTGCATTTCCCAGAGACTATAATGGATATAAATCCTGTATTTTTCAGGGTTTTAAAGCTGGGATAAATCCTGGATTTGTAGGAGTTTAAACTGAGATAAATCCTGGATTTGCAGAAGTTTAAACTGGGATAAATCCTGGATATTCAGGAGTTTAAACTCGGATAAATGCAGCATTTCCAGAAGCTCTAGTGGACATAAATCCTGCATTTCCCGAGTTTAAGCTGGGATACAATGGTTGCTCAGGAGTTACTATGGATATAAATCCTGCATTTCCAGGAGCTCTAATGGATACAAATCCTGCATTTCCAGGAGCTATAGTGAACACAAATCCTGCATTTCCGGGATCTCTAGAGGATACGATGCAGCATCTCCAGGAGACTCTGAGTGGAGCTCTAGAGGATCTGAATGCAGCATTTCCAGGAGCTCTAGAGGGATACAAATCCTGCATCTCCAGGAGCTCTAGAGTGGATACAAATGCAGCACCTCCAGGAGCTCTAGTGGATACAGATGCAGCATTTCCAGGAGCTCTAAGAGGATACAAATCCCTGCATCTCCAGGAGCTCTAGTGGATGCAAATCCTGCATCTCCAGGAGCTCTAGGATACAAATCCTGCATTTCCAGGAGCTCTGGTGGATACAGATGCAGCATCTCCAGGAAGCTCTAGTGGATACAAATGCAGCATCTCCAGGAGATGGTGGAGCTAGGGATACAGATGCAGCATCCCCGGGCCCTAGAGGGCTAAATCCTGCATCTCCAGGAGCTCTAGTGGATACAGATGCAGCATCTCAGGAGCTCTAGAGGATACAAATCCTGCATCTCCAGGAGCTCTAGTGGAGCTCTAGAGATACAGATGCAGCATCTCCAGGAGCTCTAGTGGAGCTCTGAGGATACAGATACAGCACCTCCAGGAGCCCTAGTGGATACAGATGCAGCATTTCAGGAGCTCTAGAGGATACAAATCCTGCACCTCAGGGAGCTCTAGTGTAGCTCTAGTGGATACAAGCTCGAGGCGTGCCTCAGGCGTCTCACTGCCCTGGCAGCTGAGCACTGGGCAGGCCCGCCATGGCTGTGGAAATGTTCTCCTCGGCCCTGGGGAGACACAGAGCCCTGAGCACCCAAACTGCAGGATCAGCACCCATCTCAGCACTGCCTCCAGCCACTGCACAAGTCCTGGAGTTGGGAGTTACAGATCGAGTTGGCTGGAAAGGTGAAATCGTTGATTTGCTGTCATTTTCTGTTTTGCTCAGCTGGGCTTACAGTGGGAAAAGATGGAACTAGTGAGAAATAGAAATAAAAATAAATAATTGGGCTATCCCAAAATCATTTGTATGGTCATTGACAGAAAATGTCAAAAAGTTCAGGGTGAGGAAGACTCACTTTACTTCCTCCTATTAAGAACCCTCCCAGGAAGCGACCCCAGACTTAATTAAAAGAAGTCAATCAATGCTTAATGGCTAATCAAGCTAATTACCATAAGGTAATTATGGGAGGAGCTGTTATTATAAACATGTATTGCTTGAATCCTTTAATAAATATAAATATAACTATAAATATGACTACAAATATAACCATAACTACAAATATAAAACAAATACAAATATATAAATACAAATGCAAATATAAATACAAATATAAATGCAAATGCTAATATAAATGCAAATGCAAATATAAATGCAAATGCAAATGTAAATGCAAATGCAAATGCTAACCTTTTCAAATGCTAACACAAAATGCAAATGCTAACACAAATGCAAATTATAAATATAAATACTGCTAAAATGTAAATGCAAATATAAATATAATGAAATGTTTAATACGTTTAAAATGTTTAATAAGACTCATAATCAGTTGTGTGAGTTTTTGCAGTTAGTATTATGGGGATTACCTCACACTGGGATAAACATTCACTTTCTAACTTTAAATTTTTAGGGATCTTTTGTCCCTCACAGTTTAAGTATCAGTGTTAGACCAATATTTTTGTTTTGTAAATCACTGATTCATATTTTTGTTATTTGAGGTTGCTAAAGGGAATAAAAAGTGATAAAGGAAGAAGAGGGAGGAATTATTCAGCTTCTGAAGATGGAGAGACAAAGAGTCACCTAAAGCAAATCAGCTAAAAGAATTTTGAGAAATTTTCTCAATTTTGGAGCTCCTGGACATGGGCACAGAGTCCCCAGGGAAGGGAGAGGAGCTGCACCCTAGATTTCCCAACACAGCCAGGAAAAAACTCAATTTCTACTCAAAACAGAGATGAGCAGAACAGCCCACGAGTTTTGTTCCTGCAGGGAAAAAGGAATTCAACCATTTATTCTCCAGAGTTCCAGAAAATTTCAATTTTTACATTTCAAATCTGATCCAAAGAGTCCATTACAGAATTTATCTTTCCTGGGACTCAAAGGAGTAAAACCACCAGAAAATTTCAATTTCTCCATTTCAAATCTGATCCAAAGAGGCCATTAGAGAATTTACCTTTCCCATGGGACCAAGGGGAAAAACCACTAGAAAATTTCCTTTTAAAATTTCAAATCTTGATCCAAACAGCCCCGCCAGAATTTATCTTTCCCCTGGGACCAAGGGTAAAAACCACCAGAGTGGTTTGGTATTTATTTAAAATATTTGTACCAGAAACTCAAGAACCCCCCCCTGCACTTTCCAGCCCTGAGAAAAAGCTGGAAAAGCTGAAATCCTCCTTCATTTTGCAATTTCTCAAGCAAGCCTAAAAAATTCTGCTGGAATTGGAGGCCAAAGGGTGTTTTGATCAGAATTTACATGGATTTAACTCTGGACCAGCAGAGCCTGGGGATGCCAGCAGGAATTTGGGAGTGAGGTAAAACAAAAAACCAAATTTTGTTTTCAGAGGGGAAGCCTGGGGTTGGGCAAGAACATGGGTTTGATGGGCAGGGACAGGAAAATCACTTAAAAACCTGGTTTTTATTCCAGGAACCCTGAGAACTCCACTGTAAAATAAAAATTCCATGGTTTTTAAGCTGGGAATTTAAGAGATTTTTAGGGGCATGTGATGAGGTGAAGGATTCATTCTGAATCCAAAATCCCCAATTCCTCCCTCAGGGCCTGCTGAGGGTGACAGTGCCACCTCCTGCTCCTCATCCTGACTCTCAGCTGCACAAAGGGATTATTTCAACAATTTCCTGCAAAATCAGGGGTGGATTTGCCACCAGGTGGGAACTTTCACTCTGTGCACCACAAGTTAAAACCACACATTCCCCATTTCCCTCCCCAAAATATGAAATATTCCCAATCTCCCTCCTCCAAAGTGTTTTAAAACAGGATAAAACATCCTGATAAGAGACTTAAAGATTGGTTTTTTCCCTCATCCCTTTTTTCCCGCTTAAAGGCAATTTGAATTTTCAGCTCCATCCTCACCATTGGAGCAGCACAAATATTTTAAGGGACAATTTGGACCTTGTCCTTTCCCCAAATCATCTCAAATTTCAATTTTTGGTGTTAAAGACACAAATTTTTCAGACATTCAGTTCTCATGTTCTGAAATCTACAGAGAGCAAAGGAGCAGACACCTTAAATTCTCTTCCCATGCAAAGCAGCAGTTTCAAAATTTTCTACTAATTCTGCTAATTTCTACTTTTCTACTAATTTCTCTTTCCAGACCAGAACTAAAATCTACTCACCTTCCATTACCACCTTTAAGTCTTGCTGGGGATCTTCAGAATTCTGTCCATTTTCACAAAGCTAAAGATGGATTGCTACGAGTTTCAAAGACTCGATATGAAAGAGGCGAAATTAATGATTTCAGTCTCTCAGGGAGAATGGAGAAAAGGAGTTACTCAGAATCTCCGTGATACTGGAGGCTGCAATTACATTTTAGCAAGCAAGAGGGTTTGTAATGTCGTAATTATGCCTCCAACCTCCTCTGGAAATCAAACAGGTCAATTCTCTGCCAGTTGCTGCCATCCAGGGCCAGAAACATTTCCATGCTGCAACTTTATTGGGGGAAAAAAATGCAAATGTGTGGTTAATATGAAAAAAAAGTCAGTGAGGATTTAGGCACTAGGTTGTTCCTTTGAGGAAAACAACATTGTGTCCCTGGGTGGGAGAAGGAACAGGTAATTCCAGGCAGCAGGGAGAGATGGGCTAGGGGTCCCTCAGAATTCAGAATTCCAAATTTCCAAATCCCCCAAAGCTGCCCTGGTTGTTCCACCCCCTGGATTTCAGCTGGGAGCTTTTCCCTGCACACAATTTGGGTCTTCAGGTGGCAGCTGTAGTGCCCACATACCACACAGGGATTTTTAAATGCAATTTAATGATGTTAGAAAGCGGCATTTTTAAAATTCCCATGTTTGACTCTTGGCATATAAAAAAGCAAAAGTAAGCAAAGATGTCAAAAACTAATGAAAACACCTGAGACTCAGATGAGGAAGGAAAACTGGGATCTCAGAGATTTCCTGAGTGCAAATGCATGTGAATTTTTGTTTTCAAGATCTTTCCCCATGCATTCTCAGTATGGCTTATGCCAGGGATTTTGAAATTACAGTAGTTTTCTCAAGTTCATAAAGGATGTTTATGCAGCTTTTTTAATAATTCCAATAGTGCTTGCAGGTAGCTAAACCAGTGGTGGCTGAGGTTTTTAGGCAGGACTGATGGGTCTTGTGCAGGGGAAGAGCTGCCCTGGCTGCTCCCACCCCTGCCTAAGCTGGGAACTTTTTCCTGCACCATTTTGGGTTATTCAAGTTTGACAACTGTAATGCCCACACACCACACCAGGGGATTTTTTAAATGTCTAGATTTAATGATGTTAAGCAGCATTTTTTAAAAATTCAAATGTTGTTCTTGGGATATAGGAAAAAGCAAAAAGTAAGCAAAGATGTCAAAACTGGGATCTCAGAATTTCCTGAGTTACAAATGCATGTGAATTTTTGTTCTTCAAGATCTTTCACCCATGCATTCTCGGTATGGCATATGACATGATACGAAATTCCCAGTAAAGGTTTTTCAAGTTCACAGAGGATGTTTATGCAACTTTTTAATTTTTTTTCTAATTCCAATCTCTTCCAGAGCCATTAAATCAGTGGTGGCTGAGAGTTTTTGGGCAGGACTGATGGGTCTGTCCCAGAGGAGCTGCCCTGGCTGCTCCCACCCCTGGATTTCAGC
>JAPFBE010000364.1:0-59077 GCA_034336665.1 Luscinia megarhynchos | reverse complement strand
GACTTCTGGGAAAAGCGTCAGGAAAAATCCAGGAAAAATTGAGCCTAATAAACCAGAAAAGTCCCTGACAATTTGCACTAAGAAAGGAAAAATCCCCTAAGAATCAAAGGCAAAATGGGCCCAACATAGCCAAAAGTTGCATGGAACACTCCAAAGCTAGCAAAATTGCAGGCATTATTCGGGAAAACATCTGGAAAAACCCAGGAAAAACTCTGCCTTTAAAATGGGAAAAAATCCTTTCCAATTCGCACTGTAAAGCACAGAAATCCCCCAGATATTGCACAAAGAATGGCCAGAAAAACTCCTAATATCTGGCCCAAAACCCAGGGAGTGACCTGGACTTTCTAAGGAAAAAACTGGATAAATAACTGGGCAAACTTCAAAAGGAAATGAGATTTTAAATGGCCCAAAAGCTCCCCAAAAAGGTGCAAAAAATGGCCCAAAAACTCCTGCAATCTGTACAAAAACCATCTACAATGCGCCAAAATATCAAGGATCGATGGGAAAGCATCAGGAAAAATACAGGGAAAATCAACCTAACAAATTGGCACTAAGAAACAAAAAATCCCCTAAAAATCCATATGAAAATGGCCAGAAATAGTCCGAAAATCGACACTGAAACAGCCCAAACCGGTCAAAATTCCAAGCATTATTGGGGAAAACATCAGGAAAAAATCCAGGAAAAGTGAACCTTAGCAACCCAGGAAATTGCCTAAAAATACCCACTAAGAAAGACAAAAATCCCCCAGAAATTGCACAAAGAATGGCCAGAAAAACTCCTAACACCTGGCCCAAAACCCAGGGAGTGACCTGGAATTTCTGAGGAAAAAACTGGAAAAATAATAGGGTAAACTTTTAAAAGAAATGAGACTTTAAATGGGCAAAACCCGCTCAAAAAAATGCAAAAAATGGCCCAAAAGCTCCTGGAATCTGTACAAAAACCATCTACAATCTGCCAAAATAGCAAGGATCGATGGGAAAGCATCAGGAAAATTCCAGGGAAAATCAGCCTAAAAATTAGGCACTAAGAAACAAAAAATCCCCTCAAAATCCATATGAAAATGGCCAGAAATAGTCCTAAAATCGACACTGAAACAGCCCAAACCGGTAAAAATTCCAAGCATTATTGGGGAAAACATCAGGAAAAAATCCAGGAAAAGTGAACATTAGCAACCCAGGAAATTGCCTAAAAATACCCACTAAGAAACACAAAAATCCTCCAGAAATTGCACAAAGAATGGCCAGAAAAACTCCTAATACCTGGCCCAAAACCCAGGAAGTGACCAGGAATTTCGGAAGATAAAACTGGATAACTAACTGGACAAACTTCAAAAGGAAATGAGACTTTAAATGGCCCAAAACCTCCTCAAAAATGTGCAAAAAATGGCCCAAAAGCTCCTGGAATCTGTACAAAAACCATCTACAATCTGCCAAAATACACAGGATCGATGGGAAAGCATCAGGAAAAATCCAGGGAAAATCAGCCTAAAAAATAGGCACTAAGAAACTAAAAATCCCCTCAAAATCCATATGAAAATGGCCAGAAATAGTCCTAAAATCGACACTGAAACAGCCCAAACCGGTCAAAATTCCAAGCATTATTGGGGACAACATGTGGAAAAAATCCAGGTCAAGTGAACCTCAGCAACTCAAGAAGTTGCCTAAAAATACCCACTAAGAAACACAAAAATCCCCCAGAAATTGCACAAAGAATGGCCAGAAAAACTCGTAATATCTGCCCAAAAAGCCAGGGAGTGACCGGGAATTTCTGAGGAAAAAACTAGAAAAATAACTGGGCAAACTTCCAAATGAAATGAGATTTTAAATGGCTTAGAACCTCCACAAAAAGGTTCAAAAAATGGGCCAAATTCTCGTGGAATCTGTACAAAAACCATCAACAATCTGCCAAAATACACAGGATCGATAGGAAAGCATCAGGAAAAATCCAAGGAAAATCAGCCTAACAAATTGGCACTAAGAAACAAAAAATCCCCTCAAAATCCATATGAAAATGGCCAGAAATAGTCCTAAAATCGACACTGAAACAGCCCAAACTGGTCAAAATTCCAAGCATTATTGGGGAAAACATCAGGAAAAAATCCAGGAAAAGTGAACCATAGCAACGCAGGAAATTGCCTAGAAATACCCACTAAGAAACACAAAAATCCCCCAGGAAATTGCACAAAGAATGGTAGAAAAACTACTAATACCTGGCCCAAAACCCCGGGAGTGATTTGGACTTTCTGAGGAAAAAACTGGAAAAATAACTGGGCAAACTTCCAAAGGAAATGAGACTTTAAATGGCCCAGAACCCCCAAAATGGTGCAAAATATGGCCCAAAATCTTCTGGGTTCTGTACAAAAACCATCTACAATCTGCCAAAATACACAGGATCGATGGGAAAGCATCAGGAAAAATCCAGGGAAAATCAGCCTAACAAATTGGCACTAAGAAACAAAAAATCCCCTCAAAATCCATATGAAAATGGCCAGAAATAGTCCTAAAATCGACACTGAAACAGCCCAAACCGGTCAAAATTCCAAGCATTATTGGGGAAAACATCAGGAAAAAATCCAGGAAAAGTGAACTTTAGCAACCCAGGAAATTGCCTAGAAATACCCACTAAGAAACACAAAAATCCCCCAGAAATTGCACAAAGAATGGCCAGAAAAACTCCTAATACCTGGCCCAAAACCCAGGGAGTGATTTGGACTTTCTGAGGAAAAAACTGGAAAAATAACTGGGCAAACTTCCAAAGGAAATGAGACTTTAAATGGCCCAAAACCTCCCCAAAAAATGGTGCAAAAAATGGCCCAAAATCTCATGGAATCTGTACAAAAACCATCTACAATCTGCCAAAATACACAGGATCGATGGGAAAGCATCAGGAAAAATCCAGGGAAAATCAACCTAACAAATTGGCACTAAGAATACAAAAATCCCCTCAAAATCCATATGAAAATGGCCAGAAATAGTCCTAAAATCGACACTGAAACAGCCCAAACCGGTCAAAATTCCAAGCATTATTGGGGAAAACATCAGGAAAAAATCCAGGAAAAATGAACTTTAGCAACCCAGGAAATTGCCTAAAAATACCCACTAAGAAACACAAAAATCCCCCAGAAATTGCACAAAGAATGGCCAGAAAAACTCCTAATACCTGGCCCAAAACCCAGGGAGTGATTTGGACGTTCTAAGGAAAAAACTGGAAAAATAACTGGGCAAACTTCCAAAGGAAATGAGACTTTAAATGGCCCAGAACCTCCCCAAAAATGTGCAAAAAATGGGCCAAATTCTCGTGGAATCTGTACAAAAACCATCTACAATCTGCCAAAACACACAGGATCGATGGGAAAGCATCAGGAAAAATCCAGGGAAAATCAACCTAACAAATTGGCACTAAGAAACAAAAAATCCCCTCAAAATCCATATGAAAATGGCCAGAAATAGTCCTAAAATCGACACTGAAACAGCCCAAACCGGTCAAAATTCCAAGCATTATTGGGGAAAACATCAGGAAAAAATCCAGGAAAAGTGAACCTTAGCAACCCAGGAAATTGCCTAAAAATACCCACTAAGAAACACAAAAATCCCCCAGAAATTGCACAAAGAATGGCCAGAAAAACTCGTAACATCTGCCCAAAAAGCCAGGGAGTGACCTGGAATTTCTAAGGAAAAAACTGAAAAAATAACTGGGCAAACTTCCAAAAGAAATGAGACTTTAAATGGCCCAGAACCTCCCCAAAATGGTGCAAAATATGGCCCAAAATCTCATGGAATCTGTACAAAAACCATCTACAATCTGCCAAAATACACAGGATCGATGGGAAAGCATCAGGAAAAATACAGGGAAAATCAGCCTAACAAATTGGCACTAAGAAACAAAAATCCCCTCAAAATCCATATGAAAATGGCCAGAAATAGTCCTAAAATCGACACTGAAACAGCCCAAACCGGTCAAAATTCCAAGCATTATTGGGGAAAACATCAGGAAAAAATCCAGGAAAAGTGAACCTTAGCAACCCAGGAAATTGCCTAAAAATACCCACTAAGAAACACAAAAATCCCCCAGAAATTGCACAAAGAATGGCCAGAAAAACTCCTATATCTGGCCCAAAAAGCCAGGGAGTGACCTGGAATTTCTGAGGAAAAAACTGGAAAAATAACTGGGCAAACTTCCAAAGGAAATGAGACTTTAAATGGCCCAAAACCTCCCCAAAAAGTTCAAAAAATGGCCCAAAATCTCATGGAATCTGTACAAAAACCATCTACAATCTGCCAAAATACACAGGATCGATGGGAAAGCATCAGGAAAAATCCAGGAAAAATCAGCCTAACAAATTGGCACAAAGGATACAAAAATCCCCTCAAAATCCATATGAAAATGGCCAGAAATAGTCCTAAAATCGACACTGAAACAGCCCAAACCGGTCAAAATTCCAAGCATTATTGGGGAAAACATCAGGAAAAAATCCAGGAAAAGTGAACCTTAGCAACCCAGGAAATTGCCTAAAAATACCCACTAAGAAACACAAAAATCCCCCAGAAATTGCACAAAGAATGGCCAGAAAAACTCGTAACATCTGCCCAAAAAGCCAGGGAGTGACCTGGAATTTCTGAGGAAAAAACTGGAAAAATAACTGGGCAAACTTTCAAAGGAAATGAGACTTTAAATGGCCCAAAACCTCCCCAAAAAAGTTCAAAAAATGGCCCAAAATCTCATGGAATCTGTACAAAAACCATCTACAATCTGCCAAAATACACAGGATCGATGGGAAAGCATCAGGAAAAATACAGGGAAAATCAGCCTAACAAATTGGCACAAAGGATACAAAAATCCCCTCAAAATCCATATGAAAATGGCAAGAAATAGTCCTAAAATCGACACTGAAACAGCCCAAACCGGTCAAAATTCCAAGCATTATTGGGGAAAACATCAGGAAAAAATCCAGGAAAAGTGAACCTTAGCAACCCAGAAAGTTGCCTAAAAATACCCACTAAGAAACACAAAAATCCCCCAGAAATTGCACAAAGAATGGCCAGAAAAACTCCTAATACCTGGCCCAAAACCCAGGGAGTGATTTGGACGTTCTAAGGAAAAAACTGGAAAAATAACTGGGCAAACTTCCAAAGGAAATGAGACTTTAAATGGCCCAGAACCTCCCCAAAAAGTTGCAAAAAACAGGCCCAAAATCTCCTGGAATCTGTACAAAAACCATCTACAATCTGCCAAAATAGCAAGGATCGATGGGAAAGCATCAGGAAAAATCCAGGGAAAATCAGCCTAACAAATTGGCACTAAGAAACAAAAAATCCCCTCAAAATCCATATGAAAATGGCCAGAAATAGTCCTAAAATCGACACTGAAACAGCCCAAACCATTCAAAATTTCAAGCATTATTGAAGAAAACATCAGGAAAAAATCCAGGAAAAGTGAACCATAGCAACGCAGCAAATTTCCTAAAAATACCCACTAAGAAAGACAAAAATCCCCCAGAAATTGCACAAAGAATGGCCAGAAAAACTCCTAATATCTGCCCAAAAAGCCAGGGAGTGACCTGGAATTTCTGAGGAAAAAAACTGGAAAAATAACTGGGCAAACTTCCAAAGGAAATGAGACTTTAAATGGCCCAGAACCTCCACAAAAAGGTTCAAAAAATGGGCCAAATTCTCGTGGAATCTGTACAAAAACCATCTACAATCTGCCAAAATACACAGGATCGATAGGAAAGCATCAGGAAAAATCCAGGGAAAATCAACCTAACAAATTGGCACTAAGAAACAAAAAATCCCCTCAAAATCCATATGAAAATGGCCAGAAATAGTCCTAAAATCGACACTGAAACAGCCCAAACCGGTCAAAATTCCAAGCATTATTGGGGAAAACATCAGGAAAAAATCCAGGAAAAAGTGAACCTTAGCAACCCAGGAAATTGCCTAAAAATACCCACTAAGAAACACAAAAATCCCCCAGAAATTGCACAAAGAATGGCCAGAAAAACTCCTAATACCTGGCCCAAAAGCCATGGAGTGATTTGGACGTTCTAAGGAAAAAACTGGAAAAATAACTGGGCAAACTTCCAAAGGAAATGAGACTTTAAATGGCCCAGAACCTCCCCAAAAAAGATGCAAAAAATGGGCCAAAAACTCCTGGAATCTGTACAAAAACCATCTACAATCTGCCAAAATAGCAAGGATCGATGGGAAAGCATCAGGAAAAATACAGGGAAAATCAGCCTAACAAATTGGCACAAAGGATACAAAAATCCCCACAAAATCCATATGAAAATGGCCAGAAATAGTCCTAAAATCGGCACAGAAACAGCCCAAACCGGTCAAAATTCCAAACATTATTGGGGAAAACATCTGGAAAAAATCCAGGAATAGTGAACCTTAGCAACGCAAGAAATTGCCTAGAAATACCCACTAAGAAACACAAAAATCCCCCAGGAAATTGCACAAAGAATGGTAGAAAAACTACTAATACCTGGCCCAAAACCCCGGGAGTGATTTGGACTTTCTGAGGAAAAAACTGGAAAAATAACTGGGCAAACTTCCAAAGGAAATGAGACTTTAAATGGCCCAGAACCCCCCAAAAAAATGCAAAAAACCCCCCAATAACTCCGAGAATCTGTACAAAAACCATCTACAATCTGCCAAAATAGCAAGGATCGATGGGAAAGCATCAGGAAAAATCCAGGGAAAATCAGCCTAACAAATTGGCACTAAGAAACAAAAAATCCCCTCAAAATCCATATGAAAATGGCCAGAAATAGTCCTAAAATCGACACTGAAACAGCCCAAACCGGTCAAAATTCTAAGCATTATTGGGGACAACGTGGATAAAATCCAGGAAAAGTGAACCTTAGCAACCCAGGAAATTGCCTAAAAATACCCACTAAGAAACACAAAAATCCCCCAGAAATTGCACAAAGAATGGCCAGAAAAACTCCTAATACCTGGTTCAAAACCGAGTGAGTGATTTGGACGTTCTAAGGAAAAAACTGGAAAAATAACTGGGCAAACTTTTAAAGGAAATGAGACTTAAAATGGCCCAGAACCCCCAAAAAATGCAAAAAATGGCCCAAAATCTCGCGGAATCTATACAAAAACTATCTACAATCTGCCAAAATACACAGGATCGATGGGAAAGCATCAGGAAAAATCCAGGGAAAATCAGCCTAACAAATTGGCACTAAGAAACAAAAAATCCCCTCAAAATCCATATGAAAATGGCCAGAAATAGTCCTAAAATCGACACTGAAACAGCCCAAACCGGTTAAAATTCCAAGCATTATTGGGGACAACATGTGGAAAAAATCCAGGAAAAGTGAACCTTAGCAACGCAGCAAATTGCCTAAAAATACCCAATAAGAAAGACAAAAATCCCCCAGAAATTGCACAAAGAATGGCCAGAAAAACTCGTAATATCTGCCCAAAAAGCCAGAGAGTGACCTTGAATTTCTGAGAAAAAAACTGGAAAAATAACTGGGCAAACTTCCAAAGGAAATGAGACTTTAAATGGCCCAGAACCTCCACAAAAAAATGCAAAAAATGGGCCAAATTCTCGTGGAATCTGTACAAAAACCATCTACAATCTGCCAAAATACACAGGATCGATAGGAAAGCATCAGGAAAAATCCAAGGAAAATCAACCTAACAAATTGGCACTAAGAAACAAAAAATCCCCTCAAAATCCATATGAAAATGGCCAGAAATAGTCCTAAAATCGACACTGAAACAGCCCAAACCGGTTAAAATTCCAAGCATTATTGGGGAAACCACCAGGAAAAAATCCAGGAAAAGTGAACCTTAGCAACCCAGGAAATTGCCTAGAAATACCCACTAAGAAACACAAAAATCCCCCAGAAATTGCACAAAGAATGGCCAGAAAAACTCCTAATACCTGGCCTAAAACCCAGTGAGTGATTTGGACGTCCTAAGGAAAAACCTGGAAAAATAACTGGGCAAACTTCCAAAGGAAATGAGACTTTAAATGGCCCAAAACCTCCCCAAAAATGTGCAAAAAACGGCCCAAAATCTCATGGAATCTGTTCAAAAGCCATCTACAATCTGCCAAAACACACAGGATCGATGGGAAAGCATCAGGAAAAATACAGGGAAAATCAGCCTAACAAATTTGCACAAAGGATACAAAAATCCCCTCAAAATCCATATGAAAATGGCCAGAAATAGTCCTAAAATCGACACTGAAACAGCCCAAACCGGTCAAAATTCCAAGCATTATTGAGGAAAACATCAGGAAAAAATCCAGGAAAAATGAACTTTAGCAACCCAGGAAGTTGCCTAAAAATACCCACTAAGAAACACAAAAATCCCCCAGGAAATTGCACAAAGAATGGCCAGGAAAACTCCTAACATCTGCCCAAAAAGCCAGGGAGTGACCTGGAATTTCTGAGGAAAAAGCTGGAAAAATAACTGGGCAAACTTCCAAAGGAAATGAGACTTTAAATGGCCAAGAACCTCAAGAAAAAGTTGCAAAAAACGGCCCAAAATCTCATGGAATCTGTACAAAAACCATCTACAATCTGCCAAAATACACAGGATCGATGGGAAAGCATCAGGAAAAATCCAGGGAATATCAGCCTAACAAATTGGCACTAAGAAAAAAAAAAATCCCCTCAAAATCCATATGAAAATGGCCAGAAATAGTCCTAAAATCGACACTGAAACAGCCCAAACCGGTCAAAATTCCAAACATTATTGGGGAAAACATCAGGAAAAAATCCAGGAAGAGTGAACCATAGCAACGCAGGAAATTGCCTAGAAATACCCACTAAGAAACACAAAAATCCCCCAGGAAATTGCACAAAGAATGGTAGAAAAACTACTAATACCTGGCCCAAAACCCCGGGAGTGATTTGGACTTTCTGAGGAAAAAACTGGAAAAATAACTGGGCAAACTTTTAAAGGAAATGAGACTTAAAATGGCCCAGAACCCCCAAAATGGTGCAAAATATGGCCCAAAATCTTCTGGGTTCTGTACAAAAACCATCTACAATCTGCCAAAATAGCAAGGATCGATGGGAAAGCATCAGGAAAAATCCAGGGAAAATCAGCCTAACAAATTGGCACTAAGAAACAAAAAATCCCCTCAAAATCCATATGAAAATGGCCAGAAATAGTCCTAAAATCGACACTGAAACAGCCTAAACCGTCAAAAATTCCAAGCATTATTGGGGACAAACATCAGGAAAAAATCCAGGAAAAAGTGAACCTTAGCAACCCCAGGAAATTGCCTAAAAATACCCCACTAAGAAACACAAAAATCCCCCAGAAATTGCACAAAGAATGGCCAGAAAAACTCCTAATACCTGGCCCAAAAAGCCAGGGAGTGACCTGGAATTTCTGAGGAAAAAACTGGAAAAATAACTGGGCAAACTTCCAAAGGAAATGAGACTTTAAATGGCCCAAAACCTCCCCAAAAAAGTTCAAAAATGGCCCAAAATCTCATGGAATCTGTACAAAAACCATCTACAATCTGCCAAAATACACAGGATCGATGGGAAAGCATCAGGAAAAATCCAGGGAAAATCAGCCTAACAAATTGGCACTAAGAAACAAAAAATCCCCTCAAAATCCATATGAAAATGGCCAGAAATAGTCCTAAAATCGACACTGAAACAGCCCAAACCGGTCAAAATTCCAAACATTATTGGGGAAAACATCAGGAAAAAATCCAGGAAAAGTGAACCATAGCAACCCAGGAAATTGCCTAGAAATACCCACTAAGAAACACAAAAATCCCCCAGAAATTGCACAAAGAATGGCCAGAAAAACTCCTAATACCTGGCCCAAAACACCGGGGAGTGACCTGGAATTTCTGAGGAAAAAACTGGAAAAATAACTGGGCAAACTTCCAAAGGAAATGAGACTTTAAATGGCCCAGAACCTCCCCAAAAAGGTGCAAAAAATGGCCCAAAATCTCCTGGAATCTGTACAAAAACCATCTACAATCTGCCAAAATAGCAAGGATCGATGGGAAAGCATCAGGAAAAATCCAGGGAAAATCAGCCTAACAAATTGGCACTAAGAAACAAAAAATCCCCTCAAAATCCATATGAAAATGGCCAGAAATAGTCCTAAAATCGACACTGAAACAGCCTAAACCGGTTAAAATTCCAAGCATTATTGGGGACAACATGTGGAAAAAATCCAGGAAAAGTGAACCTTAGCAACCCAGGAAATTGCCTAAAAATACCCACTAAGAAACACAAAAATCCCCCAGAAATTGCACAAAGAATGGCCAGAAAAACTCCTAATACCTGGCCCAAAACCCAGGGAGTGATTTGGACGTTCTAAGGAAAAAACTGGAAAAATAACTGGGCAAACTTCCAAAAGAAATGAGACTTTAAAAGGCCCAGAACCTCCCCAAAAAGGTTCAAAAAATGGCCCAAAATCTCATGGAATCTGTACAAAAACCATCTACAATCTGCCAAAATACACAGGATGGATGGGAAAGCATCAGGAAAAATACAGGGAAAATCAGCCTAACAAATTGGCACACAGGATACAAAAATCCCCTCAAAATCCATATGAAAATGGCCAGAAATAGTCCTAAAATCGACACTGAAACAGCCCAAACCGGTCAAAATTCCAAGCATTATTGGGGAAAACATCAGGAAAAAATCCAGGAAAAATGGACTTTAGCAACCCAGGAAGTTGCCGAAAAATACCCATTAAGAAACACAAAAATCCCCTATAAATTGCACAAAGAATGGCCAGAAAAACTCCTAATACCTGGCCCAAAACCCAGGGAGTGATTTGGACGTCCTAAGGAAAAAACTGGAAAAATAACTGAGCAAACTTCCAAAGGAAATGAGACTTTAAATGGCTTAGAACCTCCCGAAAAAGTTGCAAAAAACGGCCCAAAATCTCCTGGAATCTGTACAAAAACCATCTACAATCTGCCAAAATAGCAAGGATCGATGGGAAAGCATCAGGAAAAATCCAGGGAAAATCAGCCTAACAAATTGGCACTAAGAAACAAAAAATCCCCTCAAAATCCATATGAAAATGGCCAGAAATAGTCCTAAAATCGACACTGAAACAGCCTAACCGGTTAAAATTCCAAGCATTATTGGGGACAACATGTGGAAAAAATCCAGGAAAAGTGAACCTTAGCAACCCAGGAAATTGCCTAAAAATACCCACTAAGAAACACAAAAATCCCCCAGAAATTGCACAAAGAATGGCCAGAAAAACTCCTAATACCTGGCCCAAAAACCAGGGAGTGATTTGGAATTTCTGAGGAAAAAAACTGGAAAAAATAACTGGGCAAACTTCCAAAGGAAATGAGACTTTAAATGGCCCAGAACCTCCCCAAAAATGGTGCAAAAATGGCCCAAAATCTCCTGGAATCTGTACAAAAACCATCTACAAATCCTGCCAAAATAGCAAGGATCGATGGGAAAGCATCAGGAAAATATCAGGGAAAATCAGCCTAACAAATTGGCACTAAGAAACAAAAAATCCCCTCAAAATCCATATGAAAATGGCCAGAAATAGTCCTAAAATCGACACTGAAACAGCCCAAACCGGTCAAAATTCCAAGCATTATTGGGGAAAACATCAGGAAAAAATCCAGGAAAAGTGAACCATAGCAACCCAGGAAATTGCCTAGAAATACCCACTAAGAAACACAAAAATCCCCCAGAAATTGCACAAAGAATGGCCAGAAAAACTCCTAATACCTGGCCTAAAACCCAGTGAGTGATTTGGACGTTCTAAGGAAAAAACTGGAAAAATAACTGGGCAAACTTCCAAAGGAAATGAGACTTTAAATGGCCCAGAACCTCACGAAAAAGTTGCAAAAATCGGCCCAAAATCTCATGGAATCTGTACAAAAACCATCTACAATCTGCCAAAATACACAGGATCGATGGGAAAGCATCAGGAAAAATACAGGGAAAATCAGCCTAACAAATTGGCACTAAGAAACAAAAAATCCCCTCAAAATCCATATGAAAATGGCCAGAAATAGTCCTAAAATCGACACTGAAACAGCCCAAACCGGTCAAAATTCCAAGCATTATTGGGGAAAACATCAGGAAAAAATCCAGGAAAAGTGAACCTTAGCAACCCAGGAAATTGCCTAAAAATACCCACTAAGAAAGACAAAAATCCCCCAGAAATTGCACAAAGAATGGCCAGAAAAACTCCTAATACCTGGCCCAAAACCCAGGGAGTGATTTGGACTTTCTGAGGAAAAAACTGGAAAAATAACTGGGCAAACTTCCAAAGGAAATGAGACTTTAAGTGGCCCAAAACCTCCTTAAAAAAATGCAAAAAATGGGCCAAAAACTCCTGGAATCTGTACAAAAACCATCTACAATCTGCCAAAATACACAGGATCGATGGGAAAGCATCAGGAAAAATCCAGGGAAAATCAGCCTAACAAATTGGCACTAAGAAACAAAAAATCCCCTCAAAATCCATATGAAAATGGCCAGAAATAGTCCTAAAATCGACACTGAAACAGCCCAAACCGGTCAAAATTCCAAGCATTATTGGGGAAAACATCAGGAAAAAATCCAGGAAAAGTGAACCTTAGCAACCCAGGAAATTGCCTAGAAATACCCACTAAGAAACACAAAAATCCCCCAGAAATTGCACAAAGAATGGCCAGAAAAACTCCTAATACCTGGCCCAAAACCCAGGGAGTGATTTGGACTTTCTGAGGAAAAAACTGGAAAAATAACTGGGCAAACTTCCAAAGGAAATGAGACTTTAAATGGCCCAGAACCCCCAAAATGGTGCAAAAAATGGCCCAAAATCTCCTGGAATCTGTACAAAAACCATCTACAATCTGCCAAAATAGCAAGGATCGATGGGAAAGCATCAGGAAAAATCCAGGGAAAATCAGCCTAACAAATTGGCACTAAGAAACAAAAAATCCCCTCAAAATCCATATGAAAATGGCCAGAAATAGTCCTAAAATCGACACTGAAACAGCCCAAACCGGTCAAAATTCCAAGCATTATTGGGGACAACATCTGGAAAAAATCCAGGAAAAGTGAACCTTAGCAACCCAGGAAATTGCCTAAAAATACCCACTAAGAAAGACAAAAATCCCCCAGAAATTGCACAAAGAATGGCCAGAAAAACTCCTAATACCTGGCCCAAAACCCAGGGAGTGATTTGGACTTTCTGAGGAAAAAACTGGAAAAATAACTGGGCAAACTTCCAAAGGAAATGAGACTTTAAATGGCCCAAAACCTCCCCAAAAAAGTGCAAAAAATGGCCCAAAATCTCCTGGAATCTGTACAAAAACCATCTACAATCTGCCAAAATACACAGGATCGATGGGAAAGCATCAGGAAAAATCAAGGGAAAAGTCAGCCTAACAAATTAGCACTAAGAAACAAAAAATCCCATCAAAATCCATATGAAAATGGCCAGAAATAGTCCTAAAATCGACACTGAAACAGCCCAAACCGGTCAAAATTCCAAGCATTATTGGGGAAAACATCAGGAAAAAATCCAGGAAAAGTGAACCTTAGCAACCCAGGAAATTGCCTAAAAATACCCACTAAGAAACACAAAAATCCCCCAGAAATTGCACAAAGAATGGCCAGAAAAACTCCTAATACCTGGCCCAAAACCCAGGGAGTGATTTGGACGTTCTAAGGAAAAAACTGGAAAAATAACTGGGCAAACTTCCAAAGGAAATGAGACTTTAAATGCCCCAAAATCTCCCCAAAAAAAGTTTAAAAAATGGCCTAAAAACTCCTGGAATCTGTACAAAAACCATCTACAATCTGCCAAAATAGCAAGGATCGATGGGAAAGCATCAGGAAAAATCCAGGGAAAATCAGCCTAACAAATTGGCACTAAGAAACAAAAAATCCCCTCAAAATCCATATGAAAATGGCCAGAAATAGTCCTAAAATCGACACTGAAACAGCCCAAACCGGTCAAAATTCCAAGCATTATTGGGGAAAACATCAGGAAAAAATCCAGGAAAAGTGAACCTTAGCAACCCAGGAAATTGCCTAGAAAATACCCACTAAGAAACACAAAAATCCCCCAGAAATTGCACAAAGAATGGCCAGAAAAACTCCTAATACCTGGCCCAAAACCCAGGAGTGATTTGGACTTTCTGAGGAAAAAACTGGAAAAATAACTGGGCAAACTTCCAAAGGAAATGAGACTTTAAATGGCCCAAAACCTCCCCAAAAAAGGTGCAAAAAATGGCCCAAAATCTCCTGGAATCTGTACAAAAACCATCTACAATCTGCCAAAATAGCAAGGATCGATGGGAAAGCATCAGGAAAAATCCAGGGAAAATCAGCCTAACAAATTGGCACTAAGAAACAAAAAATCCCCTCAAAATCCATATGAAAATGGCCAGAAATAGTCCTAAAATCGACACTGAAACAGCCCAAACCGGTCAAAAATTCCAAGCATTATTGGGGAAAACATCAGGAAAAAATCCAGGAAAAGTGAACCTTAGCAACCCAGGAAATTGCCTAAAAATACCCACTAAGAAACACAAAAATCCCCCAGAAATTGCACAAAGAATGGCCAGAAAAACTCCTAACATCTGCCCAAAAAGCCAGGGAGTGACCTGGAATTTCTGAGGAAAAAACTGGAAAAATAACTGGGCAAACTTCCAAAGGAAATGAGACTTTAAATGGCCCAAAACCTCCCCAAAAAGGTGCAAAAAATGGCCCAAAATCTCCTGGAATCTGTACAAAAACCATCTACAATCTGCCAAAATAGCAAGGATCGATGGGAAAGCATCAGGAAAAATCCAGGGAAAATCAGCCTAACAAATTGGCACTAAGAAACAAAAAATCCCCTCAAAATCCATATGAAAATGGCCAGAAATAGTCCTAAAATCGACACTGAAACAGCCCAAACCGGTCAAAATTCCAAGCATTATTGGGGAAAACATCAGGAAAAAATCCAGGAAAAGTGAACCTTAGCAACCCAGGAAATTGCCTAAAAATACCCACTAAGAAAACACAAAATCCCCCAGAAAATTGCACAAAGAATGGCCAGAAAAACTCCTAACATCTGCTCAAAAACCCAGGGAGTGACCTGGAATTTCTGAGGAAAAAACTGGAAAAATAACTGGGCAAACTTCCAAAGGAAATGAGACTTTAAATGGCCCAAAACCTCCCCAAAAAGTACAAAAATGGCCCAAAATCTCCTGGAATCTGTACAAAAACCATCTACAATCTGCCAAAATAGCAAGGATCGATGGGAAAGCATCAGGAAAAATCCAGGGAAAATCAGCCTAACAAATTGGCACAAAGGATCAAAAAATCCCCTCAAAATCCATATGAAAATGGCCAGAAATAGTCCTAAAATCGACACTGAAACAGCCCAAACCGGTCAAAATTCCAAGCATTATTGGGGAAAACATCAGGAAAAAATCCAGGAAAAGTGAACCTTAGCAACCCAGGAAATTGCCTAAAAATACCCACTAAGAAACACAAAAATCCCCCAGAAATTGCACAAAGAATGGCCAGAAAAACTCCTAATACCTGGCCCAAAAACCCAGGGAGTGACCTGGAATTTCTGAGGAAAAAACTGGAAAAATAACTGGGCAAACTTCCAAAGGAAATGAGACTTTAAATGGCCCAAAACCTCCCCAAAAAAGTTCAAAAAATGGCCCAAAATCTCCTGGAATCTGTACAAAAACCATCTACAATCTGCCAAAATAGCAAGGATCGATGGGAAAGCATCAGGAAAAATCCAGGGAAAATCAGCCTAACAAATTGGCACAAAGGATCAAAAAATCCCCTCAAAATCCATATGAAAATGGCCAGAAATAGTCCTAAAATCGACACTGAAACAGCCCAAACCGGTCAAAATTCCAAGCATTATTGGGGAAAACATCAGGAAAAAATCCAGGAAAAGTGAACCTTAGCAACCCAGGAAATTGCCTAAAAATACCCACTAAGAAACACAAAAATCCCCCAGAAATTGCACAAAGAATGGCCAGAAAAACTCCTAATACCTGGCCCAAAACCCAGGGAGTGACCTGGAATTTCTGAGGAAAAAACTGGAAAAATAACTGGGCAAACTTCCAAAGGAAATGAGATTTTAAATGGCCCAAAACCTCCCCAAAAAAAATGCATAAAATGGCCCAAAATCTCCTGGAATCTGTACAAAAACCATCTACAATCTGCCAAAATAGCACAGGATCGATGGGAAAGCATCAGGAAAAATCCAGGGAAAATCAGCCTAACAAATTGGCACTAAGAAACAAAAAATCCCCTCAAAATCCATATGAAAATGGCCAGAAATAGTCCTAAAATCGACACTGAAACAGCCCAAACCGGTCAAAATTCCAAGCATTATTGGGGAAAACATCAGGAAAAAATCCAGGAAAAAGTGAACCTTAGCAACCCAGGAAATTGCCTAAAAATACCCACTAAGAAACACAAAAATCCCCCAGAAATTGCACAAAGAATGGCCAGAAAAACTCCTAATACCTGGCCCAAAAAGCCAGGGAGTGACCTGGAATTTCTGAGGAAAAAACTGGAAAAATAACTGGGCAAACTTCCAAAGGAAATGAGACTTTAAATGGCCCAGAACCTCCCCAAAAAAATGCAAAAAAAACCCCAATAACTCCGAGAATCTGTACTAAAACCATCTACAATCTGCCAAAATAGCAAGGATCGATGGGAAAGCATCAGGAAAAATCCAGGGAAAATCAGCCTAACAAATTGGCACTAAGAAACAAAAAATCCCCTCAAAATCCATATGAAAATGGCCAGAAATAGTCCTAAAATCGACACTGAAACAGCCCAAACCGGTCAAAATTCCAAGCATTATTGGGGAAAACATCAGGAAAAAATCCAGGAAAAGTGAACCTTAGCAACCCAGGAAATTGCCTAAAAATACCCACTAAGAAACACAAAAATCCCCCAGAAATTGCACAAAGAATGGCCAGAAAACTCCTAATACCTGGCCCAAAACCCAGGGAGTGATTTGGACTTTCTGAGGAAAAAACTGGAAAAATAACTGGGCAAACTTCCAAAGGAAATGAGAATTTAAATGGCCCAAAACCTCCCAAAAGAGGTGCAAAAAATGGCCCAAAACATCTTGGAATCTGTACAAAAGCCATCTACAATCTGCCAAAATACACAGGATCGATGGGAAAGCATCAGGAAAAATCCAGGAAAAATCAGCCTAACAAATTGGCACAAAGAAACAAAAAATCCCCTCAAAATCCATATGAAAATGGCCAGAAATAGTCCTAAAATCGACACTGAAACAGCCCAAACCGGTCAAAATTCCAAGCATTATTGGGGAAAACATCAGGAAAAAATCCAGGAAAAGTGAACCTTAGCAACCCAGGAAATTGCCTAAAAATACCCACTAAGAAACACAAAAATCCCCCAGAAATTGCACAAAGAATGGCCAGAAAAACTCCTAATACCTGGCCCAAAACCCAGGGAGTGACTTGGAATTTCTGAGGAAAAAAACTGGAAAAATAACTGGGCAAACTTCCAAAGGAAATGAGACTTTAAATGGCCCAAAACCTCCTTAAAAAGTGCAAAAAATGGGCCAAAAACTCCTGGAATCTGTACAAAAACCATCTACAATCTGCCAAAATACACAGGATCGATGGGAAAGCATCAGGAAAAATCAAGGGAAAAGTCAGCCTAACAAATTGGCACTAAGAAACAAAAATCCCTCTAAAATCCATATGAAAATGGCCAGAAATAGTCCTAAAATCGACACTGAAAACAGCCCAAACCGGGTCAAAATTCCAAGCATTATTGGGGAAAACATCAGGAAAAAAATCCAGGAAAAAGTGAACCTTAGCAACCCAGGAAATTGCCTAGAAAATACCCACTAAGAAACACAAAAAATCCCCAGAAATTGCACAAAGAATGGCCAGAAAAACTCCTAATACCTGGCCCAAAAACCCAGGGAGTGACTTTGGACGTTTCTAAGGAAAAAAACTGGAAAAAATAACTGGGCAAACTTCCAAAGGAAATGAGACTTTAAATGGCCCAGAACCTCCCCAAAAAGGTGCAAAAATGGCCCAAAATCTCCTGGGAATCTGTACAAAAACCATCTACAATCTGCCAAAATAGCAAGGATCGATGGGAAAGCATCAGGAAAAAATCCAGGGAAAAATCAGCCTAACAAATTGGCACTAAAGAAACAAAAAATCCCCTCAAATCCATATGAAAATGGCCAGAAATAGTCCTAAAATCGACACTGAAACAGCCCAAACCGGTCAAAAATCCAAGCATTATTGAGGACAACATCTGGAAAAAATCAAGGAAAAGTGATCCATAGCAGCTCAGGAAATTGCCTAAAAATACCCACTACGAAAGACAAAAATCCCCCAGAAATTGCACAAAGAATGGCCAGAAAAACTCCTATCATCTGCTTGAAAAGCCAGGGAGTGGCCTGGAATTTCTGAGGAAAAAACTGGAAAAATAACTGGGCAAACTTCCAAAGGAAATGAGACTTTAAACGGCCCAAAACCCTTAAAATTGTGCAAAAAATGGCCCAAAATCTCGTGGAATCTGTACAAAAACCATCTACAATCTGCCAAAATAGCAAGGATCGATGGGAAAGCATCAGGAAAAATCCAGGGAAAAATCAGCCTAACAAATTGGCACTAAGAAACAAAAAATCCCCTCAAAATCCATATGAAAATGGCCAGAAATAGTCCTAAAATCGACACTGAAACAGCCCAAACCGGTCAAAATTCCAAGCATTATTGGGGAAAACATCAGGAAAAAATCCAGGAAAAGTGAACCTTAGCAACCCAGGAAATTGCCTAAAAATACCCACTAAGAAACACAAAAATCCCCCAGAAATTGCACAAAGAATGGCCAGAAAAACTCCTAATACCTGGCCCAAAAACCCAGGGAGTGACCTGGAATTTCTGAGGAAAAAACTGGAAAAATAACTGGGCAAACTTCCAAAGGAAATGAGACTTTAAATGGCCCAAAACCTCCCCAAAAAGGTGCAAAAAATGGCCCAAAAACTCCTGGAATCTGTACAAAAACCATCTACAATCTGCCAAAATACACAGGATCGATGGGAAAGCATCAGGAAAAATCCAGGGAAAAATCAGCCTAACAAATTGGCACTAAGAAACAAAAAATCCCCTCAAAATCCATATGAAAATGGCCAGAAATAGTCCTAAAATCGACACTGAAACAGCCCAAACCGGTCAAAAATTCCAAGCATTATTGAGGAAAACATCAGGAAAAAATCCAGGAAAAGTGAACCTTAGCAACCCAGGAAATTGCCTAAAATACCCACTAAGAAACACAAAAATCCCCCAGAAATTGCACAAAGAATGGCCAGAAAAACTCCTAATACCTGGCCCAAAACCCAGGGAGTGATTTGGACGTTCTAAGGAAAAAACTGGAAAAATAACTGGGCAAACTTCCAAAGGAAATGAGACTTTAAATGGCCCAGAACCTCCCCAAAAGTGCAAAAAATGGCCCAAAATCTCCTGGAATCTGTACAAAAACCATCTACAATCTGCCAAAATAGCAAGGATCGATGGGAAAGCATCAGGAAAAATCCAGGGAAAATCAGCCTAACAAATTGGCACTAAGAAACAAAAAATCCCCTCAAAATCCATATGAAAATGGCCAGAAATAGTCCTAAAATCGACACTGAAACAGCCCAAACCGGTCAAAATTCCAAGCATTATTGGGGAAAACATCAGGAAAAAATCCAGGAAAAGTGAACCATAGCAACCCAGGAAATTGCCTAAAAATACCCACTAAGAAACACAAAAATCCCCCAGAAATTGCACAAAGAATGGCCAGAAAAACTTCTAATACCTGGCCCAAAACCCAGGGAGTGATTTGGACTTTCTGAGGAAAAAACTGGAAAAATAACTGGGCAAACTTCCAAAGGAAATGAGACTTTAAATGGCCCAGAACCCTCAAAATGGTGCAAAATATGGCCCAAAATCTCCTGGAATCTGTACAAAAACCATCTACAATCTGCCAAAATACACAGGATCGATGGGAAAGCATCAGGAAAAATCCAGGGAAAATCAGCCTAACAAATTGGCACTAAGAAACAAAAAATCCCCTCAAAATCCATATGAAAATGGCCAGAAATAGTCCTAAAATCGACACTGAAACAGCCCAAACCGGTCAAAATTCCAAGCATTATTGGGGAAAACATCAGGAAAAAATCCAGGAAAAGTGAACCATAGCAACCCAGGAAATTGCCTAGAAATACCCACTAAGAAACACAAAAATCCCCCAGAAATTGCACAAAGAATGGCCAGAAAAACTCGTAACATCTGCCCAAAAAGCCAGGGAGTGACCTGGAATTTCTGAGGAAAAAACTGGAAAAATAACTGGGCAAACTTCCAAAGGAAATGAGACTTTAAATGGCCCAAAACCTCCCCAAAAAAGTGCAAAAAATGGCCCAAAATCTCCTGGAATCTGTACAAAAACCATCTACAATCTGCCAAAATACACAGGATCGATGGGAAAGCATCAGGAAAAATCCAGGGAAAATCAGCCTAACAAATTGGCACTAAGAAACAAAAAATCCCCTCAAAATCCATATGAAAATGGCCAGAAATAGTCCTAAAATCGACACTGAAACAGCCCAAACCGGTCAAAATTCCAAGCATTATTGGGGAAAACATCAGGAAAAAATCCAGGAAAAATGAACTTTAGCAACCCAGGAAGTTGCCTAAAAATACCCACTAAGAAAAGACAAAAATCCCCCAGAAATTGCACAAAGAATGGCCAGAAAAACTCCTAATACCTGGCCCAAAACCCAGGGAGTGATTTGGACGTTCTAAGGAAAAAACTGGAAAAATAACTGGGCAAACTTCCAAAGGAAATGAGACGTTAAATGGCCCAGAAACCTCCCCAAAAATGCAAAAATGGCCCAAAATCTCCTGGAATCTGTACAAAAACCATCTACAATCTGCCAAAATAGCAAGGATCGATGGGAAAGCATCAGGAAAAATCCAGGGAAAATCAGCCTAACAAATTGGCACTAAGAAACAAAAAATCCCCACAAAATCCATATGAAAATGGCCCGAAATAGTCCTAAAATCGACACTGAAACAGCCCAAACCGGTCAAAATTCAGGGCATTTTTGGGGAAAACATCAAGAAAAAATCCAGGAAAAGTGAACCTTAGCAACCCAGGAAATTGCCTAAAAATACCCACTAAGAAACACAAAAATCCCCCAGAAATTGCACAAAGAATGGCCAGAAAAACTCCTAATACCTGGCCCAAAAAGCCAGGGAGTGACCTGGAATTTCTGAGGAAAAAACTGGAAAAATAACTGGGCAAACTTCCAAAGGAAATGAGACTTTAAATGGCCCAAAACCTCCCCAAAAGGTTCAAAAAATGGCCCAAAATCTCCTGGAATCTGTACAAAAACCATCTACAATCTGCCAAAATACACAGGATCGATGGGAAAGCATCAGGAAAAATCCAGGGAAAATCAGCCTAACAAATTGGCACTAAGAAACAAAAAATCCCCTCAAAATCCATATGAAAATGGCCAGAAATAGTCCTAAAATCGACACTGAAACAGCCCAAACCGGTCAAAATTCCAAGCATTATTGGGGAAAACATCAGGAAAAAATCCAGGAAAAGTGAACCTTAGCAACCCAGGAAATTGCCTAAAAATACCCACTAAGAAACACAAAAATCCCCCAGAAATTGCACAAAGAATGGCCAGAAAAACTCCTAATACCTGGTCCAAAACCCAGGGAGAGATTTGGACGTTCTAAGGAAAAAACTGGAAAAATAACTGGGGAAACTTCCAAATAAAATGAGACTTTAAATGGCCCAAAACCTCCCCAAAAATGTGCAAAAAATGGCCCAAATTCTCGTGGAATCTGTACAAAAACCATCTACAATCTGCCAAAATACACAGGATCGATGGGAAAGCATCAGGAAAAATCCAGGGAAAATCAGCCTAACAAATTGGCACTAAGAAACAAAAAATCCCCTCAAAATCCATATGAAAATGGCCAGAAATAGTCCTAAAATCGACACTGAAACAGCCCAAACCGGTCAAAATTCCAAGCATTATTGGGGAAAACATCAGGAAAAAATCCAGGAAAAATGAACCATAGCAACGCAGGAAATTGCCTAGAAATACCCACTAAAGAAACAAAAATCCCCCAGAAATTGCACAAAGAATGGCCAGAAAAACTCGTAACATCTGCCCAAAAAGCCAGTGAGTGACCTGGAATTTCTGAGGTAAAAACTGGAAAAATAACTGGGCAAACTTCCAAAGGAAATGAGACTTTAAATGGCCCAAAACCACCCCAAAAATTGCAAAAAAATGGCCCAAAATCTCCTGGAATCTGTACAAAAACCATCTACAATCTGCCAAAATACACAGGATCGATGGGAAAGCATCAGGAAAAATACAGGGAAAAATCAGCCTAACAAATTGGCACTAAGAAACAAAAAATCCCCTCTAAATCCATATGAAAATGGCCAGAAATAGTCCTAAAATCGACACTGAAACAGCCCAAACCGGTCAAAATTCCAAGCATTATTGGGGAAAACATCAGGAAAAAAATCCAGGAAAAAGTGTACCATAGCAACCCAGGAAGTTGCCTAAAAATACCCACTAAGAAACACAAAAATCCCCCAGAAATTGCACAAAGAATGGCCAGAAAAACTCCTAATACCTGGCCCAAAACCCAGGGAGTGATTTGGACTTTCTAAGGAAAAAAACTGGAAAAATAACTGGGCAAACTTCCAAAAGGAAATGAGACTTTAAAATGGCCCAGAACCTCCCGAAAAAGTTGCAAAAAACGGCCCAAAATCTCCTGGAATCTGTACAAAAACCATCTGCAATCTGCCAAAATAGCAAGGATCGATGGGAAAGCATCAGAAAAAATCCAGGGAAAATCAGCCTAACAAATTGGCACTAAGAAACAAAACATCCCCTCAAAATCCATATGAAAACGGCCAGAAATAGTCCTAAAATCGACACTGAAACAGCCCAAACCGGTCAAAATTCCAAGCATTATTGAGGAAAACATCAGGAAAAAATCCAGGAAAAATGAACCATAGGAACGCAAAAAAATGCCTAGAAATACCCACTAAGAAACACAAAAATCCCCCAGAAATTGCACAAAGAATGGCCAGAAAAACTCCTAATACCTGGCCCAAAAAGCCAGGGAGTGACCTGGAATTTCTGAGGAAAAAACTGGAAAAATAACTGGGCAAACTTCCAAAGGAAATGAGACTTTAAATGGCCCAAAACCTCCCCAAAAAGGTTCAAAAAATGGCCCAAAATCTCCTGGAATCTGTACAAAAACCATCTACAATCTGCCAAAATAGCAAGGATCGATGGGAAAGCATCAGGAAAAATCCAGGGAAAATCAGCCTAACAAATTGGCACTAAGAAACAAAAAATCCCCTCTAAATCCATATGAAAATGGCCAGAAATAGTCCTAAAATCGACACTGAAACAGCCCAAACCGGTCAAAATTCCAAGCATTATTGGGGAAAACATCAGGAAAAAATCCAGGAAAAATGAACTTTAGCAACCCAGGAAGTTGCCGAAAAATACCCACTAAGAAACACAAAAATCCCCCATAAATTGCACAAAGAATGGCCAGAAAAACTCCTAATACCTGGCCCCCAAAAACCCAGGGAGTGTCCTGGATTTCTAAGGAAAAAACTGGAAAAATAACTGGGCAAACTTCCAAAGGAAATGAGACTTTAAATGGCCCAGAACCTCCCCAAAAAAGTGCAAAAAATGGCCCAAAATCTCCTGGAATCTGTACAAAAACCATCTACAATCTGCCAAATAGCAAGGATCGATGGGAAAGCATCAGGAAAAAATCCAGGGAAAAATCAGCCTAACAAATTGGCACTAAGAAACAAAACATCCCCTCAAAATCCATATGAAAATGGCCAGAAATAGTCCTAAAATCGACACTGAAACAGCCCAAACCGGTCAAAATTCCAAGCATTATTGGGGAAAACATCAGGAAAAAAATCCAGGAAAAATGAACCATAGCGTCGCAGGAAATTGCCTAGAAATACCCACTAAGAAACACAAAAATCCCCCAGAAATTGCACAAAGAATGGCCAGAAAAACTCCTAATACCTGGCCCAAAAAGCCAGGGAGTGACCTGGAATTTCTGAGGAAAAAAACTGGAAAAATAACTGGGCAAACTTCCAAAAGGAAATCAGACTTTAAATGGCCTAAACCTCCCCAAAAAGGTGCAAAAATAGCCCAAAACTCCTGGAATCTGTACAAAAACCATCTACAATCTGCCAAAATAGCAAGGATCGATGGGAAAGCATCAGGAAAAAATCCAGGGAAAATCAGCCTAACAAATTGGCACTAAGAAACAAAAAATCCCCTCAAAATCCATATGAAAATGGCCAGAAATAGTCCTAAAATCGACACTGAAACAGCCCAAACCGGTCAAAAATTCCAAGCATTATTGGGGAAAACATCAGGAAAAAAATCCAGGAAAAATGAACCATAGCAACGCAGGAAATTGCCTAGAAATACCCACTAAGAAACACAAAAATCCCCCAGAAATTGCACAAAGAATGGCCAGAAAAACTCCTAATACCTGGCCCAAAAAGCCAGGGAGTGACCTGGAATTTCTGAGGAAAAAACTGGAAAAATAACTGGGCAAACTTCCAAAGGAAATGAGACTTTAAATGGCCCAAAATCTCCCCAAAAAAATGCAAAAAATGGCCCAAAATCTCCTGGAATCTGTACAAAAACCATCTACAATCTGCCAAAATACACAGGATCGATGGGAAAGCATCAGGAAAAATCCAGGGAAAATCAGCCTAACAAATAGGCACTAAGAAACAAAAAATCCCCTCAAAATCCATATGAAAATGGCCATAAATAGTCCTAAAATTGACACTGAAACAGCCCAAACCGGTCAAAATTCCAAGCATTATTGGGGAAAACCTAAGGAAAAAATCCAGGAAAAATGAACCATAGCAACGCAGGAAATTGCCTAGAAATACCCACTAAGAAACACAAAAATCCCCCAGAAATTGCACAAAGAATGGCCAGAAAAACTCCTAATACCTGGCCCAAAAAGCCAGGGAGTGACCTGGAATTTCTGAGGAAAAAACTGGAAAAATAACTGGGCAAACTTCCAAAGGAAATGAGACTTTAAATGGCCCAAAACCACCCCAAAAAAATGCAAAACATGGCCCAAAAATCTCCTGGAATCTGTACAAAAACCATCTACAATCTGCCAAAATACACAGGATCGATGGGAAAGCATCAGGAAAAAATCCAGGGAAAAATCAGCCTAACAAAATTGGCACTAAGAAACAAAAATCCCCTCTAAAATCCATATGAAAATGGCCAGAAATAGTCCTAAAATCGACACTGAAACAGCCCAAACCGGTCAAAATTCCAAGCATTATTGAGGAAAACATGTGGAAAAAATCCAGGAAAAGTGAACCTTAGCAACCCAGGAAATTGCCTAGAAATACCCACTAAGAAACACAAAAATCCCCCAGAAATTGCACAAAGAATGGCCAGAAAAACTCCTAATACCTGGCACAAAAAGCCAGGGAGTGACCTGGAATTTCTGAGGAAAAAACTGGAAAAATAACTGGGCAAACTTCCAAAGAAAATGAGACTTTAAACGGCCCAAAACCCCTAAAATTGTGCAAAAAATGGCCCAAAAACTCCTGGAATCCGTACAAAAACCATCTACAATCTGCCAAAATACACAGGATCGATGGGAAAGCATCAGGAAAAATCCAGGGAAAATCAGCCTAACAAATAGGCACTAAGAAACAAAAAATCCCCTCAAAATCCATATGAAAATGGCCAGAAATAGTCCTAAAATCGACACTGAAACAGCCCAAACCGGTCAAAAATTCCAAGCATTATTGGGGGAAAACATCAGGAAAAAAATCCAGGAAAAGTGAACCTTAGCAACCCAGGAAATTGCCTAGAAAATACCCACTAAGAAACACAAAAATCCCCCAGAAATTCCACCAAAAGAATGGCCAAGAAAAACTCCTAATACCACATGGCCCCAAAATCCCAGTGAGGGATTCTTGAATTTTCTGAAGGAAAATAAACTGGAAAAAGTAACTGGGCAAACTTCCAAAGAAAAATGAGACTTTAAATGGCCCCAAAACCTCCCAAAAAGATGCAAAACAATGGCCCCAAAAACTCCTGGAATCTGTACAAAACCATCTACAATCTGCCAAAAATACAAGGATCGATGGGAAAAGCATCAGGAAAAAATCCAGGAAAAATTGAGCCTAACAAACCAGAAAAGTCCCTGACAATTGGCACTAAGAAAACGAAAAAATCCCCTAATAATCCATAGTGAAAATGGCCAGAAACATAGTCCTAAAAAGTCGACACTGAAACAGCCCAAAGCAGGTCAAAAATTCCAAGCATTATTGGGGGAAAACATCAGGAAAAAATCCCAGGAAAAGCTTTGACCTTTACAACAGGAAAAATCATGCCCTACAAAATACCCACTGAGAAACACAGAAATCCCCCAGAAATTGCACAAAGAATGGCCAGAAAAACTCCTAATATCTGCCCCAAAACCCAGTGAATGTCCTGGGATTTCTAAGGAAAAAACTGGAAAAATAACTGGGCTAACTTCCAAAGGAAATGAGGCTTAAAATGGCCCAAAACCCCCTAAAATGGCGTAAAAAAATGTCCAAAATCTCCTGGAATCTGTACAAAAACCATCTACAATCTGCCAAGATACCAAGGATCGATGGGAAAGCATCAGGAAAAATCCAGGGAAAATCAGCCTAACAAACAGGCATTAACAAACGAAAAATCCCCTCAAAATCCATATGAAAATGACCAGAAATAGTCCTAAAATCGACACTGAAACAATCTCATCCAACCTCATCCAACCTCATCACAACTCATCCAACCCCATCCCACTGAATCCATCTGAATCCAACCCCATCCAACCTCATCTATCTAATCCCAACTCATCCAATTGCATCCAACCTCATCCAACCCCATCCCAACTCATCCATCCCCAATCCATCCCCATCCAACCCCATCCAACCCCATCCCAACCCCAATCCAACCCCATCCCACTGAATCCAACCTCATCCCACCCCATCCAACCCCATCCAACCTCATCCACCCCCATTCAACCCCATCCAACCCCATCCAACCCCATCCAACATCACCCAACCCCATCCAACCCCATCAAACCTCATCTATCTAATCTCAACTCATCCAAGCCCATCCCACTGAATCCATCTACATCCAACCTCATCCAGCCCCATCCCAACTCATCCAACCTCATCCATCCCCATCCCAGCCTGTTCCCACCCCAATCCCAAAAAGTCCAGCAGTGGTAAAGGCTGAGGGAGCTGGAAGAGGGGCTCAGCCTGGAGAAAAGGAATTCCAGAGGGAATTTTCTCTGGAATTCCCAGAAAAGTTGCAGCTAGGTGGGAACAGACTCCACTCACACAGGATAAGAGGGAAACTTCCAGTGGGAATTTAGCTGGATATTGGGAACAATTCCCACCTGGAAAATGTTTCCCGTCCCTGGAAGATCTGCCCAGGGCAGGGTGGAGTCCCCATTCCCGGTGGGATTTAAATCCACGTGGATTTGTCCTTCGGGGACGCCCACCCGTGCTGGGAATGGCTGGACTGGGCCATTCCAGAGGCATTTCCCACCACCCCAAATCTCCCAAAGTCACCTCCTGCTCGTTGTGGGCCTGGATGGCCTTGTTCCACCTCCTCCGGTTGCTCGCCAGCATTTCCCGTCGCTCCTCCTCGAACGTTTTCTGGGGGACAAGCGGAATTTACCCAATTCCTGCACTGGGAACAGCTGGGCACAGGCGCTTCCCAAATCTCCTTCCCAAAGCCATTCCCAGCCTCTGAGATCCCTGGTTTCCACCCTCATCCACCCAGATTTTATCACAGCAGCATGACTCCAAGGTTATTCTTAATTTTTTCTTTTCCCAGTACATACAGAGAAGCAATTTTCCTGCCATTTTTCCCGTTTTTCAAGCTTTTTCCCCCATTAGTTTTCCTGGTTTTTTCCCGTTTTTCCAGCTTTTTTCCCCCCTAGTTTTCCTGGGGTTTTCCCCTGTTTTTCCTGCTTTTTTCCCCAATTTTCCGGCCTTTTTTCCCCATTTTTCCTGCTTTTCTTCTGGTTTTCTCTCTTTTTTCTCAGTTTACCTGCTTTTCAACCCCCAGTTTTCCTTCTTGTTTTTCCCAGTTTTTCTGCTTTTTTTCCCCAGTTTTCCTGCTTTTCCCCAATCTTCCTGCTTTTCCCCCAGTTTTCCTGCTTTTCCCCCAGTTTTCCTGCTTTTTTTTTCAAGTGTTCCTGCTTTTTTCCCCCAATTTTCCTGCTTTTCCCCCAGTTTTCCTGGTTTTTTTCCCAAATTTTCCTTCTTTTTTCCCCCAATTTCCCTTCTTTTTTCCCCCCAGTTTTCCTGCTTTTTTCCCCAGTTTTCCTGCTTTTTCCCCAATTTTCCTGCTTTTTCCCCAGTTTTCCTGCTTTTTCCCCAGTTTTCATGCTTTTTTTTTCAAGTTTTCCTGCCTTTTTTTCCCCAGTTTTCCTGGTTTTTTCCAGGTTCTCCAGCTTTTTTTTTCTGGCCTTCCTGCCTTTTCCCCCAGTTTTTCTGCTTTTTTCCCCAATTTTCCTTCTTTTTTCCCCAGTTTTCCTGCTTTTTCCCCCCATTTTCCTGTTTTTCTCCCCCATTTTCCTGCTTTCCCCCCAAATTTCCTGCTTTTTTCCCCCAGTTTTCCTGCCTTTTCCCCCAGTTTTCCTTATTTTCCTCCCAATTTTTCCTTTTTCCCCCATTTTCCTGCTTTCCCCCTAGTTTTTCCTTCTTTTTTTCCCCATTTTCCTGCATTTCCCCAGTTTTCCCCCTTTTTTCCCCCTAGTTTTCCTGGTTTTCCCCCCTGGTTTTCCTGCTTCTTTCCCTCAGTTTTCCTGGTTTTTCCACACTTTTCCTGCTTTTCCCCCAGTTTTCCTGCTCAAGTTTACCTGCTTTTTTCCCCAGTTTTCCCTGCCTTTTGCCCCAGTTTTCCTACTTTTTTTCCCCCAGTTTTCCCTTAGTTTTTTGCCCAGTTTTCCTGCTCTTTTTCATAGTTTTCCTGTTTTTTTTCCCTCAAGTTTTCCTGCATTTTCCTCAGTTTTCCTGGGTTTTTCCTAATTTTCCTTCTTTTTTCCCCTAGTTTTCCTGCTTTTTTTCCCCTAGTTTTCCTGGTGTTTCCCCCCAGTTTTCCCGCTTTTTCCCCCTGTTTTCCTACTTTTTTCCCCAATTTTCCTGTTTTTCTCCCCAGTTTTTCCTGTTTTCCCCCAGTTTTCCTGCTTTTTCCCCTAGTTTTCCCGCTTTTCCCCTAGTTTTCCTGCTTTTTGCCTCGTTTTCCTGCTTTTTCCCTCGTTTTCCTGCCCTTTTTTTCCAAGTTTTCCTGCTTTTCCCCCAATTTTCCCTCCTTTTCCCCCCATTTTCCTGCTTTTCCCCCCCTAGTTTTTCTTCTTTTTCCCATTTCCCCTGCATTTCCCCCAGTTTTCCCACTTTTTTCCCTGTTTTTTTCCCCCCTTTTCTCCCCGTTTTTCCCGGGGCACCTCGATTTGCTGCACATGGTGCCGGTGGGTTTGCAGCGTGCTCTGGGTCTGCTCCTCCATCCTCTCCAGCAGCACCTGGATCTCCTGCCCCTGCTGCTCCAGGGCCTGCTCGTACTGCACGTCCTTGGCCTCCAGATTTTGGGAAAACCGGGCAAGGGGAGGCTGGAACCGGTAGGAATTCCGCGGGAATCCTCAGGGAATGATCGAGGAGAGGTTTGGGTGGGAAGGGACCTTCAATCCCATCCCGTTCCAATCCCACCATCCCAGGGTGTTCCAGCTTTTCCTTGGATGCTCCCACGGATTCTCTGGGAATTCCAGCCCAGCTGGGAATTCCTTCCCAAAGGAATTTCCCCCTTTCCCAGGGAATTCCCTCCATTCCCGGCTCTCCCAGCTCTGGGATTGGCTCCATCCCCATCCCGACTCCTCTCTGGGAATGAATTTCAGGATCCAGGGACTTCACTGGGAATTCAGGAGGGTCTCCCTTCCCTTTTCCATCCCCGAATTCCATAAAAATCCCTCGGGATGGATCCTGAGTGTCCTGGATCCCAGAATCCCGAAATGGTTTGGGATGGGATCCGTGGACCTTCAATCCTATCCCATTCCAATCCCACCATCCCAGGGTGATCCAAATCCACCCTTGGATGCTCCCAGGGATTCTCTGGGAATTCCAGCCCAGCCAGGGATTCCTTCCCAAGCTCCCCTTTCCCAGTGGGAGCCATTCCCTAGCTCCTGCCCCTCCAGCCCTTTCCCAAATCCCAGCTCTCCTTTCCCTCTGCAAAAGGCTCCGAGGATTCCCTGGATCCTCCCCTGATCCAGCTGCACATTCCCGGCTCTCCCAGCACTCCCAGCACCTGCTGCAGCTCTCGGATCAGCTGGTTCTTCTCCTGCAGCAGCTGCTGGCACTGCTCCCGCTGCTGCTCCGGCAGCTCCCACAGCTCCTGCGGGACCCTCAAGTCCCTGGCCAGCTCCCACCTGGAGTTGATCTCCTCCAGCTTTTCCAAGCCGTGCTTGGCTTCCGCCTGCAGCTTTTCCAGCCTGCGGGAAGGCAGGGGTTCGGGGAGCTGGGATTGGGCTGGAATTGATCCAGACCTTGGGTCCTTCCCTTCCCTAAATCCCTCACCTAAATCCCTTCCCTAAATTCCTTCCCTAAATTCCTCCTTTCCTTAAATTCTTTTCCTTTCCTAAATCCCATCCCTAAATACCTTTCCTAAATTCCTTCCCTCCCCTAAATCCCTTCCCTATATTCCTTCCCCAATTCCCTTCCCTAAATCCCTTCCCCAAATCCCTTTCCTTTCCTAAATTCCTTCCCTAAATCCTTTCCCTAAATCCCTTTCCTAAATCCCTTCCCTTCCTTAAATCCCTTCCCTTCCCTAAATCCCTTTCCTTCCCTGAATCTCTTCCCTAAATCCATTTCCTCAAGGAGATTCCCGCTGGGAATTCCCACGGAGCATCCTGCTCCATCTTGGTGGAGTCAGCAGGGGGAAGGACTTGGTATTTCCTGGCTGATATCCCAAAATCTGGGAATGAGGCCGATGGGAAGGCAGGATAGGAGCACAAGGAATGATCTTGGGAATGCCAGAGGATGGAAGGGCTTTGGGAAATCCCAGCAGGAAAAATTCCCCTGTCACAGCAGGATGGGCAGGGCCTCTCCAGGAATGTGCTGAGGAATTGCAAGGAGGAATTCCAGCATGGTTTGGATGGGATTCATGGACCTCAAATCCCATCCCAATCCAATCTCATTATTCCAGGGTGATCCTAATCCACCCTTGGACACTCCCAGGGATCCTCTGGGAATTCCAGCCCAGCCAGGAATTCCTTCCCAAATCCCATTTCCCCCTTTCCCAGGGAATTCCCTCTATTCCCAGCTCTCCCAGCCTGGCATTGGATCCATCCCCATCCCCACTCCTCTCCGGGAAGGAATTTTGGAATCCAGGGGCTTCACTGGGAATTTGGGACTCCAGTAAGGGTCTCCCTTCCCTTTTCCATCCCCAAATTCCATAAAAGTCCCTTGGAATGGATCCTGAATGTCCTGAATCCCAGAATCCTGGAATGGTTTGGATGGGATACATGGATTTCAATCCCCATCCCATTCCAACTCCACCATCCCAGGGTGCTCCAGCCTTTCCTTGGATGGTCCCGGGGATTCTCTGGGAATTCCAGCCCAGCCAGGAATTCCTTCCCAAGCTCCCCTTTCCCAGTGGGAGCCATTCCCTGGCTCCTGCCCCTCCAGCCCTTTCCCAAATCCCAGCTCTCCTTTCCCTCTGCAAAAGGCTCCGAGGATTCCCTGGATCCTCCCCTGATCCAGCTGCACATTCCCGGCTCTCCCAGCCTGGCATTGGATCCATCCCCATCCCAACTCCTCTCCAGGAAGGAATTTCGGGAATTCACTGGGAATTCGGGACTCCAGGAAGGGTCTCCCTTCCATTTTCAATCCCCGAATTCCATAAAAATCCCTCGGGATGGATCCTGAGTGTCCTGGATCCCAGAATCCCAGAATGGTTTGGGATGGGATCCATGGACCTTAAATCCCATCCCGTTCCAATCCCACCATCCCAGGGTGATCCAAATCCATTCTTGGACGCTCCCAGGGATTCTCTGGGAATTCCAGCCCAGCCAGGAATTCCTTCCCAAGCTCCCCTTTCCCAGTGGGAATTCCATCCCCTGTATCCCATCCCTCCATCCTTGATCCCAAATCCCAGCTCTCCAGGAAAACTCCCTGGGCCAGGCGGGATTTGGGAGCTCATTACCAGCCCGAACTTCCCAGCGGAATTCCCAAAGTCTTGCTTACCTCTTCCTCTTCTCCTCCCCCTCCTTCTCCCGCCACCGCGATTCCCGCAGATCCGCCTCCACCTGGACGGTCGTCAGCAGCTGCGTCCCGTGGAAAAGGAGCTTGGCCAGCACCTGCCAGGGGAGGCAATTCCAGCCCGGAATGCGCCAGTCCCAGATCCTCCCCGTTCCTGGGAATCAGATCCCTAGGATCCAGCCCCAGTCCCAGTCCTGGGGAGTTCCTCTCCCGGTTTTTGGCCAATAAAGGTGGAAAACCAGGAACAAAGATGGATCCAAGAGGAAATTCCTGTCTGGTCCCAAATCCCATCATGGAATTTTGTCGCGTCATGGTGATGCCAAGAAGGAAAACACGGAACAAGGAAGAATCCAAATGAAAATTCCCATTGGATCCCAAGGATCCAGGCCCAATCCCAGTCCTGGGGAATTCCTCTCCCAGTTTTCAACCCATAAAGGAGGAAAAACAGGGATAAGGATGGATCCAGGAGGAATTTCCCATTGGATCACAAATCCTGGTCCTTGGGTTTCTCTCCTGGATTTTTGTCCCGTCATGAGGACGACAAGAAGGAAAACATGGAACAAGGATGGATCCAAGAGGAAATTCCCATTCTCCTTCCCAAATCCCACTCCCTGGGAGTTCCTCTCCTGGATTTTTGTCCCATGAAGGAGACACCAAGAAGGAAAACATTGAACAAAAACGGATCCAAGAAGAAATTCCCACTGGATCCCAAGTCCTGGTCCTTGGGTTTCTCTCCTGGATTTTTCTCCCATCAAGGAGATGATAGGAAGGAACACATGGAACAAGGAGGAATCCAAATGAAAATTCCCATTGGGATTCAGCCCCAATCCCAGTCTGGGGGAGTTCCTCTCCTGGTTTTTGGCCAATAAAGGAGAAAAAACAGAAACAAGGATGGATCCAAGAGGAAATGCCCATTGAATCCAAATAATCCAGCCCCAGTCCCAGTCCTGGGGAGTTCCTCTCCTGGTTTTTGGTCCATAAATGAGGAAAATCAGGGGTAAGGATGGAGCCAAGAGGAAATTCTTATATGGTCCCAAATCCAGGTCCTGGGGAGTTTCTCCTGGATTTTTGTCCCGTCATGGGGATGACAAGAAAGAAAACATGGAACGAGGATGGATCCAGGAGGAAATTCCCATTTTCCTTCCAAAATCCCACTCCCTTGGAGTTCCTTTCCTGGATTTTTGTCCCATGAAGGAGACACCAAGAAAGAAAACATTGAACAAGGAGGGATCCAAGAGGAAATTCCCATTGAATTCAAATGATCCATTGAAATCCAATTGATTTTTGTCCCATCAAGGCAACAAGGCAAGCAAAGAGGAAAACATGGAACAAGGAAGAATCCAAATGGAAATTCCCATTGAATCCAAATGATCCAGCCCTAGTCCCAGTCCTGGGGAGTTTCTCTCCCGGATTTTGGCCCTAAAGGAGGAAAACCAGGGACAAGGACGGATCCAAGAGGAAATTCCCAGCCCTTCCTCACCTTCCCAGTCTCCTCGATCAGCCTCAGGCCCATTCCCTGCTCTTCCTCCTCCTCCTCCTCCTCCTCCTCCTCCTCCTCTTCCTTCTCCACCTCCTCTCCAAGGGCTTCCCCGGGAGGAAAACAGGGAAAAGTCGGGATCTTTCCCACCCCAATGCTTGGGAAGGGCCTGGATCCAATCCCGAATCTCTCTGCCCCCTCAGGAGGCTCCCATGGGAAGCAGGGAGCTGGCAACAGCGTTCCCGAGGGAAATCGGGATCCAGGATTCCCCCTCTGGAGCTGGGAATGCTGCCGGGAACGCGGGACCAGCGCCTCGGGAAGAGGGAGGGGATTTTGGGACAGGGAAAGGGTTTGGGAAGGGGAAGGGAAGAGGAAGACTGGAGGGATGGGAATGTGACAAACGAGATTCCATTGATTCGGAATTCCTATTGGGAATAGGATTCTGTTGGGAATGGGATCCACAGGGAATGCGACAAATGAGATTTCATGGATCCCATGGATTTGAAATTCCTGTTGGGATTAGGGTTTGCAGGAAATGGGACAAACGAAATTCCATGGATTCAGAATTCCTGTTGGGAATGGGATCCACAGGGTGTGGAAGAAATCACGACGGGAGACAAGCACATCCGATGATGATCAACAAGTCTCGTTTATTAGCCGATATTGATTGTCTTTTATATTCTACATAATAAGCCTCATGCATAGTGCAAAGCTAAGCTCTTCATTGGCTGCATGCAACAATTGTGCTTTAGCAATCTCAGGGTTAGCTTTAGCTACTTTGCAATCTTTATGTTGAATGAATTCTTTTTCTCCTGATCTCATGACTTAGCATCCTCCTAACTGCACAAGGGCACAGGCACAGTGTCCTTGTCACGTACTAGACGTTCACCAGCCTTATTGTATCTGCACTGTGGCCTATATTATGGCCTCTCCTGCAGCCACGAATCCACAACACTCTCCATGCTTCCCATATTTCCCCGTTTTCTTTAACAGCTAGCACTCAGTGGTCATATTAGTAACATGCTTCATAACACAGCTAAAAATGATCTTCCCTCAATGATGAGTAATAAGCCCTACACCTAAGTAGCGTAAAAATTTCCTTTAGCAAACCCTAACACCCAGGATGTAACCCACCAAAAGGCTGGATAACCATTCATCAAAAGGATTATTTTCCATCCCAATTTTTTCTGTGTGTGTGCTTCAGCCACACTGAAGTTGCTGATGTATTGATTTGCTGTGATCAGATAGGTTAAAACAACACATCCTTCAAAATCCTCACAACCCGTGTCCTTGTGCTAAAAGTAAAAAAATCAACTGCTGCTCGATTCTGCAACACTGCATGTCTGAGGCTGCTAACATCTTCTGCAAGTTGGGATAAAATGTTTGTTGTTGCATTGCTCTGCTTTACAGCCCAACAAGCCAGTTTATTGAGGGAATTCAGAGCATGTGCAGTGCCTAAGCTAGGAATTAAGGAAGTTATTGTCCTTGTGGCTGGCCCCATAGCTCTACATCATCCTTGCAGTTTGGCCCTAAAGCTGTAATGCTGAGCTTATCGCGGTGTTTCTGTTTCTTGCCTCCTATTTCTAGCAATTCGTTTGTTTGGGGGCAAACAATGTAGGCTTTCAAGATAACATGGTCCTCCCACAACTTTCTGAGGCACTCCTGACCATGCTCTGTCCTCACAGATAAGGAAAACTCCCTCTGGTAGTACCTTTGCTGTGTTATTATTCCACACTATGATCTTTGCTTTTGTTTCAGCACCTAAAAGCATCCCAGGCCTTTAACACTGTTAGTGTCATTAGTGCCACAATAATGCATGCACTCTTATAGGAGAACCATGAGGGAGGGAGAGGATACATTGAGTCCATGTTGTCCAAGAAAATTGTTTATAGGGGTTGTTTCCCTGTTGAGTATTGCCAAAACAAAACATGTCTGTAGTCCAATTTTTGTGAAGTGTTCCCCTACTTTTACTGACCCTAATAAATCTAACTCCTGGGGATCCTGTGGTAGGGGTGTTTTTAAGGAGCTAATGCACTGTGCTGTAAACTCAGCTACTGAGCTAGTGGACCTAAGCGGTTGCAATGTTTCCCCAACATGGTGCTTGCTTCAGCTACTGACCCAAAAGGTGCCCGATTAAGCATGTTCTAAAACAGTTGGGAGGCGCTAGCAAGAGCTAAGCAAAAAGAAAGAATGTCCTGTCTGATTAGCCCAAGTCTTCCACACATTGTTATATCCCCATTCTTGTTTAGGTATTGCCTCTCTAGGGGAGCCCTATCATTACTAGACAGCTTAGCAAACATTTGACACATGGTTTCCCACTCATGATCACTCACTACCCACTGGCTGAGGGTATTCTAAGGAACTTGCCACAAATAGCAGTAGTATTTGTGTGCCCCGGTTTCCTGCTAACAACCATCAACCTCTCCCTTCTAGCAAGCCAATGAGCATCGCAATAATGTGTTGTTCTTTGCTTTCAAGCAATGTTAACCCACTTAATGGCCCAGAAGCCCGTGGCCTCTTGCAATGCTGTTGACCAATGGCTCGCGCGATTCCGGACATCACAAGCTAGGCATGCTAATGAGTATAACTGTCGCTGGTGTGCCCAAACAATCTTATCACAGGCGCGCAATGTATTTTAACCCATACAAAACGATCTTTCCCGCACCTAAGCATGGTTCTGAAGATGGGTGCCTAAATGTTGTAATGACTATAAATGTTAAAAAATATAAAGCTTATCAACAGTAGTACACTCCGAAGACTCGCTGATCAAGTTGTGAGTTCACTTGTCCCAGCAGTTCAAACAGAATTGGTAGCACTGCGCATAGGATCCTCTGCTTGGTCAGTGTAAGCAGGTCCTCGAAAGCAGTTCCTCTGGCACCGGTTCCATTATTCATCGTGGTTTTGCCCACCGGGCTGGTACCCATTAGTGCTTGTAGGGGTAGATACACACAGATAACCTCTTCCCCACACCAATACTTCAGCTGGACCCTGCCATTGACCAGTTTTGGATCACGATGTCGTACCCAAATTTCCTCTTTTTCCCTCTACCTGCTTGTTCTGACTAAAATGCTTAATAGCAGGAGGGGAAATTCTGCATCCCCAAAAGAACACAAAGATGGTTTTATTACAAATAATGCTTTCAGCAATTTCTCATGGGGACTCCTGAATTGATGGATACTTGTCTAGATACCTTTTTCAATGTCCCATGTGCTCTCTTTCTACTATAGCCTGACCTGTGGCGGAATGTGGTATTCTGTTGAGTGTGTGATTCCCCAATGCTCAAAACTTGTTTTAACTTTACTGCTTACATAGGCAGGCCCAGTATCTGTTTTAATGTGCTTTGGGGTTCCCATGACAGCAAAACAACTGTACAGATGTCTAATTACTTGTGAAGCTTTTTCTCCTGTTTGTGCTGCTAGCCCAAATGAATTTACTATAATGTATCTACTGTTACGTGAACATATTTTTAGGCGACCAAATGAGAGTACATGGGTAACATCCATCTGCCAGCGTTCATTAGCAGCTACCTGTGAGGGTTTATCCCTAAACCTATACCACAACCCCATTATGGATTTACTACATATGGGACAAGCTTTTACTATAGCTGAGACTTCTGCAAAGAGTGATTCCAAATTCCTGTTTTAGGCCCTTTGCATTTTGATGGAAAATAGAATGAGCTTCAATAGCAAGTTTACCCCTGGTATTGGTGACCTTTGTGCTAAGGAGACTAATTTATCAGCTTCGAGCATTGCCCTCTCCTAATCAATATCCCACTTATGGCTCCTGACATGAATTACTGCATACTGATGTTCCCTCATCTTTGTACCTTCTGTAATTGTAGAAATAATTCAAACAATCTTTTTGTTCCCTACTTCCTTGATTTCTGCTGTCTCAATTCTTTTTACCACACCTGCCACATAAAGTGAATCAGTAACTATATTCAATGGTTCCTTAAATGTTACCATTGCCCACACTACTGCTAATAGCTCTAAGGTTTGTAAAGTGTCTGCTTCTTCTGCTGTCAATATTTTATGCACCCATTGTCCCTTCTCTTGCCAAGTTATGGCAGCTGTTCGAGATTTCTGTCCAGCATCCGTGTAGATGGTCAAGGCCCCTGAAATAGGACACGCTTCCTGCTTTGGTCGTGTGAGCCAAGTAGTTTGCCCGATCCACTGCAGTGGTGGTGATGACAACACCTCAGTTGAAATGATGCTGCCTCCGTTGAGTATCGCTTTCTGCAGTTCCTCGCTGTTGTTCAGGTACCACCGTAGATCGTCCTTTTTCATGGGCAGGTATATTGTAGCTGACTCTTGACCCGAGACCTGTAGCACACGTTCTCGGCCTTTCTGGATCAGCATAGCTAAAGCCTCGATTTTTTGAACCAGAGTTTTGTTTTGCTGTAGTGGCGGGGTGAGCCATTCCAGTACCCATGTCTCCCCTGTTTTCTTTAAACATTGAGATAATGCTCCCAGAAGATGTTCAGTGTCATAGCAAATTGTTAAGTCCACAGGATGATCTGGATCTCATCGCCGTACTTGTCCTTGTACAATACAGTCCGTAATTTTCTGAAGAACTTGATGATGTTCTGCAGTCAGGGTGACTGGTGTGGTTGGATCCATACCCCTCAGTAGTGGACGAAGCTGTGATAGCAAGTTGTTAGGGATGCTGACAATTGGCTTTAACCACTGTAAATCTCCGAGCAACTTCTGTGCATCATTAAGGGTTTTAATGTCCGTTTGCAAGGTTAATTTTTGTGGAGTAATTGTTTGATTACGCAGGAGTAGGCCAAGATACTTCCATGGGGTTGTACGCTGAATCTTTTCTGAACCTATCACTAAATTATAATCCATTAGGGTTGCCTGAATTTGTTGTATTTGTTGATCCGAAAATTCTTGTTTTTGAGCAAACAAGACATCATCCATATATTGATATATTGTTGTTGTGGGCCACTGTCATCGCAAGGGTTGTAGAGCAGCATCTACAAACAACTGACACAAGGTGGGGCTGTTGCGCATCCCTTGTGGTAACACTGTCCACTGAAATCTTTTATCCGGACCTTCTCTGTTTATTGCAGGCAAAGTAAAAGCAAATCTTTGAGTGTCCTTTGGATGCAACGCAATCGTAAAAAAGCAATCCTTTAAATCAATAATTAACATTGGCCAACCTTCTGGTAACATTGCAGGATTAGGTAGTCCAGGTTGTAAAGCCCCCATTGCTTCCATTTGTTCATTAACAGCTCTCAGATCTTGTAAAAATCGATATTTCCCAGATTTCTTTTTTATAACAAAAATTGGTGTATTCCATGGGCTAGTGGATAGTTTTAAATGTCCCTGTTGCAGTTGTTCCTCAACTAGGATATGTGCCTGCTGAAGACTTTCCCGTTTTAAAGGCCATTCGCGAAACCCATACCCGGTGTGTTTTGTTTTCCAGGTAAGGGGGAATTGGAAAAGTCCAGGCAATGGCCATTATGCCAAAGAGCTCAGTTGTAGGACCACTCCTAGCTGAGACAGTACATCCCGTCCAATGAGGGATTGTACAGTGGGTGGCAATTGTGTGATGGAGAAAGTTGTTGTAATGGTTTTACCATCTATAGTTACTTGCAGCATCGGTGATTCGGCTGGCCAGAGTCATTCCACCCTCCGGTAACTGTGGTGGTGGAGGGGTTGTAGTGTGGCCAGTGTGGTGGCCAGCATGATGGTGCAATAATGCTGGAATCAGCTCCTGTATCCATAAGTCCAGTAAGGGAGTGCTTGTGGCCCTGGTACTCCAGACGAACTTTCATTTTCGGTCTGTCTGTCAAATCCAAAATCAACAGTGTCAGTCCTCCAGTAGATCCAAATCCTTTCTCTCCTCAGGGGTTCTGGTTGCGAGGTTGTATAGTCCTGGTAGATTGAGGCAAAGGAATTAGTTGTGCCAATTTTTGTCCTTGTATTTGCACAGGTGGATAAAGCGTGTAAACCATTATCATGATTTCTCCCACATAGTCAGCATCAATTATGCCTGGCAGCACAAATAGTCCCAGCATAGATGCAGATGACCTGCCGGCGATGCTCCCATTACTTCCCGTTTATTACTATAGGTCCTTTAACACCCGTGGGGATCTTATGAGGGTGAGTAGTCATCAACGCTGTTTCTACTGCGGCTGCCAGGTCCAAGCCGAGGCTGCCCCTTGTAGCTGGTTGAAGTCGGCTGGATGGTTGTGGGCGGGGGTAGCTGTGCTTCAGCTACTTATTTGTCTTGTGGCGACTGCGACTTCAGCGCTGGTGTTGTAGTTTCCGACCGTCTGCGACAGGCATTGGTGTTATGGGTATCAGCTTCGGCACTTCTGACACCATACGCCCACTGCAGCACACTCCTTGCATATGTGTCCCATGCCCCCCGCATCGGAAGCATTTCACTCGCCCTCCTTGAGATGACTGGCGGCTGACTGCTGCGTTCGCGGAGAGGTGCAAAGAGCTGCCATCACCTGAGTCTGAGCTGCCTCTGCCTGCTTCTTAAGCCCCTACCCCAAGTCCTTAATAGCCTCCACTAATGGGGCTTGATTTCCTGTGGGCATTGCTGCTGCTCTCTCTAAGGCTTCCTCTATCACCCACTGAGGGTCCCTAAAGTGTTTATAAGAGATTTAGTGGCAGGGTTTCTGTTTTGCATAACACATTGCTTTAACAATATACCGTGCATGTAAATCGGAACTCCTGCTCTTTCAATAGCTGCTGCAACCTTATCTACAAAAGCTCCCAAGGTCTCATCTCGTCCCTGCTTCATTTGCATATAAAAGGGCACCCCACCAGGCTCTTTTACTTTATCTATAGCCAACCGAACTAATCGCATAGCTTCCCGACACTTATCTGGCCCTATTGTCGCCTGAGCTTCCGTACGAGTATATGGACCTAGCCCCATAAACTCATCCATTGTGACACCATTTAACGGATCAGCTGCTTCCCTCCGTATTGACACACATTCATTAACTAATGCTGACCAATGAGTGTTAAAGAGTAATTGCTGATGTTGCGAGAATATAAGTTTCACTATGCCTCTACAGTCTGCTGGTAACAGCACCTGAGTTCCAAACAAATAATCTAACATTTGTTTAACAGGCTCACTTGTAGATCCATATTTACTTGCAGTTTCTCTCAATTGCGACAACAATTTCCAATCAAGAGCAGTAATATTTGCCAGCAGACCCCCTCCTTGTGCAGGTTGAAAAGTGACTGAACAGGCCAATTCTGTTGCTATCTGCACCGCATCATCGTCCCCCCGACCCATGCGATCTTTTGCTAAGGTCGCCCATGCCTCCCGCCGCTCCCTTGCCATGGCCTCCGCTAGGTCAGATTCTGTCCCAGGGATCGGCTCCATGGCATTGCGGGAGTCTGAGGCTTGCGGTACAGGGGGTGGTGGCGGAGCTGAGGGCTGCAAGCAACCACCAGAGTCTGTTCCAGTCCCTGCATCTACGAGCTGTACTGGTGGCAAATATACTGTAGGAACACTAGGTGGCAATTGCACTGCATCTGCTAGCTCTCTACTGTAAGCTCTGTTCTTATCCTGTGCGGTCGTAGCTTGCTGCGCAGCATTCTTTTCTGCTTGATACTTTAATAGCTCATTATTTACAACACGCCATAGTTTCCCTAACTTCTTGGCTGTTTTATCATCCTCTATTGTTAATTCCCATAATTTATCTCCTAATTTTTTCCACTCACTCAACTCATGCACTGTATGCGGATTTACAAAGCACCCCTGTGCATACCCATAAGCTAATAACCCCGGCAATTCCTTCTGCAAGTCTATACCCCTAACTTGCCTTTTCTGAAGGAATGCACTAAATAAATCATATGCTGCTTGCCTTTCCATACCTCTGTTTTCGTCGGCGCCGTTGCAGCTCTCCAAGGTCGCGGCAGCACGTATCAGCCGAGCTCGTCTATACGGCCACTCGGGGCTCGGAGTGCCGTTTGGCCACTCTTATCGCCGTCCTCGCTGCATAGGACCTGAACCCCTTCGTCGAACCTCCCCGTCTGAGCCGCCAAAGGTCTTGGTCCCTGTTCCGGGCGCCAGATGTGGAAGATCACGACGGGAGACAAGCACATCCGATGATGATCAACAAGTCTCGTTTATTAGCCGATCTTGATTGTCTTTTATATTCTACATAATAAGCCTCATGCATAGTGCAAAGCTAAGCTCTTCATTGGCTGCATGCAACAATTGTGCTTTAGCAATCTCAGGGTTAGCTTTAGCTACTTTGTAGTCATTTAGCAATCTCAGGGTTAGCTTTAGCTACTTTGCAATCTTTATGTTGAATGAATTCTTTTTCTCCTGATCTCATGACTTAGCATCCTCCTAACTGCACAAGGGCACAGGCACAGTGTCCTTGTCACGTACTAAACGTTCACCAGCCTTATTGTATCTGCACTGTGGCCTATATTATGGCCTCTCTCCTGCAGCCACGAATCCACAACACTCTCCATGCTTCCCATACACAGGGAATTCGACAAATGAGATTCCATGGATCCCATGGATTTGGAATTCCTGTTGGGAACGGAACCCACAGGGAATGTGACAGACAAGATTCCATGGATTCAGAATTCCTGTTGGGAATGGGATCCACGGGGAATGTGACAAACGAGATTCCATGGATTCCCTGAATTTGGAATTCCTGTTGGGAATAAGATTCATGGGGAATGTGACAAATGAGATTCCATGGATTTGGAATTCTCTTGGGAATAGGATCCACAGGGAATGTGACAAATGAAATTCCATGGATTCGGAATTCCTGTTGGGAATGGGATCCACGGGGAATGCAAAAATGAGATTCCATGGATTCCATGGATTTGGAATTCCTGTTGTGATTGGGGTTCGCAGGAAATGTGACAGACGAGATTCCATGGATTTGGAATCCCTTACTGGGAGTAAGATCCATGGGGAATGTGACAAATAAGATTCCATGGATCCAGAATTCCTATTGGGATTGGGATCTATGGGGAATGTGACAGACGAGATTCTATGGATTTGGAATTCCTAGTTGGAATAGAATCCACAGGGAATTCACAAATAAAATTCCATGGATTCGGAATTCCTGTTGGGAATGGGATCCATGGGGAATGTGACAAACGAGATTCCATGGATTCCCTGAATTTGGAATTCCTGTGGGAATAAGATCCATCAGTAATGTGACAAACAAGATTCCATGGATTTGGAATTCCTATTGGGATTGGGATCCACCGGGAATGTGACAAACGAAATTCCACGGATTCGGAGTTCCTGCTGGGTCAGGCTGGGGAAAAATGGTGCTTTCCATCCCAATTTCCCCTAAAAACAGGGAAAAGTGGGATCCTGACCCAGCCCCAGCTGGAAATGGCAATCCCTGGAAGTGGGAATCCCTGAGCCCCTGCAGGAGTTGGGAATGTTTGGGATCCAGGGCTCTGGGGACACTCTGGGGACAGTCCTAGGTACCTGTCCCCTCCTGCTGGAATGTTCCGGGAACTGGGAAAGGTCCTGCCCCCTGGGATTGGATCCGGAGCTCTGGGATTTGGTTTGGGATGAATCCTGAGCCTTTGGGATGGATCCTGAGCCTGGGATCGGGTTTGGGATGGATCCTGATCCCTGGAATTGGGTTTGGGATTGGATTTTGAGCCCTGGGAGTGAATTTGGGATGGATCCTGAGCCTTGGGATGGATCCTCGTCTCTGGGATTTGGTTTGGGATGGATCCTGAGCTCTGGGATTGGGTTTAGGATGGATCCTGAGTTCTAGGATTGGGTTTGGGATGGATCCTGAGCTCTGGGATTGGGTTTGGGATAGATCCTGAACCCTGGGATGGATCCAGGGTACTGGGAATGAATTTGGGACGGATCCTGAGCCTGGGATCGGGTTTGGGATGGATTCTGAGGCTGGGATTTGGTTTGGGATGGATCCTGGTCCCTGGAATTTGGTTTGGGATTGGACTTTGAGCTCTGGGAGTGAATTTGGGATGGATCCTGAGCCTTGGGATGGATCCTGAGCCTGGGATTTGGTTTGGGATGGATCCTGAGTTCTGGGATTGGGTTTGGGATGGATCCTGAACCCTGGGATGGATCCAGGGTACTGGGAATGAATTTGGGATGGATCCTGAGCCTGGGATTGGGTTTGGGATGGATCCTGAGCCTTGGGATGGATCCTGAGCCTGGGATTGGATTTGGGATTGATCCTGAGCCTGGGATTGGGTTTGGGATGGATCCTGATCTCTGGGGTCAGGTTTGGGATGGATCCTTATCCCTGGGGTCAGGTTTGGGATGGATCCTGATGCCTGGGGTTGGGTTTGGGACGGATCCCGAGCTCCGGCTCAGCTTTGAGCCCGGCTCGCGTTTGAGGGGAGCCCCTGAGCTCCAGCCCTGTCCCGCTTTGGGACCCGCAGCACCAGCCCCGCCCCGGAACACCGGGCGAATCCCGCGGGAACGGCTCACCGGCGCCGGACATCCACGCGGCTGCGGCGGGGGGCGATCCACTGCTGGCGCTGCCATTCCGAACCGGGCTCGGAAACGGGCCGGGGCTCAGAACCGGCGCCGGGCTCAGAACTGGGACCGGGCTCGAAACCGAGACCGAGATCAGGAACAGCACCGGGATCAAAACCGGGCTCAACGCGGGAGCCGCGATCAGCACCGAGACCGAGATCAGAACCGGCACTTGGCTCGGCACCGGGAGCGGGCTCGGCACCGGCACCGGGCTCAGCACCGGCACCGGGCTCAGCACCGGGATCGGCACCGGAATCGGCATCGGGCTCAGCACCGGCACTGGGCTCAGCACCAGGACCGGGCTTGGCTTGGCACCGGGCTCGAGCTGCGCGGGCTCCGGGTTCGGTGCCGGTGCCGCCCCCTCCTGCTCCTGCTCCATGGCCACACCTGAGCGCGGGTGCGCGCCCGTCACTGCGCATGCGCGGGCACGGGAGCGTCCCTCGTTGCCAAGCAATGCGTGGGCGCGGCATCGCCTTCGCTCTGCTGCGCATGCGCAAACCTGGGAGAGGCCGTCGTTGCCAAGCAACGAGTGAGCGTGGTGTCACCTGAGTGCTGCTGCGCATGCGCAGTTATGGGTGCGTTACTCGTTCCCAGGCAACGCGCGGAAAAATCGAAGAGCGTCGCTGCGCATGCGCAGTGAGCGTCTCGTTGCTTAGCAACGGTGGGAGCATCATGGCGCAGCCCTCCTCCCAATTTTCCAGATCCGGCGCGTTTCCGTGGGAAGCACCGGGAAAAATGGCACAGGGAGAGCACTTCCCGCTTCTTCCCACTGGAATGTAGTCACAGGGAGATAGGGATGGGTTTGGAATGAGGGGAGGGGCTGGGATGGAATTCCCAGAGGATCCCTGTCAGTGTCCAAGGAAAGGTTGGAGCAACCTGGGATGGGAGAATTCCCTGCCCATGGAATGGGATGGGATTTCAGGTCCATGGATCCCATCCAAACTATTCCAGGATTCTGGGATCCAGGACACTCAGGATCCATCCCGAGGGATTTTTATGGAATTTGGGGATGGAAAAGGGAAGGGAGACCCTTCCTGGAGTCCCAAATTCCCAGTGAATTCCCAAAATTCCTTCTCAAAGAGGAGTTGGGATGGGGATGGATCCAATGCCAGGCTGAGAGAGCCGGGAATGTGCAGCTGGATCAGGGAAGGATCCAGAGAATCCTCGGAGCCTTTTGCAGAGGGAAAGGAGAGCTGGGATTTGGGAAAGGGCTGGAGGGGCAGGAGCCAGGGAATGGCTCCCACTGGGAAAGGGGAGTTTGGGAAGGAATTCCTGGCTGGGCTGGAATTCCCAGAGAATCCCCGGGCACGGATCCCATTCCCCATTCCCGGGATGAGCTTCTCCCGCATCCCGAGTTCCAGGATTCCTGGCAGCTCCATGGATTCCATGGATTCGTTCCCTCCTCGCTCAGCATTCCCGGGCCTCTCCCGCCCCCGGGAATGCGTTGCCATGGGGTTGCCATGGAATTTGTACCCGCAGTTTCCATGGAAATCGCAGGAAGCCGGGAATGGGATATGGGGGGTGGGGGAGGGGAGGGATGGGGGCCGCTGCCAGGGCCCCGCATGGAAAAAATTCCAGCCCTTCCCCACCCCTGGCTCCCCCAAATCCTGCTCTTTTCCCTCTCTGGAGATGCCGGGAATGTTCATTTTCAAGGGAATTCCGCCCCTCGTGGGGCTGGTTTGGGGATCGGGGAGAGAGAATGCTCATTCATGGAATTATCCCGGCTGGAATTTGGGATATCCCGGCCCCTCTCCCGCGTCCCTTTGGAAGTGGGATTGCTCCAGCCATCCAAAGAATCCCCTCCAGGGATGATGAGGCGGGAAAAGAAGGGAAAATCCAGGATTTTTGTCCCGGCCTCGTATCCCAATCCCTTCCCAGCCCCGATCCCGCTGTTCCCGAAGGATGAGGAAAACCGGGAAAAGCCCCCGGGGTGATCCCACGGCCCGACCCCTTCATCCCACCCTCATTCCCAGGATTTGGGCTGGAAAAACGAATTTTCTACTTCTTAAAACCCAACCCGAAGTGAATTATCGGAGCAAATCATGGGATCTCCGCCTTGCTGGGACTCCCCGGGGCCGAATTCCTTGGAATGCTGCGGGGAGCGGGGAGGATTTTTCCATCTCCAGGTTTTTCCAAGCCGGGAGATGGCAGCAGGCACCCGCGGCATTCCTGGGAGCGGGAGCAGCTCCTTCCCAACCCTCTGGAAGCGGCTCCAACTTCTCCCTCTCCCAAATCCCGGCCGGATCCTCAGGAGCTCGTTCCCTCCTCCAATATTTCCCTGGGAAAAAGTGAGTGAATCCCATTTTTTAAATTTTTTAATTTTTTTTCCCCTCCCGCGATGATGGGAGAGGCGCTGCGAACAAATCCCGGCAGATTTTGATTCCCGGCTCTCCGTGCCAATGGAAAAAAGGGCAGATTTGGGGAAGCGGGGGAGGGGGGTGGGGAAGAGCAACGGTTTCCCGGAGCGACGGGATCGCCTTTGGGGATAAAAAAAATTAAAAAAAAAAAAAGAAAAAGGGAGAAGCATGGGATGGCTCAGCCGCCTCCTCAGCCAGTTCTCCTGTGAGTCCCGCGCCGGGAATGGGGCAGGGATTTGGGATCGCGCTCGGATTTCGGGATGGGGAACGGGCAGCTGCGGGTTTTTACCGAGGGTTTCTCCCAAACTTTGTGTGGGCGAGGTTGGGATGGAGCGGGAGGAGGATGAGGAGGGAGCGGGGTGCTGCTCCCGCGTCCCAACTCCGCGGAGATTCCCGGAGGGATTTTTGGGGATCCTCTCCAACCACCCATCCATGGATTCCCGCGGAGATTCCCGGAGGGATTTTTGGGGATCCTCTCCCCCCCGTCCATGAATTCCCGCGGAGATTCCCGGCCCTGCGGATCCAGCCGGAGCCGGAGCGGGGGAATTGCGCAGCTCCGTGCGTGGGAGAGGCGCCGCTGGAGCTCGGGAATGGGAATCCAGGGATCCACGGGGGGATGCAGGGATCCACGGAAGGATCCCAGATTTCCCCAGCTCCGGAGAGAGGGATTTGCCAAAGATACCGGGATTCCTGTGCCTTGTGCACTCGCGAAAAGGATTTGGAGTCCCTAAAAAAATAAAATCGAGGTGGATTAGCCAGGATCTGGAATTCCAAATAACGGGAATTTATTTACTTATTATTTATTCACAAATAATGGGAATTTATTTATTCCCTTGGGATTCTTGCCCGTCTTTCAGGGGTCGTATCCCGCTTGTCCCATCTGGAACGGGGAAAATTTGGGAGCAGCAGGGGAGGAGAGGGAGCGGGGATGAGGATGTGGGAATGGGAATGGGAATGGGGATGGGAATGAGCCTGGACACCGTTCCCGGGTGAATCGCAGGCAGGGATAGATCCTCTGGGCTGGGAGAATCCCGGCTGGAAGAGGGGCTGTAAATCCACGGGAATTCCCACCTGGAATTTCTGGAAGCGCTCACCCCCCTCATATCCCTATTCCCACTTGGAATTCCCAGCGCATCCCAGGACAGAAGCCACCCCAAAAATTTGGGATGAGCAGCATCCCAGTGCTCCGCTCCTCTTCCCGCTTTTCCCTCTGGCATTCCCGCTCTGGGATCGGGATCGGGACTCGTCCCGCGGGCGGAATTCCAAGGATCCATCCCGGGTATCCCGGGGCCGGGAAGGTGCCGCCGCTTCCCGGGGGAGTGGCGGCGCCCCGGGACCGCCTCCCGCTCCTTCCCCCTTCCTGCCCCGGCTCCTTCCGCGCTCTGGGAGCCGCTCCCGCTTCTCCCGGGATCCCCCCCGCACCTGGGGAAGGGATTCCCGGGGATCCGCGCCCGAATTCCCGCCTGATTCCCAAAACTCTGCGGGACGCTGGTGGGATTCCTCCCCTCGCCTCCTCCACCCCGTGCAGGTGAGGGGATCCAGGAGTTTTTCCTGCTTCCCACTTTTTCGTGCCGGGAAGAGTTTTCTGGAAGTGATTCCGGCACGCGCGGGATCGGATTCCAGCGGGATCCAGCGGGAAGGTGAGAGCCGCTTCCCGGCCTCGGGAAAAGCCGAGGGAATCCGATTCCCAGCATTCCGGGCAGGTGGGAAAACCGGGATGAGCTCCGCGGGGGAATCGCGGAGGTGGCGTTGGGAAGCTCGGGAATTTGGGAATATGAGAGCCGAGGATCGGGAATTCCCTGGGATCTGCTGGAATCCCAGTTTTCCGGGCCCTGGGGCGGTTCCTGGAGCAGGGAATTGGGAATGTTGTGGATCCTGCTGGGTTTTGGTGGATCCAGGGATTCCCTTGGGATCCGGAGCACTGGGATTGGGATATCCAGGGAATGTCCGACCCTCGGACAGGGATTGGGAAAGTTCCTGCTGGAAGTGGCTGGGAATGCCCCAGAGGGACATCCCGGGAATGACTGACCGGGAACTGGGGAGGATTTGGGAATCTCGGAGGTGCTGCAGGTGGGAAATCCCGGGAGCAGGATGCAAATCCCGGCCTCAGGGATATCCTCGAGCTCTTCCAAGGGCTGGGAATGCAGTGTGGGAATCCTCTGCGCTTTTTTCCTGGTGGATGAAGTTGGAAATCTGGGAATTCTCCGGGTGGGATATGGAGGGGTAAAACCTGGGATAACCGGCAGGGAAATACCGCAGGGATAAAAGAGGCTTTCCCATGGAAAAATCCCGCTGGTTTGGCTGAGTTTTCCCTCGGGATGGATCCTAGGAAGGATCCCAGGAAGGAGGGAAATGGATCCTAGGAAGAACAGGGATGAATCCAGGGAAGAATCTCAGGAAGGATCCTGGAAAGGATGGGGAGGGATCCAAGAAGAGCAGGGAAGGATCCCAGGAAGGATCCCAGGAAAAACAGGGATGGATCCTGGGAAAGATCCTGGGAAGGACAGGGATGGATCCCATGAAAAACAGGAATGGATCCCAGAAAGGACAGGGATGGATCCCAGGAAGGATCCCAGGAAGAGCAGGGATGGATCCTGGAAAGGAGGGGGGTGGATGCTGAGAAGGGCGGGGATGAATCCAGGAAGGATCCCGGGAAGAATCCTGGGAAGAATGCTGGAAAGGATCCTGGGAAGGACAGGGATGGATCCCAGGGAGAATCCCAGAAAGGATCCCAGAAGGAATCCCAGAAAGGATCCCAGGAATAACAGGGATGGATCCCAGGAAGGATCCCAAGAAGGATCCCAGGAAGGACAAGGATGGATCCCAGGAAGGATCCCAGGATAATCCCGGGAAGGATCCCAGGAAGGACAGGGATGGATCCCTGGGAGGATCCCAGGAAGGATCCCAGGAAGGATCCCTGGAAGGATCCCTGGAAAAACAGGGATGGATCCTGGGAAGAATCCCAGGAAGGATCCCAGGAAGGACAGGGATGGATCCCAGGAATAACAGGGATAGATCCCCCGAAAGATCACAGGAAGGACAGGGATAGATCCCTGGAAGGATCCCAGGAAGAATCACGGGAAGAATCCCAGAAAGGATCCCAGAAAGGATCCCGGGAAGGACAGGGATGGATCCCAGGAAGAATCCCGAACAGGATCCCAGAAAGAATCCCAGAAAGGATCCCAGGAAGGACAGGAACATTGGGATCACAGAGAGGCAGTTTGAGGAAGCAGCAGAGAAAAAAAAGGGGAACAGGAAGAGGCTGAGGCTCCCGACAGCCCCCAGGAAACCTCGAAAAACTCCGGAGCTGGGCCCAAAAAATCCCTTCTGGCAAAATCCCGGGATCCAACAGGAAAATCCCGGAATCTGACAGGAAGATCCCAGGGATCTGATGGGAAAATCCTGGGGTCTGACAGGATGATCCTGGGATCCAACAGGAAAATCCCAGAATCTCATGGCAAAATCCCAAAATCTGACAGGAAAATCCCAGGATCCAACAGGAAACTCTTGGAATCCAGTAGGAAAATTCTGGGATCCAGTGGATCCACGGAGCATCCCAGAAATCCGGGAAAACTGGGATATTTGGAGGGGTGGAGTTGGTACATCCCAGGAAAATAGAAATTATTCCCAGGGCCAGGGAATTTTCCTGGGATCTGAATTTTCCCTGCTTTTATCCCAGCGGGATCCTGGGATCTCCAGGGTTATCCAGGTGCAATCCAACCTTTTCCAGCTGGAGATTGAGGCTGGAAAATCGGGAATATCGATATAAATAAAGGGAGTTGTTTGATTTGGGGCGATTCCAAGCGGGAAATGTTCCCAAGAAAAAAAGTGGGAACGGGGTTTTAGATGAAAAGGGGAATTTTGGGATTAAGGGATTAATGTCGGACCTGTGGGAATGGTGAGAATGTGGGAATGATGGATACGTGGGAACGATGGGAATATGGGAATTATGGGAAAATGGGAATGAGAAATATCTGGGAATGAGGGATATGTGGGAATATGGGCATGAGGGATACCTGGGAATTAAGGATATTTGGGAATGATGGGAATTATGAATATCTGGGAATGATGGGAATATGAGGATGATGGATATCTGGGAATGATGGGAATACGGGGAATGATGGATATCTAGGAATGATGGGAATGATGGGAATGATGGATATCTGGGAATGATGGGAATATGGGAATGATGGGAATATGGGAATGAGAAATACCTGGGAATGATGGAAATATGGGGATGATGGGAATATGGGAACGATGGATATCTGGGAATGATGGGAAAATGGGAATGATGGGAATACAGGGAATTATGGGAATATGGGGATGATGGATATCTGGGAATGATGGGAATATGGGAATTATGGGAAAATGGGAATGAGAAATATCTGGGAATGAGGGATATGTGGGAATATGGGCATGAGGGATACCTGGGAATTAAGGATATTTGGGAATGATGGGAATTATGAATATCTGGGAATGATGGGAATATGGGGATGATGGATATCTGGGAATGATGGGAATATGGGAATGATGGGAATATGGGAATGAGAAATACCTGGGAATGATGGAAATATGGGGATGATGGGAATATGGGAACGATGGATATCTGGGAATGATGGGAAAATGGGAATGATGGGAATACCTGGGAATTATGGGAATATGGGGATGATGGATATCTGGGAATGATGGGAATATGGGAATTATGGTAAAATGGGAATGAGAAATATCTGGGAATGAGGGATATGTGGGTATGATGGGAATATGGGGATGATGGGAATATGGGAATGATGGATATCTGGGAATGATGGGATCCCATGGAATTCCTGGGACTGGCTGCAGGGCAGGGAATGACGAGGGTGGGAACAGCCAGCCGGAATTCCAGAGGTTTTATGGATCAAGAATCACATCCCCAACAGCCAAAAAAAAAAAAAAAAAAAAAATTGGGATTGAGCTTGAGGATCCCTGATCTTCCTGGGAACTTCCTGGAATTCCAGGAGCTGCTTCCCGAGGCTGTTCCCACCTGGAGAAGTTTTTCCTTCCCAGATGGTTGGGCCTGAATCCGTTCCCGGCTCGGGAACATCGGGAACACGGAGCTCCTGCCCCGTTCTCCCCGATTCTGAGTCATTCCCAGCGCGTGGGACTGTCCCGGGGGCGGATCCCCGGGAAAAGGTCGGATTCCCGGGAAGAGGCTGCTCAGGGGGAAAGGGGATGTGGGGAGAGAAGGGAAAGAGGGAAAATGGGATGCAGGGGAAATGGGGAGCTGGAGGAGATGGGGTGCAGAGGGAAGTGGGAACTGGGAAAAATGGGATGCAGGGAAAATGGGATGCAGGGGAGATGGGACAAAGGGAAAATGGGAAACTAGGAAAATGGGATGCAGGGGAGATGAAACAAAGGGAAAATGGGAAGTGTTGGAAAGTGGGATACAGGGAAAATGACAAGCATGGGAAAATGGGATGAGGGAAAATGGGATGCAGGGGAGATGGGATACAGGGAAAATGGGAAGTGTGGGAAAATGGGGTGAGGGGGAGATGGGATGCAGTGGAATTGGGAAGCAGAGGAGGTGGAGTGCAGGGAAAATTGGAAATATGGGAAAATGGGATACAAGAGAGATGGGATCCAAGTGGAAATGGGAAGCAGGGGGAGCCGGAAATCGAATGAGATGGGAAGCATGGAAAATGGGATGCTGGAAAACTGGGATGCAGGAAAATTGGGATGCATGGAAAAACAGGGAGCTGGAGGAGATGGGATACAGGGGAAGATGGGAAACTGGGAAAATGGGAAGCAGAGGAGACGGGACAAAGGGAAAATGGGAAGTGTGGGAAAGTGGGATACAGGGGAAATGAGAAGCATGGGAAAATGGGATGCAGGGGAGATGGGATACAAGTGGAAATGGGAAGCAGGGGGAGCCGGAAATCGAATGAGATGGGAAGCATGGAAAATGGGATGCTGGAAAACTGGGATGCATGGAAAAACAGGGAGCTGGAGGAGATGGGATACAGGGAAAATGGGATACAGGTGGAAATGGGAAGCAGGGAAACCGGGATGTAGGTGGAGGTGGGAAACATGGGAAAATGGGATACAAGAGGATAAATGGGAATTTGAAAAATGGTATTTGAAAAATGGGATGCAGGGAAAATAGGGAGTGTGGGAAAATGGGATACAGGAGAGATGTGAAGCAGAGAAAATGGGATACAGGTGGAATTGGAAGCAGGGAGAGATGGGATGCAGTGGAATTGGGAAGCAGAGGAGGTGGAGTGCAGGGAAAATTGGAAATATGGGAAAATGGGATACAGGGGAGATGGGATCCAAGTGGAAATGGGAAGCAGGGGAGCTGGAAATCAAATGGGAAGGGAAGCATGGAAAATGGGATGCTGGAAAACTGGGATGCAGGAAAATTGGGATGCATGGAAAAACAGGGAGCTGGAGGAGATGGGATACAGGGAAAATGGGATACAGGTGGAGTTGGGAAGCAGGGAAACCAGGATGTAGGTGGAGGTGGGAAACATGGGAAAATGGGATACAAGAGGATAAATGGGAATTTGGAAAACGGTATTTAAAAAATGGGATGCAGGGAAAACGAGAAGTGTGGGAAAATGGGATACAAGAGAAATGTGATACAGGGAAAAGGGGATACAGGTGGAATTGGGAAGCAGGGAGAGATGGGATGCAAAGAAGAAGGGAAGCAGGGAAAATGGGATGAGAGAGGAGATGGGGAGCACAGGAACACGAGATGCATGGAAAAGTGGGGAGCTGGAGGAGGTGGGATACAGGGGGAGGTGGGAAACTGGGAAAATGGGAAGCAGAGGAGATGGGATGTGAGTCTCTGCCCAGCCACATCCACTCTGATGTCTTCCCACTCTGGAAAAGGTGGAATAACTGCCGGGAGTGGGGAATAACCCTATGGCACAATGGGAGCTGGATGGGAGAGCCGGGATTTGGGAAAGGGCTGGAGGGGCAGGATCCAGGAAGTGGCTCCCACTAGGAAAGGGGAGCCTGGGCTGGGATCTTGGGAAGGAATTCCTGGCTGGGCTGGAATTCCCAGAGAATCCCTGGGAGAGTCAAAGGGTGGATTTGGATCACCCTGGGATGGTGGGATTGGAATGGGATGGGATTGAAGATCCATGGATCTCATCCCAAACCATTCTGGGATTCTAAGATCCAGGACACTCTGGATCCATCCCGAGGGATTTTTATGGAATTTGGGGATGGAAAAGGGAAGGGAGACCCTTCCTGGAGTCCCAAATTCCCAGTGAAGCCCCTGAATTCCCGAAATTCCTTCCTGGAGAGGAGTTGGGATGGGGATGGATCCAATGCCAGGCTTGGAGAGCCGGGAATGTGCAGCTGGATCAGGGGAGGATCCAGGGAATCCTCGGAGCCTTTTGCAGAGGGAAAGGAGAGCTGGGATTTGGGAAAGGGCTGGAGGGGCAGGAGCCAGGGAATGGCTCCCACTGGGAAAGGGGAGCTTGGGAAGGAATTCCTGGCTGGGCTGGAATTCCCAGAGAATCCCTGGGAGCGTCCAAAGAAAGGTTGGATCACCCTGGGATCCTGGAGGTGCGGGCTTGGAATGGGATGGGATTTCAGATCCTTCCCACCCAAACCATGCCGGGATCCCTGAGCCCCTCAGGGTGGTCGGATCCCTCTGGGATCTCCCGTCCCCATTCCCAGTTTCCCCAGCGGGAATTCACTGGTTTGGTGGGGGGGCTGTGGGGGCTGCTCCCGGCCGTTCCCTGGGAAACGCAGCGATGATCCCGTGAGTCACTGGAATTCCTGCATGGATCGGGATCAGAGCTGGAGCCTCCCTGCGGGGCTGCGCCTCCCGGAGCGGTGACTCAGCCTGGGATTGGCTCCCCGCGCCTGGGATTTGGCTTTCCCGGGATGGAGCCAGGATCCCACCGCACGGCTCCGGCTCGGATGCAAAAATGAGGGTTTGGAATCCGGGGTGAGTTCCAGACCCCCCCATTCCCAAAATTCCTGCAGCATTCCCACCCGGCAGAGGAGCTTTGGGATTTGGGGTTTGGAGGGGAAGGGGAATTCCAGCGGCGCTGGGAGTGCCCAGGACGGCGCCAGTTCTGGGTGCCGGTTCTGGTATTGGTGCTGGATGCTGGGTGCTGGGTCCTGGTTCCGGTTCTGGGCACCAGGTGTTGGGTCCCAGCTCTTGGTCCCGGTTTGGTCCCAGTCCTGGTGCTGGTTCTAGTGTTGGCATTGGCTGCTGGGTCCTGGTTCTGGGTCCCGGTTCTGGTCCCAATCCCGGTATTGGGTGCTGGGTCCCGGTTCTGGGTCCTGGTCCCGGTGCTGGTTCCGGGGTTGGTGTTGGGTGCTGGGTCCTGGTTTTTGGTCCCTGTTCTGGTCCCAATCCTGGTATTGAGTGCTGGTCCCCAGTTCTGGTCCTAGCTCTGGGTCCTGGTTCTGGTCCCAGTCCTGATGCTGGTTCCGGTGTTGGTGTTGGGTGCTGGGTCCCAGTTCTGGTCCCGGTTCTGGTCCCGTTTTTGGGTCCCAGTCCTGGTGCTCACTTCAGTGTTGGTGTTGGTGCTGGGTCGGTTCTGGGTCCCAGTCCTGGTGCAGTTCGGTGCGGTGTCTGGGACAGTGCTGGGTCCCTGGGTGCTGGAGTGTCAGCTCTGGGTGCCAGCATGGGGTGCTGGGTTCTGATCCCGATGCTGGTTCCGGGTTCCAGTGCGATGCTGGTGCTGGGTCCCAGTGCTGGTTCGGTTCTTGGTGCTGGTGTTGGCTGCAAGTCCTGGTTCTGGATCCTGGTGCCAGTTCCAGTTCTGGTGCGGCTCTGGGCCAGTGCCAGTTCTGGGTGCCAGGTCCCGGTGCCTAGTCTAGGTCTGGTGCGGTTCTGGCGCCCGGTTCGATTCGGGTTCGGTTCTGGGTCTCAGATCCCAGTGCTTCTCTCATGTGCCGGTTCTGGGTCCCAGTGCGGTGCCAGGTGTCTGCTCTGGGGTCCCGGGTCTCGTTGCGGTTCTGGGTCCCAGTGCCGGTTCTAGTGTCGAGTCAGTTCTGGTCCCGGTCCCCAGTGTGGTGCCAGTCTCTGTGTCGATCCCGAGTCGGGTCCCAGTGCTGGTTCCGGTCCTGTCGGGTGCCTGTTCTGGATCTCGGTGCAGGTTCTAGGTGCGGGGTCCCAGTGCCGGATGCCGAGTCGGTCGGCGGTGCCGGTTCTGGGTCTCGCACCGGGTCTGCTGTCAGGTGCCGGGTTCTGGATCCTGGTGCCGGGGTCCTGCGGTCAGTGCCAGTTCTAGGTCCCGGTGCCGGCTCTAGGTCCGCGTCTGAGTGCCGGGTTCCGTGTCCCGGTTCTGGTGCCGCTCTAGGAGTGGAGTGCCAGTTCGGGTGCCGGTTCTGAGTGCCAGGTCCTGCTTGGTGCCGGTTCTGGGTCTCGGCGCAGGTTCTAGGTCCCGATCGCTGGTTCTAGGTCTGGGTGCCGGGTCCGGTCCGTGCTGGTTCTAGGTCCGGGCGGTCCCGGTGCCGGTTCTGGTGTGCCGAGTCCTGGTGCCGGTTCTGGAGTCTCGGCGCCGGTTCCGGGGTCCCGGGATGCCGGTTCTAGGTCCAGTGCCGGGTCCCGCGGTTCCGGGTCAGTGCCAGTTCAGGTCCCGGGATGCCGGTTTTCAGGTCGGGATGTCGGTACGGTGCCGGTTCAGCTCCGGGTCCCCAGATGTCGGGTGCGGTTCTAGGGTCCGGGTGCCGGTTCTAGGTCCCGGTTCTGGTGCTGGTTCCGGGTCCCGCTGCCGGGTCCCTCTACGCACCCGCTGCCAGTCACAGCAGGAAGCGAGCGCCAGCGCGCTCGGCGACAGCGGCGACAGCGGGGCCACAGGGCCAGGGCTGCCACCCCGCAGCGCCACCCGGGCCACCTCAGGGGACACCTGACAGCATGCTCAGGGACACCTGGGCCACGAGCCGCCCAGGCCCGAGGGGGACAGCGGAGGCCACCTCAGGGGGCCACCGGGCCACCCCCAGGGGACAGCGGGGACAGCCGCCCATCCCTCCGTAAGTGCCGCTCGCCACCCGCGCCCCGGAATTCCCAAATTCCCCACGGCGGGGCTCCGCGCCCCTCACCTGGCGGGAGCGAGGGGGCGGGCCCGGGAAACTCATCCCGGAGAATTCCCGACGGGACCGCGCCCGCTGAGGAGCTGCGGCGACACGGGAAATGTCCCCGCGGTGCCACCCGCCCGCCGCCCGGCTTTTGGCCACAGCGCCAACCGTCCCGGAGCCACCGGGGCGACTTCCTGGTGCGGGAGGTGGCCCTGCGGGGCCTCGGCGGTGTCGCCGTGAGGAGGAGGCGACAGGCGACGCGGGCCGTGGCTCCGAGGGACACGAGGAGGGAGGCAGGGAGGGGACCTGGGTGACAGCGCCGGGCTCGGTTCCGTTTCCTCCCGAGTCACTCCGCGCCTGCGGCTGCGTCACGATTTTGTCCCCGAGGCGCGGAGGTGACAGGAACGGCGACAAGGGGGTCGGCTGTCGCCGGGAGCGCTTTTCCAGGTGTGGAGCTGGGAAACACTGGGATTGTGAAATCCGGGATGCGGCGGAGGGCGCGGACTGTCACCCGTGTCCTGCGTTTGTGGGGACACTGATGTCCCCTGATGTCCCCTGATGACCCTTGATGTCCCTCAGATGTCTGATGTCCCCTGATGTCCCTTTGATGTCCCCTGATGTCCCTGGGATGTCCTCGGATGTCCCCTGGATGTCCTCTCTGATGTCCCCAGCTCTGGCCCCGAGGGAATTCTTGGGATTATTCCACGGGATTTTCCATCCCCGAATCCCGTTCCCAGCGGGGGACACCCAGGGGACATCCCACCTGCTGTCGTGGGAATGAGGTTGGGAGAGAGATCTGGGAGTGTTCGGGAGGAAAAGTAAGCAAAAAGAAGCAACAGAAGCCATAAATGGAATTTTTTGTCCCACATTCCCTAAAAATCGTCCGGGCTGCTCTCATCCCTGTTCCTGGGGCTGGATTTGGGATCGTACAGCCGACCCCAGACGAGATCCGAGGACTCCTTTGGGATCAGGACTCGGGGACAGGAGAGGTCAGGGGTTTTGGGAGGGGCCTGGCTGTCCCCGCGGAGGGACAAGGCTCCGGAGTGTCACCGTAGCAGAGGGATGTGGCTTCCTGGTGCAGCGCCGGCCCGAGCGCGTGGAAGAACAAAAACACGAGGAAACCCTGAGGTGGGAAAAACACACACCACCACCAGAGAGCAAGCCCCAAGGAATGAAAAATCCCCAAAGTTGGGGTGAGAGCGAGCGTTAAATCCCAAAAACAATTCCCGTCCCGACACTTCCCGCCATCCCAAATCACGGGACTCCAGCCCGGGCCAGGAATCTCCTTCCCAGCTCCCCTTTTCCCAGCGGAAGCCATTCACCGGCCTCCTGCTCCAGCCACTGCAAATCCCAGCTCTCCTTTCCTCTGGCCAAAGGCTCCGAGGGATTCCCTGGATCCTGCCCTGATCCAGCTGCACATTCCCCGGCTCTCCCAGCCTGGCATTGATCCATCCCCATCCCGACTCCTCTCCGGGAAGGAATTTTGGGAATTTCACCTTGGAATTTGGGACTCCAGGAAGGGTCTCCTTCCCTTTTCATATCCCCAAATTCCATAAAATCCTCGGGATGGACGTGTGTCCTGGATCCCAGAATCCAGAATAGTTTTGGATGGGATTTGTGGATCTTCCATCCCATCCCATTCCAACCCCACCACTCAGGCTGCTTTCAAACCCACCCTGGACGCTCCCTAGGGATTCTCTGAGTCCAGCCCAGCCAGGAATTTCCTTCCGCCCCTTTCCCACCGAAGCCACTCCCTCGTTCCCTTATCGAAGCCTCCGGCTGCCGAGCCTCGGCTCTCCGGAAGCGGCTCCGAGGATCCCCGGACGCTGCCCCGCTCTCCCGGCTGCTGAGCGGCGGTCGCTTGGTCATTAACCGGAGCGCGGGCGCGGATCTCGGCGCAGCCGCGGGCGCGATCCCACTCCGGCGCTCGGGCACTCTTGCTCGGCGCCTGGCGCCGAACGCCCGGCCACTCCTGCCCGAAATCCTCGGGAGAGCGGCGGGATTTGGGATCCTCCGGCTTATCCCGGACCCGCGCAGTGGGTGGGTTTTGGGTTTTTAGGAGCCGTTTCGTTTGGCTGCAGTGACGTTTTTAATTTTAGTTTTTTGCCTCTGAAAATTAAAGAAAAGTGATCCACGAAGGTGGTGTGACTGTGGAGGTCACAGGGGAGACAGTGTCACTTTGGAGGTGACAGGGTAGTTTGGGATCCCTCTGTTATCCCAGACCCGCATCCAGTGGGTTTTTGTTGGTTTTTTTTTTTTTTTTTTTTTTTTTGGGGAGCCGTTTTCCCGTTGGCTGCAGTGACGTTTTTAAAATGGGTTGATTTTGAGAGGTTTTTTTGCCTGAAAATTGGGGTAAAGAGAGCAATACGTACCCACCCGAAGCAATACCA
>JAPFBE010000363.1:0-59119 GCA_034336665.1 Luscinia megarhynchos | reverse complement strand
TTTTGGGGGCTCTGTACCCGTGGGGGTCCCGAATTGCAGCAGCACACTGTTGCAGCCCAGGGTGATGATGAAGGATTGCTTCCCCACACGGCTGCACTCGGTGTCCCGGGACACGGAGCACTTGAACACGCAGACATCCTCGTCTGGAAATGGGGAAAAAATTGGGAATAAGAGGGAAAACATCGGGAATGAGAGGGAAAAACATTGGGAATGAGGGGGAAAAAATCGGAATGAATGGGGAAAAACATTGGGAATGAGGGGGAAAAAAACATCGGGAATGAATGGGGAAAAAAATCGGGAATGAGGGGGAAAAAGTCAGGAATGAGGGGGGAAAATCGGGAATGAGGGGGGAAAAAAATCGGGAAACGAGGGGGGAAAAAATCGGGAATGAGGGAAAAATCGAATGAAGAGGGGAAAAAATCGGGAAGGAGGAAAAAATCGGGAAGGAGGGGAAAAATCGGAATGAAGAAAAATCAGAATGAGGGGGAAAAATCGGATCGAGGGGGGAAAAATGGGAATGAAAGAGGGAGATCGGAATGAAGAGGGGAAAATCGGGACGAAGAGGGAAAAACACGTAGAAGAGAAAAAATCGGGAATGAAAGAGGGGAAAATCGGGAAATGAGAGGGGAAAAATCGAAGGGAAAACGGAAACGGAAGAGGAAAATCGGAAGACAGAGGGGGAAAACTGGATGAGAGGGGAGGATCGGGAATGAGGGGGAAAAAAATTGGGAATCGAGGGGAAAAATCGGAAAAGTGCAGGAAATGAAGTGGAAAAAATCAGGACACAGGGGGAAAAATAAACTAATGGGGAGAAAAGCAGTGAGAGGGGACGAATAAGGGGGGAAAGATCAGGAATAAGGGGGGGAAAGTATGAAGAATGAGGAGAAAAAAATTTGGAATAAGAAGAGAAAATTCGGAATAAGAAGAGAAAATTTGGAATAAGAAGAGAAAAAGTCAGGAATGAAAGGGGAAAAATTTGGAATAAGGGAGGAAAACATTGGGAATAAAGTGAGGGAGAATTGGGAATGAGGAGGAAAAAAATTTTGAAAGAGGGAGGAAAAGATATTGGAAATGAGAAGGAAAGAATTTTCATAAGAGGAGAAAAATTTGAAATGAGAGGAATAAGACATGAGTGGGGGAAAAATAGGAAAAGAGGGGGGAAAAATGGACAGAGGGAGAAATACTGGGAACGTGAGGAGGAAAAAATCCAGGAGACAGCCAGAAAAGGCAGGAAGGAGAGGGGAAAATTGCGAGAGGGAGACATCAGAATGAGGGGAAAAAATAGGAAGAAAATTGGGAATGGGGGGAAAATGGGGAATGAGGGGGGAATAATTGGGAATGGGAGGAAAAATATCAGGAATGGGGGAGTGGGGAAAAATGGAATGAGGAGGTGTGGAAAAAATTGGGAATGGGAGGGGGAAAAAATCGGGAATAAGGGGGAAAATTGGGGAATGGGGGAGAAATGGGAAGGAAAATGGAATGGGGAAATTGGGAATGGGGGAAAATGGGAGGGGAAAATTGGGAATGGGGAGGGAAAATGGGAATGGGGGGTGGGGTGGGAATGGGGGGAAAATGGGAGTGAGGGGGGAGGAAAAATCGGGAATGGGGGAAAATTGGGAATGGGGGGAAAATTGGGGAATGGGGGAGGGGAAAATTGGGAATGGGGAGGGAAAAATCAGAAATGAGGGGGATATTGGGAATGGGGGGAAAATTGGGAATGGGGGAGGGAAAATTGGGGAATGAGGGGGAAAATTTGAATGGGAGGAAAATTGGGAATGAGGGGGAAAAATCGGGAAATGGGGAGGGAAAATTGGGAATGGAGGGGAAAAAATGGGATGGGGAATCGGAAATGGGGAAAAATAGAAATGAGGGGGGAAAAATTGGGAATGGGGGGAAAATGGGAATGAGGGGGGGAAAAATTGGGAATGAGGGGGGAAAAATTCGAATGAGGGGGGGAAAAATCGGGAATGAGGGAGGGAAAATTGGGAATGGGGAGGGAAAAATCGGGAATGGGAGGGGGAAAAAATCGGGAATGAGGGAGGGGAAAATATTGGGAATGGGGGGGAAAAAATTGGGAATGGGAGGGAAAAATTGAATGGGGAGGGGAAAAATTGGGAATGGGGAGGGAAAAATCGGGAATGGGGAGGGGAAAATCGGGAATGGGGAGGGAAAAATCGGGAATGGGGGAAAAATTGGGGAATGGGGGGAAAAATTGGGAATGGGGGAAAAATTGGGAATGGGGGAAAAATTGGGAATGGGGGGGAAAAATTGGGAATGGGGGAAAATGGGAATGGGGGAGGGAAATTGGGAATGGGGGGGAGAAAATCGGGAGACAGGGGAGAAAAATGGGAGGGGGGAAAAATTGGGAATGGGGATGGAGAAAAAAGAGACAGGAGGGAAAAATGGGAGTGAGGGGGGAAAAATCTGGGGAATGGGGAGGGAAAAATGGGGAATGAGGGGGAAAAAACTGGGAATGGGGAGGGAAAAATTGGGAATGGGGGAGAAAATATCGGGAATGGGGGAGGGAAAAAACAGACATGAGGGGGAAAAAATCGGGAATGAGGGGGGAAAATCGTGGAAAATTGGGAATGGGAGGAAAAATTGGGAATGGGGAGGGAAAAAAGAGACAGGAGGGAAAAATGGGAACGGGGAGGGGAAAATGAGCCAGGAGGGAAACGGGGAGGGATGGAAGGGAAAAGGGAGGGGACAGAGGGAAAGCGAGGTGAGCACGAGGCCAAGCCCCGGCCCCGGTTCCGAGCCGCCCCGGCACGATTAATTAATTAATTAACCTAATTAACCTTTAATTAGCGCCGCTTCCCGCGCGCTGCGGGGGCGGGGAAGGCGATGTCGGTCAGAAATGAGGATTTTGGGTCCGCGGAGGGAATCATCCCAAAAGAATTATCCCCCCCAAAAAAATGAGAATTATCCCCAAAAAACCAAAACAAAATAAAAAAAACCGGGAACGAGTTGGGAGGAGCCGCTCTCATTCCCCACCAGTGGAAATAAAATAAAAATGTTTAAAATCCCGTTTTTCTCGGAGCGGCCACGCGGCGCGGGAAGTTGCGGGAACAAACAAACACCTGCAGGGAATTCCCGGCTCTTTGTGATTTAAAATTGAAAAAAAAGGAAAATAAAAAGAAAAAAAGGAGCAGCAGATGTTGCCCCGGAGCCGTGCCTCAGTTTCCCTCCTTCCATCAGCGTTAATTATTCCCGCTGATTAATTATTAGCGTGGAAAGGAGGGGGATGAGCCCCCAAAATTCCCAAATAATCCGACGGGACGAGGAGGAGTCCGAGAAAAAAAATAAAATTAAAAAAGCACAAAGCGCCGGGTTTGGAGAAAGAGATGGAAAAAAAATTTAACAAAATGTTTTAAAAGCCGGAATTTTGTGCGGAGACAAAGAGGAGCCCGGAATTCGGGGGGGCACGGGAAGGTCACGGAATTGGGGCGGATTTGGGGAAAAAGTGGGAATTTTGGGGGGTGGAATGAACTTTTGCAGCCTCGGGAAAATCCCGGGACACCCCCCGAGCCCCCCGAAAGTGTCGGGGAGTTCAAAACCCCGCCCTGAATCCCTCAGCACCCCCCAAAGCTCCCAAAAAGTGACCCCTGAGCCCCGAGTTCCTCAACTCCCGACCCCCCAACCCCCAAATCCTCAGTGACCCCTCAGTGACCGCCCCCGAAACCCCCTCAGAGCCCCCCCAAATCCCTCAGTGACCCCCTCAGAGCCCCCCAAATCCCCCACAGACCCCCCTCAGGGCCCCCCAAATCCCCACAGAGCCCTCAGGGCCCCCCCAATCCCCACAGAGCCCTCGGGGTTCTCTTCCCGACCCCCCCTAATCCCCCACAGAGGCTTCAGGGACCCCCAAATCTCCCCTCAGGGCCCCCCCTCCCCATCCCTCAGTGACCCCTCAGGGCGCCCCTCACCCCACAGAGCCCCTCAGGGCGCCCCCCAAATCATCCCAGAGCCCTCAGGGCGCCCCCCAAATCATCCCAGAGCCCTCAGGGCCCCCCAGCCCCCCTCACTCGCCCCTCAGAGCGCCCCCCCCACCCCACAGAGCCCTCAGCGCCCCTTCCCGCCCCCCCAAACCCCTCCCTCAGGCGCCCCCCCAAACCCCTCGGGAGACCCCTCAGGGCCCCTTCCCCACCCCCACAGACCCCTCCGCGCCCCCTCCCCCCATCCCCACAGCCCCCTCAGAGCCCCCTCAGGCTCCCCCTCCCCCCTCAGGCCCCCCGCCCCTCCCGGGCCGCCCCCCGCGCACTCACGGCCGTAGAGCGCGATGGCGGCGCTGTCGGGGCCGGTGCGGACCTCGAGGCGCAGCGGCTGCTGCTCCTGGTGCCGCTGGATCTCCCCGTTGGCGTCCCCGACCGTGAGGAGCCGCACGCCGGGGAACACCGACACCGCGGCCATCTTGGACCGCGCCGCGCCCCGCCCCCCGCGGGCCCGCCCCCCCGCGGGACACGCCCCTTCTCGGGTGAGGCCACGCCCCCTCCCGGTCAGGCCACGCCCACCCAGCGGCTGAGGGAGAGTGCGCCCCCTGGCGGGAGCGAGGGGAATGGGAATAATGGGAATAATGGGAATAACGGGAATAATGGGAATAACGGGAATAATGAGAATAATGGGAATAATGGGAATGGGGATGGGAATAATGAGAATAATGGCAATAGGAATAATAGGAAAAACGGGAATAACGGGAATAATGGGAATAATGGGAATAATGGGAATAATGGGAATAATGGGAATGGAAATGGGGATGGGAATAATGAGAATAATGGGAATAGGAATAATGGGAAAAACGGGAATAATGGGAATGGGGGTGGGAATAATGGGAATAATGGGAATAACGGGAATAATGGGAATAACGGGAATAACGTGGACGGGAATAACGGGAATAACACGAATAATGGGAAAAACGGGAATAACGGGAATGGGGATGGGAATAATGGGAATAATGGAAATAATGGGAATAATGGGAATAATGGGGATGGGAATAATGGGAATAATGGGAAAAACGGGAATAAGGGGAATAATGAGGATAATGGGAATAATGGGAATGGGGATGGGAATAATGAGAATAATGGCAATAGGAATAATGGGAAAAACGGGAATAATGGGAATAATGGGAATGGAAATGGGGATGGGAATGGGGATGGGAATAATGAGAATAATGGGAATAGGAATAATGGGAAAAACGGGAATAATGGGAATAATGGGAATAATGGGAATGGGGGTGGGAATAATGGGAATAATGGGAATAGGAATAATGGGAATAATGGGAATGGGGATGGGAATAATGGGAATAATGGGAATAATGGGAATAATGGGAATAATGGGAATAACGGGAATAATGGGGATGAGGATGGGAATAATGGGAATAGGAATAATGGGAAAAACAGGAATAATTGAAATATTAGGGAAAATGGGAATAATAGGAATAATGAGAATAATGGGAATAATGGGAATGGGGATGGGAAGAATGGGAAGAATGAGGAAAATGGGAAGAATGGGGAAAATGGGAAGAATGGGGATGGGAAGGGGAATAATAGGAATAATGAGAATGGGGATGAGAATGGGAATAAAAATGGGGACAGGAGTGGGAATGGGAATAATGGGATCAGGAATGGGAATGGAAATGGGATCGAGAATGGGAATAAAGGGAATAAAGGGAATAAAGGGAATAATGGGAATAATGGGAATGGGAAATGGGACCGGGGCTGGGAATGGGACCAAGAACCGGCTGGGAATGGGTCCAGGAATGGGGCTGGGGGCTGGGAATGGGGAATGGGAATGGGGAATGGGAATGGGGATGGGAATAATGGGAATGAGGATGGGAATGGATAATGGGAATGGGAACAGGAATGGGGATGGGAATGGGGATGGGAATGGGAATGGGAATGGGAATGGGAATGGGATGGGAAGGGAATAGGAATGGGACACCAGGGAATGAGTCACAGCCCTGGGAACCAGCACTGGCACCGGCTCCAGGACCCGGGAACGGAGCAGCGCTGAACCCAAACCCCAAAACTTTATTGGCACCGCAGAGTCCGGGGGGGTGGGGGTGGGGGGGCTCCCCTGCAGGGTCCGGTAACCGGAGCCCCGAGCCCCGGGACACCGGGAGCCCCGGGAGCCCTCAGCGGGACAGCGGCGGCGCGGGGGCCATGGGGAGGCTCTGCCGAGACAGGAGGGACACGGGGGTGGATTTTGGGGGGATTCTGGGGGGTCTGGGGGTGGGTTTGGGGGTCACAGGGTCCGGTCTTACCGGGGCTGGGACTGTGTGGGTCTGTCCACGCCGGCGGAGGCCTGGGAGGAACAGAACCGGTGGCACCGGGAGGGATGGGGGTCCCGGGGCACCGAGATCCCCGGAATTCCCCGTCTGAACCCCACGGAATTCCCAGTTCTGCCCCGCCCAGAATTCCCAGTTCTGAGATCCCTGGAATTCCCGGTTCCGAGCCCCCGCCCACCTCTCCAGCCCGCGGCCGCCGCCCCCAGCAGCAGCAGCAGCCCCAGGACGGCGGCACCGAGCGACACCGGGAGCAGCCACGGAGGGTCTGGAAGGGAGAGAGGACGGGGAGGGGCGGGAATCACCGGGATCCAGCACCGGGAGCGGCCCGGGGATCCCCGGAGGTTCCTGTTCCCGGTACCGGCCCCATTCCCCATCCCCAGTATTCCCATTATTCCCATTATTCCCATTATTCCCATTATTCTCATTATTCCCATTCCCATTCCCATTATTCCCATTATTCCCATTATTCCCATTATTCTCATTATTCCCATTATTCCCATTATTCCCATTATTCCCATTATTCCCATCCCCGTCCCCATTCCCCATTCCCATTCCCATTCCCATTCCCCATTCCCGTTTCCATTCCCATTATTCCCATTATTCCCATTATTCCCATTATTCCCATTATTCCCATTATTCCCATTCCCATCCCCATTCCCATTCCCCATTCCCATTATTCCCATTATTCCCATCCCCATCCCCATTCCCATTTCCGTTCCCATTCCCATTATTCCCATTATTCCCATTATTCCCATTCCCATTATTACCATTCCCATCCCCATTCCCATTTCCCATTCCCATTATTCCCATTATTCCCATTATTCCCATTATTCCCATTATTCCCATTATTCCCATTATTCCCATCCCCATTCCCATTTCCGTTCCCATTATTCCCATTATTCCCATCATTCCCATTCCCATCCCCATTCCCATTTCCCATTCCCATTATTCCCATTATTCCCATTATTCCCATTATTCCCATTATTCCCATTATTCCCATTCCCATTATTCCCATTCCCATCCCCATTCCCATTTCCCATTCCCATTATTCCCATTATTCCCATTATTCCCATTATTCCCATTATTCCCATCCCCATCCCCATTCCCATTCCCCGTTCCCATTATTCCCATTATTCCCCATTATTCCCATTATTCCCATTATTCCCATTATTCCCCATCCCGATTCCCATTTCCCATTCCCATTATTCCCATTATTCCCATTATTCCCATTCCCCATTCCCATTCCCATTATTCCCACTCCCATTCCCCATTCCCGCTCCCGTTCCCGTTCCTTTTCCCGTTCCCGCTCGCTCCCGCTCCCGGTACCGCTCCGGTCCCGCAGGGTCCCCGCCGTGGGTGCGGTTCCCGTGCTGACATCGCTGCGCTCGCACTCGGCATCGCCCAAATCTGGGGAGAAAACCCGGATTTGGCTGCGGGACGCGGGAAGGGCGGCACCCCCCGGGATGAGCCCCCCAAAACCCACCGGAGCCGCCGACCGCGGCGCTCAGCTCCGACTCCAGCCAGGCGCTGCCGTTGTGGCTCCGGTACCGGCACCGCCAGCACCCGGCGGCTCCGGGCGCGGCGAACTCGGCCCAGTGCTGGCGGGGAGCGGCGGGGACGCTCCGCACCGGGATCGCTCCCGCCGGGACTCCCGGGAGAAGCTCGAAGGTGCTGCCCGGGAAGCGCCGCGGGGCGAGGCAGCGGAGCCGGGCGGGACCCGCGGGGTCCCGGGGCAGCTGCAGGACCAGCGGGGCCGGGAGGAGCCGCGCGGGGCGGCGGGAGCCGCGGGGGGAGCCCCGGGAACCCCGGGAATCCTGAGGGGAGCCCCGGGGATCCTGGGGAGATCCCTGGGAATTCTGGCGAGAATCCTGGGGGGAAACCCGGGAATCCTGGGGGGAATCCTGGGGAGATCCCTGGGTACCCCGGGAATCCAGGCGGGAATCCTGGGGGGATCCTTGGGGAGATCCCTGGGAATTCTGGGGGGAATCCCAGTGGGAATCCTGGCGAGAATCCTGGGGGGAATCCTGAGAATCCTGGGGGGAACCCCGGGAATCCTGGCGGGAATCCTGCGGGTAATCCTGAGAATCCTGGCGGGAATCTTGGCGGGAACCCCGGGAATCCTGGGGGGAATCCTGGGGAGATCCCCGAGAATCCGGGCGGGAATCGTGGGGGGAACCCCGGGAAGAACCCCAGGAATTCTGGCGGGAATCTTGGCGGGAATCTCCAGAATCCTGGGGGGAATTCTGGGAATCCAGGTGGGAATCTTGGCGGGAATCGTGGGGGGAACCCCGGGAATCCTGGCTGGAATTGTGGCGGGAATCCTGGCGGGAATCCCAAAAATCCAGGTGGGAATCTTGGCTGGAATCCTCAGAATCCAGGCGGGAATCCTGGCGGGAATCCCAAAAATCCTGGTGGGAATCCTGAGAATCCAGGCGGGAATTTTGGGAATCCAGGCGGGAATCCTGAGAATCCTGGCGGGAATTTTGGGAATCCTGGCGGGAATTTTGGGAATCCAGGCGGGAATCGTGTCCAGGCTCGCGGTTTCTCCGGCTCAAGCACGAGGGAAACGCCGCAGCCACGAGGAGCAGCAGCTGCAGCCTCATCCTCTCCTCCTCCTGCTGCAGGAGCGCCCAGGAATTCGGGAAGAGCCGGAATTTGCGGGAATTTGCCGGGAATTTGCCGGAATTTTGCCCGGCCGGGGGTTCGGGGCGCAGGAAGGAAGCGGCTGCTCGGCCCCAGGAAATTGAGTTTTTCTCCCATTGCGCAAAAATGTTTTATTTTTGCAGCCAAAGCTCCGAGCTCGGGGGGGAAACGCGGCTCCTGCAGGCTGGGAAGAGATTTCTGCGCTGGGAGTCACATGAAAGGGGCGAAAAAAGGGATCGTGGATCCCCAGATCTGCCCCAGGGACCCCAAAATCTGCCCTGAAATCCCCCAAATCTGCCCCAGACCCCCAAATCTGCCCTGAAATCCCCCAAATCTTCCCCAAAAACTCCCAAATCTGTTCCTGGACCCCCAAAATCTGCCCCTGAAATCCCCCAAATCTTCCCCCAAAACTCTTAAATCTGTTCCTGGACCCCAAAATCTGCCCTGAAATACCCCAAATCTGCCCCCACCCCCGAATTATCCCCGAATTTCCCCAGGTTTGCCCCGAGATCTCCAAATCTGTTCCCATTTTTCCCCCCTGTGGACCTGGAAATCTGCCCCAAAAATCTTCCAAATCTGCCCCAAAGACTCCAAAATCTGCTCCTGGACCCCAAAACCTGTCCCAGACACCCCAAATCTGCCCTGAAATACCCCAAATCTGCCCCTACCCCCCAAATTATCCCCGGATTTCCCGAAGTCTGCCCCCAGATCTCCAAATCTGTCCCTATTTTTTCCCCCTGGACCTGGAAATCTGCCCCAAAATCTTCCACATCTGCCCCAAAATCCCCCAAATTTGCCCCAAATTTGCCCCCCAAATTCCCCCCGCGCGGTGCATTGTGGGACCCGCCGCTCCGCCAGGCGGCGCTCGCGAGCCCTACGAGGGGGCGGGGCCAGAATAGCGCTGACCAATCAGAGCTCAGGGCGCGGGGCGGCGGCAGCCAATCAGCGCAGGGGGCACGAGAGGACCCCGCGCCTGGGGCGGCCGCTGCGCCGCCTGAAAAATTCTGGGATCCGCCGGCGGGATCAACAACCGGGATCCGTCAGCAAAATCGGTCACCGGGATCCGCCACCGGCTTCGCCATCGCGCGGGGATTCTGCGTCACTTCCCGCCTCAGGCGACGCCGCGGGCAGCCCTGGGGGGGGGGGTCCTTCCTGAGGGCAGCGCGCGGCGGATCCTGAGGGGATTTTGATCCTGAGAGAATTTTTTTAATCTTGAGGGAATTTTTTTGATCCTGAGGGAATTTTTTTGATCCTGAGGGGATTTTTAATCCCAGATTTTCCCCAGTTCCCGGGTTTTGCACGCGGATGCCGGAGCGGGGCCGTTGTGGTGAATCCCGGCCGGGATTGGGGTGAATGGATCCCGCGGTTCCTCCTTCCCCGGCGGAGCGATGCAAATCAATTAAACTTTGGGATTTTTTAACTCATTACCCACAAAATTCCGGGAGCAGGACAGGGATGGATCCCGGTGGGACCAGGAGGAGCCCCACCCCCCTCAGAACCCCCAAATCCCTCCAAAGGGTGAAGAATCGAACCCCACAATTCCACACACTCTTACTAAATTTTTTCCCTTTATTCAGATTTTTTTGCCGGTTTTTAGTTCATTAATGGGACGCGGAGCGGAGGCACTTCGGGGGGACCCCCCCAAAACCGCCCCCGGCTCGTTAATTAGATTAATTGCCCCCCCCGAGCCGGGGGGTCGTTAAGGCACCGGGGCCGGGGGGGGTTGGAAAAAATCCACATTATTGCTGGGCCGGGATTTGTTTTTTTTTCTTTTTTGTTTTTTTGTCCTGGTTTTTGTTGGGCTTTTTTTCGTCTTTTTTATACAATTAATACAAGTCTGTAAAAATATTTACAACCTCGGCTCCCGGCCGGAGCCGGCGGAGTGGGATCGGGAAAAAATGGGGAAAAAGGGGGTGGCAGCTTCCTCCTCCTCCTCTTCTTCCTCGGGGTTATTCCCGAAATTCCTGAGGTTCTCAGGGAATTGAGTTCATTAGTGAATCCCTCTGGGAATTCCAGTGTTTTCCCCAAAATTTTTAATAAACCCCTCCCGCCCCAAAAAAAAAACCCCAAAAAACAACCCCGGGGTGGGGGGAGGGAGGAGGAGGAGGAAGGAGGATCCAAACCCACCCCCCTCGGGATCGCCGGGAATTGTGACAAAGTGCAATGTTCCCCACCCCAAAAACCCCCAAAAAACCCCAAAAATGATCCCGGCCGGGAGGGGCTGGGGGGGCAGCGGGAGCTGCCAGGATCAGCTGCTGGGACCAGCCCTGGAGCTGCCGCCGGCCGGGGCCGGGGCCGGGATCGGGATCAGCCCTGGGGATGCCACTGGCCGGGATCGGGATCGGATCAGCCCCAGATCGGGATCAGGGCCAGGACTGAGGCCAGGATCGGGATCAGCCCTGGAGCTGCTGCCGGCCGGGGCCAGGATTGGGATCAGGATTGGGATCAGGATTGGGATCAGCCCCAGATCGGGATCAGGCCAGGATTGAGGCTGGGATTGGGATCAGGGCTGGGATCGGGGCTGAGATCAGGACTGGGATCAGCCCCAGGATCGAGATCAGCCCTGGATTGGGATTGGGGCCAGGATCGGGATCAACCCCAGGGATCAGAGGCCGGGATGGGGATTGGGATCGAGGGCTGGGACTGGGATCAGCCCCTGGAATTGGGGCCAGGATCAGGATCAGCCCCAGTTCAGGATCAGCCCAGAGTGGGATCAGCCCAGGGACTGGGATCAGCCCCAGGACTGGGGATCAGCCCCGAGCATCAGGATCAGCCCCAGGACTGGGATCAGCCCCAGGACTGAGGCTGGGATCGGGATCGGGGCCGAGATCGGGATTGGGATCAGCCCCAGGATCAGCCCTGGAGCTGCCGCTGGCCGGGGCCAGGGCTGGGATCGGGATCAACCCCGGGACTGGGATCAGCCCCAGGATCGATTGGGGCCAGAATCAGCATCAGCCCCAGGATCGGGGGCCAGCCTGGGATCAACCCTGGGATCAGGGCCAGGATTGGGATTGGGGGCCGGGACTGGGATCACCCCTGGAATTGGGGCCAGGATCAGGATCAGCCCCAGTTCTGGGATCAGCCCCAGAATCAGGATCAGCCCCAGACTGGGATCAGCCCCAGATCAGGACAGGGATCAGCCCCAGGACTGGGATCAGCCCCAGGACAGGGATCAGCCCCAGGACAGGGATCAGCCCCCAGATCAGGGTCATCAGTTCTGGGGTCAGCCCCAGGTTTGGGATCAGCCCCAGTTCTGGGATCAGCCCCAGTATTTTGGGATCAGCCCCAGATCAGGATCAGCCCCAGTTCTGGGATCAGCCCCAGTTCTGGGGTCAGCCCCAGACTGGGATCAGCCCCAGATCAGGATCAGCCCCCAGTTCTGGGATCAGCCCCAGTTTGGGATCAGCCCCAGATCAGGATCAGCCCCAGTTTCGGGATCAGCCCCAGGACTGGGATCAGCCCCAGATCAGGATCAGCCCCAGGATTGGGATGAGCCCCCAGATCAGGATCAGCCCCAGTTCTGGGGTCAGCCCCAGGATTGGGATCAGCCCCAGTTCTGGGGGTCAGCCCCAGTTTTGGGATCAGCCCCAGATCAGGATCAGCCCCAGTTTTGGGATCAGCCCCAGACTAGGATCAGCCCCAGGATTTGGGATCAGCCCCAGACTGGGATCAGCCCCAGTTCAGGATCAGCCCCAGTTTTGGGATCAGCCCCAGGATTTGGGATCAGCCCCAGGTTTGGGATCAGCCCCAGTTTTGGGATCAGCCCCAGATCTGGGATCAGCCCCAGTTTTGGGATCAGCCCCAGGACTGGGATCAGCCCAAGGATTGGGATCAGCCCCAGACTTTGGGATCAGCCCCAGATCAGGATCAGGATCAGCCCCAGTTTTGGGATCAGCCCCAGTTTTGGGATCAGCCCCAGATCAGGGTCAGCCCCGGGAGCTCTGGCCGGGCTCAGGGTTGTTTTTCTCCCCTGGGGTGGGGGTGGATCCCATACATCCCATCGATCCTGTGCATCTCATAGATCCCATAGTGGACCCCAGGGGTGCAGTAGATCCCACAGGTCCTGCTGATCCCACAGATCCCACAAACCCAGTGGATTCCCCAGATCCCCCAGATCCTGTGTACCCCACAGACCCCACAGGCCCCTCAGCCCCTCGGGCCCGGGCGCCGGCGCGCGTTAGTCCAGCAGCGAGGGCTCGGCCGGGCGGATGATGGTCGGGCGGTTCGGGGCCGCCGGGGGTCTCCTGGGGGCGGGGAGGGGCCGAGTTTGGGAGGGATCCCCAGCGGGACCCCAGCGGGACCCCAGAGTGTCCCAGTGTGACCCAAATGGATCCCAGTGAATCCCAGTGGGACCCCAGCGGGACCCAAATGGATCCCAGTGAATCCCAGTGGGACCCCAGTGTGTCCCAGTGTGACCCAAATGGATCCCAGTGAATCCCAGTGGGACCCCAGTGTGTCCCAGGCAATCCCAGTGTGACCCAAATGGATCCCAGTGAATCCCAGCGGGACCCCAGAGTGTCCCAGGCAATCCCAGTGTGACCCCAGTGTGACCCAAATGGATCCCAGTGAATCGCAGTGGGACCCCAGCGGGACCCCAGTATGTCCCAAATGGATCCCAGGCAATCCCAGTGTGACCCCAATGGATCCCAGTGAATCCCAGTGGGACCCCAGGGACCCCAGGGACCCAAATGGATCCCAGTGAATCGCAGTGTGACCCCAGCGGGACCCCAGAGTGTGCCAGGCAATCCCAGTGTGACCCAAATGGATCCCAGGCAATCCCAGTGTGACCCCAATGGATCCCAGTGAATCCCAGTGGGACCCCAGTGGGACCCCAGTGTGTCCCAGGCAATCCCAGTGTACCCCCAGTGTACCCCAGTCCACCCCAGTCAATCCCAGTGTACCCCAGCCCATCCCAGTGTGCTCCCAGTGTGTCCCCAGTGTTCCCCCAGCCCATCCCAGTGTATCCCAGCCCATCCCAGCCCACCCCAGTGTGCCCCCAGTGTACCCCAGCCCACCCCAGTGTGCCCCCAGTGTACCCCAGTCAATCCCAGTGTAGCCCAGCCCACCCCAGCGCTCCCAGCCCCCTCACCTGGGCACTCCGGGCGGGATCCCCGGCGGGACGCGGGCGGGCCGGGCGGGGATCTGGGGCGGGGCCGCGAAGGGGTCGCTGGCGGCGCCCAGGGGCCCCAGGCGGGAGGGGATGGGGGGCGCGGCGAAGGCGGGGCCGGGCCCGGGGCCCCCCGCGGGCAGCGGCAGCAGCGGCGGCGGCCCCGGGGCGGCGGCGCGGAGGGACGGCGGGCGGCCCGGGGGCGGCAGCGCCGAGGGCGGGCGGCGCTGCGGGGGGGGGCTGCGGGCAAGGGGGCGTCAGGGGGAGCGGGTGAGCCAGAACCCCCGGAGGGAGGGGGGACACCCCAAACCCCACTGAAAACCCCTCCAGAGACCACCCCACACCTTTTACAAAACACCCGAAACACCTCAAAGCCTTTATGAAACACCCCCAAACCTTTATAAAACCCCCCAAACCCCTCTGGCAACCCCCTGCAGTACCCTACAAAACCCCCCAAACCCTTCTCTAAAAGCCCTCCACTACCCCAGAAACTGCCCCCAAACCCTTTATAAAACACCCCAAACCCCTCTAGAAACATCTCCAGTACCCCACAGACCACCCTCAAATCCCCCAAACTCTTTACAAACCACCCCAAACCCTTTAAAAAATGCCCCAAACCCTTTATAAAAAACCCAAGCCCCTCCCCCTACCCCCCAAACCCCTGAAACCTTTTACAAAACATCCCAAACCCTTCTAGAAACCCCTTCCCTACCCCCCAAAGCACCCCCGAACCCTTCTATAAACCACCCCACAACCCTTTAAAAACACCCCAAACCACCCTGAACCCTTCTATAAACAACCCCAAACCCCCCCAAACCCTTTCCAAACCCCCCAAGCCCTTTCCAAACCCCCCAAGCCCTTTCCAAATCCTCAAATCCTTTCCAAACCCCCCAAACCCCTTTAAAACCACCTCAAATTCCCCCAAACCTTTTTATAAAGCACCCCAACTCCCCCCCAAACCCTTCTATAAACCACTCCAAACCCTTTCCAAACCCCCCAAACCTTTTGTAAAGCACCCCAAATCCCCCAAGTTCTTTCCCAAATCCCCCAAACTCTTTCCAAACCCCCCAAACCCTTTCCAAACCCCCCAAACCCCTTTAAAAACCACCTCAAATTCCCACAAACCCTTCTATAAACCACCCCAAACCCCCAAAACCCTTTCCAAACCCCCCAAACCCTTTCCAAAACCCCCAAACCCTTTCCAAACCCCCAATTCCTTTCCAAACCCCCAAAATCTTTCCCAACTCCCCCAAGCCCCTTTCCAGACCCCCAAATCCCTTTCCAAAGCCCCCAAACCCTTTCCAAAATCCCCCAAGCCCTTTCCCAAACCCCCATCACCCCCAAAATCTTTCCAAACCCCCCAAATCCTTTCCAAACCCCCCAAGCCCCTTCTAAAACCACCTCAAATTCCCTCAAACCCCCCAAACCTTTTTATAAAGCACCCCAAACCCCCCAAACCCCCAAACCCTTTCCAACCCCCCAAACCTTTTATAAAGCACCCCAAACCCCCAAACCCTTGTATAAACCACCCCAAACCCTTTCCAAACCCCCCAAACCTTTTTGTAAAGCACCCCAAATCCCCCAAGTTCTTTCCAAACCCCCAAACCCTTTCCAAACCCCCAAACCCTTTCCAAACCCCCAGTTCCTTTCCAAAACCCCCCAATTCCTTTCCAAAACCCCCAAGCCATTTCCCAAATCCCCCAAATCCTTTCCAAACCCCCCAAGCCCTTTCCCAAACACCCCCAAAATCTTTCCAAACCCCCCAAACCCTTTCCCAAACCCCCCAAACCCTTTCCAAACCCCTTTAAAAACCACCTCAAATTCCCCCAAACTCCCCCAAACTTTTCATATAAAGCACCCCAACCCCCCAAACCCTTCTATAAACCACCCAAAACCCTTTCCCAAACCCCCACCAAGCCCTTTCCAAACCCCCCGAACCCCTTTAAAAACCACCTCAAATTCCCTCAAACTCCCCCAAACTTTTCATAAAGCACCCCAACCCCCCAAACCCTTCTATAAACCACCCCAAACCCCCCAAACCCTTTTCTAAACTCCCCAGGCCCTTTTCCAAACCCCCCAAACCCCTTTAAAAACCACCTCAAATTCCCCCAAACTCCCCCAAACTTTTTTATAAAGCACCCCAAACCTCCCCAAACCCTTTTTAAAGTCCCCAAGGCCCCTTCCCCACCTGTGGGAGCCCCCGGGCTGCAGCCAGGTGTCGTCCACGGGGGGGGGCACGGGGGTGCTGACGGTGCTGGTGCTGATGTCGCCGATGATGGCGAGCGCCTCGCGCAGCGCGTGGTACATGCGCAGCATCTCCTCCCTGCGCTGCGCCTGCTCGGGGGACTCCTCCATCAGGCTGGCCTGGTCTGAGCCCGAGTACAGGAACGCCAGCAGCTCCCCGTGGATGAAATCCTTGGTCTGAAACAGGATTAGTATGTGATTTGGGGTTTGGGGTTTGCATGGGACCAGCAGCTCCGCGTGGATGAAATCCTTGGTCTGGGAGGGACAGAGATTGGGGTTTGTGTGAGATTTGGGGTTTGTGTGAGATTTGGGGTTTGTGTGAGATTTGGGTTTGTGTGAGATTTGGGGTTTGTGTGAGATTTGGGGTTTGTTTGGGGTCTGGTCTGAGCCCGAGTACAGGAAAACCAGCAGCTCCCTGTGGCTGAAATCCTTGGTCTGGGAGGGACAGAAATTGGGGTTTGTGTGAGATTTGGGGTTAGTGTGAGATTTGGGTTTGTTTGGGGTCTGGTCTGACCCAGAGTACAGGAACGCCAGCAGCTCCCCGTGGATGAAATCCTTGGTCTGAAACAGGCTTTGTGTGAGATTTGGGGTTTGTTTAGAGCCAGCAGCTCCCTGTGGATGAAATCCTTGGTCTGGGAGGGACACAGATTTGGGGTTTGTGTGAGAATTTGGGTTGGTGTGGGGTTAGTCTGTGGTACATGCGCAGCATCTCCTCCCTGCGCTGCGCCTGCTCGGGGGACTCCTCCATCAGGCTGGCCTGGTCTGAGCCCGAGTACAGGAACGCCAGCAGCTCCCCGTGGATGAAATCCTTGGTCTGAAACAGCATTTGTGTGAGATTTGGGGTTTGTGTGAGATTTGGGCTTTGGGGTTTGCATGGGACCAGCAGCTCCCCGTGGATGAAATCCTTGGTCTGGGAGGGACAGAGATTGGGGTTTGTGTGAGATTTGGGGTTTGTGTGAGATTTGGGGTTTGTGTGAGATTTGGGGTTTGTTTGGGGTCTGGTCTGACCCAGAGTACAGGAACGCCAGCAGCTCCCCGATGGATGAAATCCTTGGTCTGAAACAGCATTTGTGTGAGATTTGGGGTTTGGGGTTTGTTTAGAGCCAGCAGCTCCCCGTGGATGAAATCCTTGGTCTGAAACAGCATTTGTGTGAGATTTGGGGTTTGTTTGGGGTTCGTTTGGGGCCAGCAGCTCCCATGAATGAAATCCTTGGTCTGAGAGGGACAGAAATTGGGGTTTGTGTGAGATTTGGGGATTGTTTGGGGATTATTTGGGGTTTGTTTAGAGCCAGCAGCTCCAAGTGGATGAAATCTTTGGTCTGAGGAGAAGAGATTGTGTGAGATTTAGGGTTTGTTTTGGGTTTGTGTGAGAATCTGGGTTTGTTTGGGGCCAGCAGCTCCCCGTGGATGAAATCCTTGGTCTGAAAGGGGATTAGTGTGAGATTTGGGGTTTGGGGTTTGTTTGGGGTTTGGGGCCAGCAGCTCCCCGTGGATGAAATCCCCTGTCTGGATGACAGGAGAGGGATTTTCCTGCTCCCCACCCCCTTTTCCCCCCTTTCCCAGCCCTGTCCCCCTCACATTGTTGATCATGAGGTGCATGATGGTCTTTGGCATCAGGTCCCGGATGGATTTGTTGATGATCCCCACGTAGGAATCCACGAGGTTCCGGATGGTCTCCACCTGCCTCTCCAGCTGGGGGTCCATGGAAAAGGAATTTTCCTGCGCCCCCTCCTCGCTCTCAGTCTGCAAAAACAAAAATTGAATCAATCCTGGATCCCTGTGAATCCCATCCCCATTTTTTTGGGGTGTCCCAGCTCCTGTGGGGTCAATTTGGGGGATTTTTTTTGGGTTTTTGTGCCTGGCCCCCATTTTTTTGGGGTGTCCCAGCTGCTGTGGGGTGAATTTGGGGATTTTTTGGGGGGGTTTTTGTACCTGGTCCTTCTCAGGATAGACCCCAGCCCTGAGGAACGAGGCTTTCCAGCTGTCCACGTCCTCCTGGGAGTCACAGGCCAGCTCGATCTGCCTCAGGTCCTTGTACACGTTCCTGGGGGAGGGGAGGGTGGGCTGGCAGGGAGACCCCAAATCCCAAAAATCCCCCAGGGGTAGGAGGGGCTGGGGTGGGAGGGAGATCCAAAATCCCAAAATCCCCCAGGGGTAGGAGGGGCTGGGCTGGCAGGGAGACCCCAAATCCCAAAAATCCCCCAGGGGTAGGAGGGGCTGGGCTGGCAGGGAGACCCCAAATCCCAAAATTCCTCCAGGGGTAGGAGGGAGGGCTGGGCTGGGAGGAGACCCCAAATCCAAAAAATCCCCCCAGGGGTAGGAGGGGGCTGGGATGGGAGGGAGATCCAAAATCCCAAAATTCCTCCAGGGGTAGGAGGGGCTGGGCTGGGAGGGAGACCCCAAATCCCAAAAATCCCCCAGGGGTAGGAGGGGCTGGGCTGGCAGGGAGACCCCAAATCCCAAAATTCCTCCAGGGGTAGGAGGGGCTGGGCTGGCAGGGAGACCCCAAATCCCAAAAATCTCCCAAATCCCCTTGGAATGCCAGTGGGAATGCAGCTTGGAAGGGTCCAAATCCTGCAGGAATCACCTCCAGTGCCCCAGGGATCACCCTAAACACCCCAAATTCCTTGGGAAACACCCCCAGCACCTCACAGACCACCTCAAACACCCCAAATCCTGCAGGAATCACCCCAAATTCCTTGGGAAACACCTCTGGCACTCCATGGAACACCCCAAACCCTGCAGGAATCACCCTGAACCCCTCTGGGAACACCCCAAATTCCCCAAATCCTGTAAGAAACTCCCTAAACCCTGCAGGGAACATCCCAAACTCCTCTGGGAACACCCCAAACTCCCGAAATCCTTCAGGAAAGACCCAAAAATTCCTTGGAAAACACCTTTGGTACCCCATGGAACACCCCAAACCCTCTGGGAAACACCCCAAATTCCCTGGGAAGCACTTCCAGTGCCCCACAGAACCACCCCAAACACCCCAAACCCTGCTGGAATCACTCCAAACCTCACTGGGAATGTCCCACACTCCCCAAATCCTGCAGGAAACACCCCAAATTCCTCTGGAAATACCTCCAGTGCCCCAGGGAATGCCTCAAACTCCCTAAATCCTGCTGGAAACTCCCCAAATCCTGCAGGAATCACCTCAAATTCCTTGGGAAACACCTCTGGTATCCCATGGAACACCCCAAACCCTGCAGGAATCACCCCAAACCTCACTAGGAACACCCCAAACTCCCTAAATCCTGTAAAAAACACCCTAAATCCTGCAGGAAACACCCCAAACCCCTCTGGGAACACCCCAAACTCCTCAAATCCTGCAAGAAACACCCCAAATCCTTTGGGAATCACCCCGAACCTCTCTGGGAACACCCCCAGAATCCCACAGAAACACCCCAGACTCCCCAAATCCTGCAGGAAACACCCCAAAACCCTCTGGGAACAACCCAAATTCCTTGGAAAACAACCCCAGTGCCCCATGGAATGCCCCAAATACCCCAAATCCTGCAGGAATCACCCTGAACCCGTCTGGGAACACCCCCAGCACCCCAGAGAACCACCCCAGACTCCCTAAATCCTGCAGGAAACACCCCAAACTCCTCTGGGAACACCCCAAATCCTGCAGGAATCACCCCAAACCCCTCTGGGAACACCCCAAAAGCCCCAAATCCTGCAGGAATCACCCCAAACCCTTTGGGAATCACCCCAAACCTCTCTGGGAACAGCCCCAGTACCCCAGAGAACCACCCCAGACCCCCCAAATCCTGCAGGAAACACCCCAAACCCCTCTGGGAACACCCCCAAATCCTGCAGGAATCACCCCAAACTCCTCTGGGAACACCCCAAACACCCCAAATCCTGCAGGAAACACCCCAAACCCTTTGGGAATCACCCTGAACCTCTCTGGGAACACCCCCAGAATCCCACAGAAACACCCCAGAGTTCCTAAATCCTGCAGGAATCACCCTGAACCCCTCTGGGAATGCCCCAGACTCCCCAAATCCTGCAAGAAACACCCTGAACCCCTCTGGGAACACCCCAAAAGCCCCAAATCCTGCAAGAAACACCCCAAATCCTTTGGGAATCACCCCAAACCTCTCTGGGAACAGCCCCAGCACCCCAGAGAACCACCCCAGACCCCCCAAATCCTGCAGGAAACACCCCAAACCCCTCTGGGAACACTCCAAACTCCTTGGGAAACACTTCCAGTGCCTCACAGAACCACCCCAAACACCCCAAATCCTGCAGGAATCACCCCAAACCTCTCTGGGAACACCCCAAATTCCTTGGGAAACACTTCCAGTACCCCAGAGAACCACCCCAGACCCCCCAAACCCTCTGGGAATCACCCCAAATTCCAGCCCCAGCCCCTGCAGAAGCCTCTGCTCCTTTTCCTGCCCCTCTGGGGGCTCCAGGAGGAGCTGGGGGCAGGAAAAGGGGAAAGGGAAACCCCAAAAAAAGGATCCCCCACCTCTGCTCGGTGTTGAAGATGGCAAAGATGTGCTTGGTGGACATGAAGCCCTTCTCCACATCCCTGATCTTCAGGTTGTCCAGGGGCAGCATGTACTTCTTCTCCTTCTCCTGGGGAGGGATTTGGGAATTCCCTGAGTTTGGGGATTCCAGACCCCAAAATCCCACTGGGAAAGGTCCCAGGGAAAAATTCCCTGAATTTGGGAAAGGTCCCATGGATCAATTCCCTGAATCTGGGAATTCCCTGAATTTGGAAAAGGTCCCATGGATCAATTCCCTGAATCTGGGAATTCCCTGAATTTGGAAAAGGTCCCATGGATCAATTCCCTAAATTTGGGAATTCCAGACCCCAAAATCTCACTGGGAAAGGTCCCAGGGAAAAATTCCTTGAGGTTGGGAATTCCCTGAGTTTGGGTAAGGTTCAGTGGATGAATTCCCTAAATTTGGAAAAGGTCCCATGGATCAATTCCCTGAATTTGGAAAAGGTCCCCTGGATGAATTCCCTAAATTTAGAAAATGTCCCATGGATGAATTCTCTGAATTTGGGAATTCCTTGAATTTGGGAAAGGTCCCATGGATTAATTCCCTGGATTTGGGAACTGCAGAACCCAAAATCCCACTGGAAAAGGTCCCATGGATCAATTCCCTGAATTTGGAAAAGGTCCCCTGGGTGAATTCCCTAAATGTGGAAAAGGTCCCAAGGATGAATTCCCTGAATTTGGGGATTCCAGAGACCAAAATCCCACTGGGAAAGGTCCCATGGATCAATTCCCTGAGTTTGGGAATTCCCTGAATCTTGGAATTCCAGAGACCAAAATCCTGCTGGAAAATGTCCCAGGGATGAATTCCCTGAATTAGGAAAATGTCTCATGGATGAATTCCCTGAATTTGGAAAAGCTCCCATGGATCATTTCCCTAAATTTTGAAAATATCCCAGGGATGAATTCCCTGAATTTGGGAACTGCAGATTCCAGATTCCCTCCCCTCACCCTGTTTTTGTGTCTGGAACTCCAAATCCCCATTTTCCCCCATTTCCCCCAAATCCCGATTTTCCCCTATTTCCCCCCAAATCCCAATTTTTCCCCTATTTCCCCCAAATCCCAATTTTCCCCCCAAATCTCAATTTCCCCCATTTCCCCCCAAATCCCCATTTTCCCCCATTTCCCCCAAATCTCAATTTTCCCCCCATATCCAAATTTTTCCCCCTATTTCCCCCAAATCCCAATTTTCCCCCCAAATCTCAATTTCCCCCATTTCCCCCTAAATCCCAATTTCCCCCCAAATCCCAATTTTTCCCCCAATTTCCCCCCAAATCCCCATTTTCCCCCATTTCCCCCCAAATCTCAATTTTCCCCCATATCCAAATTTTCCCCTATTTCCCCAAATCCCAATTTTCCCCCAAATCTCAATTTCCCCCATTTCAGCCCCCCTAAATCCCAATTTCCCCCCAAAGTCCCAATTTTTCCCCAATTTCCCCCCAAATCCCAATTTTTCCCCAATTTCCCCCCAAATCCCCCATTTTCCCCCATTTCCCCCAAATCTCAATTTTTCCCCCCAAATCCCCCCAAATCCCGATTTTCCCCTATTTCCCCCAAATCCCAATTTTCCCCCTATTTCCCCAAATCCCAATTTCCCCCCAAATCCCAATTTTTCCCCAATTTCCCCCCAAATCCCCATTTTCCCCCATTTCCCCCCCAAATCTCAATTTTTCCCCCATTTCCCCCATATCCAAATTTTTTCCCCCTATTTCTCCCCAAATCCCAATTTTTCCCCCCAAATCTCAATTTCCCCCTTCCCCCCAAATCCCAATTTCCCCCCAAATCCCAATTTTTCCCCAATTTCCCCCAAATCCCCATTTTCCCCCCATTTCCCCCCAAATCCCGATTTTCCCCTATTTCCCCCAAATCCCAATTTCCCCCCAAATCCCAATTTTTCCCCAATTTCCCCCCAAATCCCCATTTTCCCCCATTCCCCCCAAATCTCAATTTTCCCCCCATTTCCCCCCATATCCAAATTTTTTCCCCTATTTCCCCCAAATCCCAATTTTCCCCCAAATCTCAATTTCCCCCCATTTCCCCCCTAAATCCCAATTTCCCCCCCAAATCCCAATTTTTCCCCAATTCCCCCCAAATCCCAATTTTCCCCCAAATCCCAATTTTTCCCCCGTTTCCCCCTCACCTCCTGGGTCCTTGTACCAGGACAGGGACTCTGCTGTCAGCACAAACCAATATTCCTTGGAGCCTCCCTTCATGATGCTGATGTTGTTGATGGTCAGCCAGCCCCGGCGGATCACCTGCGGGGTGGGGGCACTCATGGGGATCCCACGGATCTGGGGTGACCCCAAAGCCCAGAGAGCCCATCCCACAGATCTGGGGTGACCCCAAAGCTGAGAGATCAAATCCCACGGATCTGGGTGATCCCAAACCCCAGAGATCCCATCCCACAGATCTGGGTGATCCCAAAGCTGAGAGAGCCCATCCCACAGATCTGGGGTGACCCCCAAAGCTGAGAGATCAAATCCCACGGATCTGGGGTGACCCCAAAGCCCAGAGAGCCCATCCCACAGATCTGGGGTGACCCCAAAGCTGAGAGATCAAATCCCACGGATCTGGGTGATCCCAAACCCCAGAGATCCAATCCCACAGATCTGGGTGATCCCAAACCCCAGAGATCCAATCCCACAGATCTGGGTGATCCCAAACCCCAGAGATCCAATCCCACAGATCTGGGTGATCCCAAAGCTGAGAGAGCCCATCCCACAGATCTGGGTGATCCCAAACCCCAGAGATCCCATCCCAAAGATTTCAGGTGATCTCAAACCCCAGAGAGCCCATCCCACAGATCTGATGTGATCCCAAAGCCCAGAGAGTCAATCCCAAAGATCTGGGGTGATCCTAAAGCTCAGAGATCCCATCCCAAAGATTTGGGGTGACCCCAAACCCCAGAGATCCCATCCCACAGATCTGGGTGATCCCAAACCCCAGAGATCCAATCCCAAAGATTTCAGGTGATCCCAAACCCCAGAGATCCCATCCCACGGATCTGGGTGATCCCAAATCCCAGAGATCCCATCCCACAGATCTGATGTGATCCCAAAGCCCAGAGAGTCAATCCCAAAGATCTGATGTGATCCTAAAGCTCAGAGATCCAATCCCAAAGATTTGGGGTGACCCCAAATCCCAGAGATCCCATCCCACGAATCTGGGGTGATCCCAAACCCAGCAGAGGTTGTTAATGCTCAGCCAGCCCGGCCAGATCACCTGTGGGGTGGGTTATGGGGGATCCCACAGATCTGGGGTGACCCCAAACCCCAGAGACCCAAGGTCACTGTGATCCCAAAGATTTGGGGTGACCCTAAACCCAGAGATCCCATCCCAAACATTTGGGGTGATCCCAAACCGAGCAGATCCTGAACCCCAAAGTCACAGGGACAATCCCACAGTGGGATTTTTGGGGTGACCCCCAGCAGATCCCATGGTTACAGCAGGATCCCACAGTGGGATTTTTGGGGTGACCCCCAGCAGGTCTCACAGGGACAATCCCACAGTGGGATTTTTGGGGTGACCCCCAGCAGATCCTGAGGTCACAGCAGGATCCCACAGTGGGATTTGGGGTGACCCCAGCAGATCCTGAGGTCACAGCAGGATCCCACAGTGGGATTTGGGGTGACCCCCAGCAGGTCCCACAGAAACAATCCCACAGTGGGATTTGGGGTGGCCCCCAGCAGGTCCCACAGGGACAATCCCACAGTGGGATTTGGGGTGACCCCCAGCAGGTCCCACAGGGACAATCCCACAGTGGGATTTTTGGGGTGACCCCCAGCAGGTCCCACCCCACTGCAGCTGTGGGGTCACACCTGGAGCATTCCCAGCTCCCCAAATCCGCCTGGGAGCTCCTGCCTGGGACACCCCAAACCCCAAAACCCCCAAACCCCAAATCTCCAGCACCCCATGGACAGATCCCAGAGCCCAGGACCAGGAATTCCCTTCCCAAACTGGGAATTCCCTTCCCAAACTGGGAATTCCCTCCCAAAACTGGGAATTCCCTTCCCCAAATTGGGAATTCCCTTCCCCCAAACTGGGAATTCCCTTCCCACCATTTTGGGAATTCCTTCCCAAACTGGGAATTCCCTTCCCAAACTGGGAATTCCCTTCCCCACACTGGGAATTCCCTTCCCCACACTGGGAATTCCCTTCCCAAACTGGGAATTCCCTTCCCCAAACTGGGAATTCCCTTCCCAAACTGGGAATTCCCTTCCCCACATTGGGAATTCCCTTCCCAAACTGGGAATTCCCTTTCCAAACTGGGAATTCCCTCCCAGGACCCTTTTCTGGGGTTCCCCTGCCCCACCCTGGGTTAGTGAGGGGTTCAGGCACAGAAAGGGTTAAATGGGACCCCCCCGGTGGCTCCCAAGGGAATTTTGGGGTCCCCCCCCCTGGAATTTGGGGGGTTTGGGATTTTGGGGCTGTTCCAAATTCCCAGCAGGAACCACCTGGGAATTCTGGGGGGGAGGGGAAGGAGAGAGGGCAGAGCTGGGGGAGGGGGGAGGGGGGAGAGCCTGGGGATTGCTGGGAATTGTTGGAATTGTTGGGAATTATTGCAGGGAATTATTGCAGGGAATTGTTGGGAATTATGGCAGGGAGCTGCAGGGAATTATTGGGAATTATTGGGAATTATTGCAGGGAATTGTTGGGAATTATTGGGAATTATTGCAGGGAATTATTGGGAATTATTGCAGGGAACTGCAGGGAATTATTGGGAATTGTTGGGAATTATTGCAGGGAATTGTTGGGAATTGTTGGGAATTATGGCAGGGAATTGTTGGGAATTATTGGGAATTAGGGCAGGGAATTGTTGAGAATTTCAGGGAATTATTGCAGGGAATTATTGGGAATTATTGCAGGGAACTGCAGGGAATTATTGGGAATTACTGGAAATAGTTGCAGGGAATTATTGGGAATAATTGCAGGGAATTATTGCAGGGAACTGCAGGGAATTTCAGGGAAATATTGGGAATTATTGCAGGGAATTACTGGAAATAGTTGCAGGGAATTATTGCAGGGAATTATTGGGAATTATTGCAGAGAATTACAGGTCATTTCAGAGAATTATTGGAAATTATTGGAGGGAATTTCAGGGAATTTTGGGGAATTTCAGGGAATTCCCTTTAAAACCCACAGATTTTGGTGAAATCTGGGCTGGTTTGGAGCCCCCATCCCCAATTTTAATTTCCAATTAATTCCCAATTAATTCCCAATTAATTCCCTGCTCTCCCCCTTCCCATCCCAATCCCGACCCTCAACCAGCCCTGCCTGGAATTTTGGGGGGTTTTTGGCCTTTTCCAGGAACATTTTTGGGGGGTGCTGAGAGGAAATGGAAATGTCTGAAAAATCTGGATTTTGGGGAGGAATAAGAATGTTAATAAAAATAATAATAATTAATAAATAAATAATAAAAAATAAATAAAATAATGAATAAATAAATTATTTAATTAAATAATAATAAAATCTACTGCATTAATCTGATTTTTTTGCATAGGGGGAAAATTAGGGGGCTGTAAATCCCCAAAATTAACCCCCAAAAAAATTTTTTAAAAAAATCCCAAAGTGTGGGTTTGGAAATTATTTCCTCTCAGACATTTCCACGTTCCTGGAATTGCTCAGATCCCAAAAATTGCTGCCCCAGGAGGGAGGAATTTTGATTCCAGAATTCCAAGAAAATTCCAAGGAATTCTGGGGTTGGCAGAGCTTCAAATCCCCCCCAAAAAAAGGGAATTTTGGGGGAGTGAATGAATTTCCAAAGGAAGGAATGGGAAATCTCACAATTTTGGGTTAAAAATAAAAAATTTTGACTTCCCAAAATTTGGGAAAAGCAGGATTGATTTGAATCCCAGCATTTGGAATTCCCAGAATTCCCACCCCAAAAATCCCCAAGTTCAAATCCCAATTTTTCATTTACTACCCCAGCAGCATCCTCCATCCTGGGTGATTTTGGGATTTTTTTGGGAATTCCAGGCAGGGCTGGGGGGTTTTTCCCGCTCTGTGGTACTTACCAGGATCTCCCCCTTTGGGCGTGCAAAATTAAGGGGGGAAAGGGAAAAAAAAGCAAAAACAAGCAAAAAAAAAAGGAAAAATTTAAAAAAACAAAAAAAAAGCAAAAAAAAAAAGCAAAAAAAGCAAAAAAAGAAAAAAAAAAAAAAAGGAAAAAAAGCAAAAAAAGCAAAAAAGGCAAAAAAAGCAAAAAGGGAAAAAAGAGCAAAAAGGAAAAAAAGGGAAAAAAAGGAAAAAAGGGAAAAAAAAGGAAAAAAGGGAAAAAAAAGGAAAAAAGGGAAAAAAAGGCAAAAAAAGCAAAAAGCCAAAAAAAGCAAAAAAAAATTTAAAAAGAAAAAAAAGAGCAAATAAGCAAAAAAGAAGAAAATATGAAGCACGTAAGGAAAAAAAAGCAAAAAAAAAGCAAAAAAAAGCAAAAAAAAAGCATAAAAAAGGAAAAAAGCAAAGAAAAGCAGGAAGAGGAGGTGGGACAGGAAGGAAGAGACAGAGCAGGAAGCAGGAAATGAAAATAAATAAAAAGGGAGGAAAAAGCAGAAAAACAGCAGAAGAAAACCCGTTACATGCTATTAATGATCATTCTGTTAATTAATCTGTTAATTAATTCCACGTGGGAGCCAGGGGGGAGGGGCAGGGCTGCTGCTGCTCGTCCCAAAATTCCTGCAGGGACTCCAAAAATTCCTGCAGGGACACCCAAAATAACCTTGGGAAACCCAAAATAACCTTGGGACATCCTGGAATCCTCAGGGACATCCTGGAATCCTGGGAATTCCAACAGGGAGCAGGAATTCCAACAGAATTCCAAGAGGGAGCAGGAATTCCAATGGGGAGGGAACAAGAATTCCAACAGGAATTCCAACAGGAATCAGGAATTCCAATGGGGATCAGGAATTCCAAAAGATAATTCCACAGGAATCAGGAATTCCAATGGGGGGAAGGAATTCCAACAGGAGCTGGAATTCCAGCAGGGATCAGGAATTCCAACAGGGAAGGAGCAGGAATTTGAACAAGGAGCAGGAATTCCAACAGAGAATTCCAATGGGGAACAGGAATTCCAACAGAGAATTCCAACAGGAATCAGGAATTCTAACAGGAGCAGGAATTCCAACTGGGAGCAGGAATTTCCAATGGGAATCAGGAATTCCAACAGGGAAGGAGCAGGAATTCCAACTGGGAGCAGGAATTCCAACAAGGAGCTGGAATTCCAACAGGGAATTCCAGTGGGGAGCAGGAAATTTCAACAGGGAGCTGGAATTCCAACAGGGAGGGAGCAGGAATTTGAACAAGGACCAGGAATTCCAACAGGGAATTCCAACAGGGAGCAGGAATTTCAATGGGGAGGGAGCAGGAATTCCAACAGGAGCAGGAATTTCCAACAGGGAGCAGGAATTCCAACAGGAATTCCAACTGGGAGCAGGAATTTCCAATGGGAATCAGGAATTCCAATGAGGAGCAGGAATTCCAACTGGGAGCAGGAATTCCAACAGGAATTCCAACAAGGAGCTGGAATTCCAACAGAGAATTCCAGTGGGGAGCAGGAATTCCAACAGGGAGCAGGAATTCCAACAGAGAATTCCAATGGGGAACAGGAATTCCAATGGGGAGCAGGAATTCCAACAGGAATTCCAACAGGGGGCAGGAATTTCCAACAGGGAGCAGGAATTCCAACGAGGATCAGGAATTTCAATGAGGAGGGAGCAGGAATTCCAACAGAGAATTCCAACAGGGATCAGGAATTCCAATGGGGATCAGGAATTTCAACAGAGAATTCCAACAGGAGCAGGAATTTCCAACAGGATCAGGAATTTCCAACAGGAATCAGGATTTCCAACAGGGATTCCAACAGGAGCAGGAATTCCAACAGGAATCCCAGCAGGATCAGGAATTTCTAACAAGATCAGGAATCCCAGCAGGATCAGGAATTTCTAACAAGATCAGGAATTTCTAACAAGATCAGGAATCCCAGCAGGATCAGGAATTTCTAACAAGATCAGGAATTTCTAACAAGATCAGGAATCCCAGCAGGATCAGGAATTTCTAACAAGATCAGGGATTTCCAACAGGAGCAGGAATTCCACCAGGGATGGATCAGGAATTCCAGCAGGATGAGGAATTTCTAACAAGATCAGGAATCCCAGCAGGATCAGGAATTCTGGCCGTACCTGGTTGGGGATCGCTCTCTTCTTGTTGGTCTGCGTGTTCCTCTGCTGAGCACTGGGGGAAAAAAAGGGGGAAAACAGAAAAAAATTGGGAATTTTGGGAAGTGGGGGAGGGAGGGAGCAGAGGCAGGAGGGGCAGAGCAGGTCCCGGGGCAGGCTCTGGAATTCAGCAGATTTGGGGTTTTGGGGACACACCCACCCTGACTTGGGGGATCTGGGGTCCCTGCCTGGATCCCTGGGTGTGGCTGAGCTGGGAGGGGAAATAACTCAGATCCCAAATTCCAGGAGAGGGCTCTGGCTCCCAGATCTGATGGAGGAGCTCCAGGATCCCAAATCCCAGAGCTGAGCTGGGAGGAGAAAATTCCAGGATCCCAAATCCCAGAGCTGAGCTGGGATCCCAAATCCCAGAGCTGAGCTGGGAGGAGAAAATTCCAGGATCCCAAATTCCAGAGGAGAGGGGCTCTGGCTCCCAAATCTGAAGGAGGAGCTCCAGGATCCCAAATCCCAGAGCTGAACTGGGATCCCAAATCCCAGAGCTGAACTGGGAGGAGAAAATTCCAGGATCCCAAATTCCAGAGGAGAGGGGCTCTGGCTCCCAGATCCAATGGAGGAGCTCCAGGATCCCAAATCCCAGAGCTGAACTGGGATCCCAAATCCCAGAGCTGAACTGGGAGCAGGAACTCCCTAAACCCCAGATCCAAAGGAAAATCTCCCCTGGTTCCCAGTTCCAGAGCTGAACTGGGAGCAGGAGCTCCAGGATCCCAAATCCCAGAGCTGAACTGGGAGCAGGAGCTCCAGGATCCCAAATCCAAGGAAAAGTTCCCAGCTCCCAGCCCCGAGCAGGAACTACCCCAGTTCTCCCAGTCCAGCTCTCCCAGTTCTCCCAGTTCAGCTCTCCCAGTTCTCCCAGTTCTCATCTCCCAGCTCTCCCAGTTCCTCCAGCTCTCCCAGTTCTCCCAGTTCAGCTCTCCCAGCTCTCCCAGCTCCAATCTCCCAGCTCTCCCAGTTCAGCTCTCATTTCCCAGTTCAGCTCTCATTTCCCAGCTCCCCAGCTCTCCCAACTCTCCCAGTTCAGCTCTCATTTCCCAGTTCAACTCTCATTTCCCAGTTCAACTCTCCCAGTTCAGCTCTCATTTCCCAGTTCAGCTCTCCCAGCTCTCCCAGTTCAGCTCTCATCTCCCAGTTCAGCTCTCATTTCCCAGTTCAGCTCTCATTTCCCAGCTCTCCCAGCTCTCATTTCCCAGCTCTCCCAGTTCAGCTCTCATCTCCCAGTTCAGCTCTCATTTCCCAGTTCAGCTCTCATTTCCCAGCTCTCCCAGTTCAGCTCTCATTTCCCAGATCTCATTTCCCAGCTCTCCCAGCTCTCCCAGTGCTCCCAGTTCCCCCAGTTGCCCAGCAGGGGCCCGTACCCACCCGGTGGCCGCGCTGGCCGCGGTGGCCACGGGCGACTCAGAGAAACAGCTGGGACAGGAGAGGAGATGGATCCAGGAACAGCAGAGAGCAGGACCGAGATGGAGGAGAGAAAAAAGGGGAAGAGAGGGGAAAAAGAGAAAAAAGGGAAAGAGAAAAAAAAAAAGGGGAAAGGAGAAAAAATAGAAAAAAAAAGGGGAGAGAAAAAAAGGGGAAAGAGAAAAAGGGGAAAGAGAGAAAAAGGGGAAAGAGAGAAAAAGGGGAAGAGAAAAAAAATGGGAAGGAAGAAGAAAGAGAAAAAGGGGAAAAGAGAGAAAAAGGGGAAAAAGAGAAAAAGGGGAGAGAGAAAAAAGGGGAAAGAGAGAAAAAGGGGAAAGAGAGAAAAAGGGGAAGAGAAAAAAAATGGGAAGGAAGAAGAAAGAGGAAAAGGGGAAAGAGAGAAAAAGGGAAAAAGAGAAAAAAGGGGAGAGAAAAAAAGGGGAAAGAGAGAAAAAGGGGAAAGAGAGAAAAAGGGGAAGAGAAAAAAAATGGGAAGGAAGAAAAAAAGGGGAAAGAGAGGAAAACGGTAAAGAAAAGAAAAGGGGAAACAGAAAAAAATGGGGAAAGGAGAAAAAATAAACCAAAAAAAAGGGGAGAGAAAAAAAGAGGGAAAGAGAAAAATAAGGGGAAGGGAGAAAAGGGGAAGAGAAAAAGGAGAAAGAGAGAAAGAAGGGGAAGAGAGAAAAAGGGGAGAGGAAAAAAAAGGGAAGAGGAAAAAAAGGGAAAGAGAGAAAAGGGGGAAAGAGAAGAAAAGGGGAAAGAGAAAAAAAAGGAGAAAAGAGGAAAAAAAGGGGAAGGGAGAAGAAGGGGAAAGAAGAGAAAAAGGGGAAAGAGAAAAAAAAAGGGAAAGAGAGAATAAAAAGGGAAAGAGAAAAAAAAAAAAAAAAAAGAGGAGAAGGGTGGGAATTGAAGGAGGGGGAGGGGCCGCCCTGAACTGGAATTTGGGAACTTCCCAAAATTTGGGGCTGGAGAAGAGCGGGAAAAACCCCCTGGGGATCCACCCCAAATTCCTCATGGGGACCCCAAAAGGAAACCCCAAAGGCTGGGAATTATTCGGGGATTTGGGGATTTTTGGGGATTTTTGGGGATTTGGGGATTTTTGGGGATTTTGGGGGATTTGGGGAGGGACTCACTTGGCGAAGCCGATGAAATCCTCGTGGTTGGTGTTGATGTAGGAGAGCTCGATGTCGATGAGCAGCAGGATCTGAGCGGGGAGAGACGTTTGGGGAGGGAAATTTGGGGTGCAGGGGATGGGCTGGGCCCCCCTGGGGCTGGGTTTGGGGTTTGGGATCTGGGTTTGGGGTTTGGGGCTCCCCTGGGGGCTGGGTTTGGGGTTTGGGGTTTGGGGCTCCCCTGGGGCTGGGTTTGGGGTTTGGGGTTTGGGGGCTCCCCTGGGGCTGGGTTTGGGGTTTGGGGTTTGGGGTTTGGGTTTGGGATCTGGGTTTGGGGGCTCACCTGGGGCTGGGTTTGGGGTTTGGGGTTTGGGGTCTGGGTTTGGGGTCTGGGGTCTGGGTTTGGGGGTCTGGGTTTTGGGGGTCTGGGGCTGAGTTTGGGGTCAGAGCTCACCTGGGGCTGGGTTTTGGGGTTTGGGGCTCACCTGGGGCTGGGTTTGGGGTTTGGGGTTTGGGATCTGGGTTTGGGGTCAGGGCTCACCTGGAGCTGGGTTTAGGGCTGGTTTAGGGCTGGTATAGGGTTCCTTTAGGGCAGGTTTAGGGCTGGTTTAGGGGTTCCTTTAGGGCTGGTTTAGGGCTGGTTTAAGGCTGGTTCAGGGCAGGTTTAAGGTTTGTTTAGGGTCAGTTCAGAGCTGGTTTAAGGCAGGTTCAGGGCTGGTTTAGACCAGGTTCAGGGCTGGTTTAAGGTTTGTTCAGGGTCAGTTCAGAGCTGGTTTAAGGCAGGTTCAGGGCAGGTTCAGGGCTGGTTTAAGACAGGTTCAGGGCTGGTTTAAGGTTTGTTCAGGGCAGGTTCAGGGCAGGTTTAGGGCACGCGTAGGGGCAGGTTTAAGGCAGGTTCAGGGCTGGTTTAAGGTTTGTCCAGGGCAGGTTTAGACCAGGTTCAGGGCAGGTTTAAGGTTTGTCCAGGGCAGGTTTAGGGCAGGCCCAGGGCTGGTTTAAGGTTTGTTCAGGGCTGGTTTAAGGTTTGTTTAGGGCAGGTTTAGACCAGGTTCAGGGGCAGGTTTAAGGTTTGTTCAGGGCAGGTTCAGGGCAGGTTCAGGGCTGGTTTAAGGTTTGTTCAGGAGCAGGTTCAGGGCAGGTTCAGGGCTGGTTTAAAAGGTTTGTCCAGGGTGTCAGAGCTGGTTTAGACCAGGTTCAGGGCAGGTTTAAGGTTTGTCCAGGGCAGGAGTTTAAGGGGCAGGCCCAGGGCTGGTTTAAGGTTTGTTCAGGGCAGGTTCAGGGCTGGTTCAGGGCTGGTTTAAGGTTTGTTTAGGGCAGGTTTAGACCAGGTTCAGGGCAGGTTTAAGGTTTGTTCAGGGCAGGTTCAGGGAGTTCAGGGCTGGTTCAAGGGCTGGTTCAGAGCTGGTTTAGAGGTTCAGAGCTGGTTTAAAGGGCAGCAGGTTCAGGGCTGGTTTAAGGTTTGTTCAGGGCAGGTTTAGACCAGGTTCAGGGCTGGTTTAAGGTTTGTTCAGGGCAGGTCCAGGGCAGGCCCAGGGCCGGCCGGGCTCACCTGGTCCTTGGTCTTGCCCTCCCTCTCGCGGATGTGCGTGGTGACGATGCGCTCCGTCTCCTCCCGCAGCCGCGGGTACGAGCCCAGCTGGGACAGCCACAGAGCGCTGGCACCCCGAAAACCCAAACACCCCAAAAACCCTAAAACCCCAAACCCAAAACCCCAAACCCCCAAATCCCCAAAACCCCAAACACCCCAAACCCCCAAACACCCCAAACCCCAAATCCCCAAACCCCAAAAACCCCAAACCCCAAATCCCCAAACCCCAAACACCCCAAACCCCCAAACCCCAAAAACCCCAAACCCCAAACACCCCAAACCCCACGAGCCCAGCTGGGACAGCCACAGAGCTGGCACCCCAAACACCCAAACCCCAAAACCCCAAAAACCCCCAAACCCCACGAGCCCAGCTGGGACAGCCACAGAGCTGGCACCCCAAACACTAAACCCCAAAAACCCCAAACCCCAAACACCCCAAACCCCAAAAACCCCAAAACCCCAAACCCCAAACACCCCAAACCCCAAACCCCACGAGCCCAGCTGGGACAGCAACAGAGCGCTGGCACCCCAAACACCCAAACCCCAAAAACCCCAAACCCCAAATCCCCAAAACCCCAAACCCCAAAAACCCCAAACCCCAAACACCCCAAACCCCAAACACCCCAAACCCCACAGGCCCAGCTGGGACAGCCACAGAGCTGGCACCCCAAACACCCCAAACCCCAAAACCCCAAACCCCCAAATCCCCAAAACCCCAAACCCCAAAAACCCCCAAACCCCCAAACACCCCAAACCCCAAACACCCCAAACCCCACGAGCCCAGCTGGGACAGCCACAGAGCTGGCACCCCAAACACCCCAAACCCCAAAAACCCCCAGAGCCCCAAAACCCCCAAACCCCAAACCCCAAAAGACCCCAGAGCCCCAAATCCCCAAAAACCCCAAACCCTAAAAACCCCAACCCCCAAATCCCCAAAACCCCAAACCCCAAAACCCCAAACCCCCCAAAAACCCCAAAGCCCCAAATCCCCAAAGCCCCAAAACCCCAAACCCCATGAGCCCAGCTGGGACAGCCACAGAGCTGGCACCCCAAACACCCAAACACCCCAAAAACCCCCAAACCCCAAAATTCCCCAAATTCCCCAAATCCCAAAATTCCCAAATTCCCCAAATCCCAAAATCCCCAAAATTCCGGCTCTGGGACTGCAGGAATTCCCCCCTGGGGAACCCCAATCCCAAAACTGGGATTCCCATTCCCAAAATTTGGATTCCCATTCCCCAAATCCCAGCCAGGATCCCAAATTTTACCAGGAGGGAATTTTGGGGTGGAAAGGGCATGGCCCTTACTGGTGTTACTGGTGTCAGACCAGTCCAGACCAGTACCTTACTGGTGCTCTGTTACTGGTGTCACTGGTGTCACTCGTGCCAGACCAGTCCAGACCAGTACCTTACTGGTGCACTGGCTGTACGGTGTTGATCAGCTCCCTGGATCACCAGGTCCTTACTGGTGTTACTGGTGTGGTGTCACTGGTGTCACTGGTGTCAGACCAGTCCCTGTCACTGGTGTCACTGGTGTCACTGGTGTCACTGGTGTCACTGGTGTCAGACCAGTCCCTGTCACTGGTGTCACTGGTATCACTGGTGCCAGACCAGTCCAGACCAGTACCTTACTGGTGCACTGGCGCATGGTGTTGATCAGCTCCTGGATCACCAGGTCCTTACTGGTGCTCTGTTACTGGTGTTACTGGTGTCACTGGTGTCACTAGTGTCAGACCAGTCCCTGTCACTGGTGTCACTGGTGTCACTGGTGTCACTGGAGTCAGACCAGTCCAGACCAGTACCTTACTGGTGCACTGGCGCACGGTGTTGATCACCTCCTGGATCACCAGGTCCTTACTGGTGTTACTGGTGTGGTGTCATTGGTGTCACTGGTGCCAGACCAGTCCCTGTCACTGGTGTCACTGGAGTCAGACCAGTCCAGACCAGTACCTTACTGGTGTCACTGGTGTCACTGGTGTGTGACCAGTCCCTGTCACTGGTGTCACTGGTATCACTGGTGCCAGACCAGTCCAGACCAGTACCTTACTGGTGCACTGGCTTACCGGTGTTGATCAGCTCCTGGATCACCAGGTCCTTACTGGTGTTACTGGTATCACTGGTGTGTGACCAGTCCCTGTCACTGGTGTCACTGGTGTCACTGGTGCCAGACCAGTCCAGACCAGTACCTTACTGGTGCACTGGCGCACGGTGTTGATCAGCTCCTGGATCACCAGGGTCCTTACTGGTGTTACTGGTATCACTGGTGTGTGACCAGTCCCTGTCACTGGTGTCACTGGTGTCACTGGTGCCAGACCAGTCCAGACCAGTACCTTACTGGTGCACTGGCGCACGGTGTTGATCAGCTCCTGGATCACCAGGTCCTTACTGGTGTTACTGGTATCACTGGTGTGTGACCAGTCCCCTGTCACTGGTGTCACTGGTGTCACTGGTGCCAGACCAGTCCAGACCAGTACCTTACTGGTGCACTGGCATGCCGGTGTTGATCAGCTCCTGGATCACCAGGTCCTTACTGGTGTTACTGGTATCACTGGTGTGTGACCAGTCCCTGTCACTGGTGTCACTGGTGTCACTGGTGCCAGACCAGTCCAGACCAGTACCTTACTGGTGCACTGGCTGCACGGTGTTGATCAGCTCCTGGATCACCAGGTCCTTACTGGTGTTACTGGTATCACTGGTGTGTGACCAGTCCCTGTCACTGGTGTCACTGGTGTCACTGGTGCCAGACCAGTCCAGACCAGTACCTTACTGGTGCACTGGCGCACGGTGTTGATCAGCTCCTGGATCACCAGGTCCACGCACTTCAGGCACGGCTCCTTCAGCTTCACCACCTGCTTCTTGACAATGGCCTCGAACGCCAGGTCCGGGGTGAACAGCCCTGTCCTGGGGCACGGAAAGGGGGCAGGAGGGGAAATAGGGGTCAGGGGCCGAGGGAAATGGGGTCACAGAGAGGGGATATGGGGTCAGGGATGGGGATATGGGGTCAGGGATGGGGATATGGGGGTCAGGGATGAGGGGAAATGGGGTCAGGGACGGGGAAATGGGGTCAGGAGGGAAAGGGGTCACAGAGGGGGAAATGGGGGTCAGGGATGGGGAAATGGGGTCAGGGATGGGAAATGGGGTCAGGAATGGGGAAATGGGGGTCAGGGACGGGGAAATGGGGAAATGGGGTCAGGGATGGGGAAATGGGGTCAGGAGGAGAAAGGGGTCACAGAGGGGGGATATGGGGGTCAGGGATGGGAAATGGGGTCAGGGAATGGGGTCAGGGATGGGGAAATGGGGTCAGGGATGAGGATATGGGGGTCAGGGATGGGGATTAAAATGGGAAATGGGGTCAGGGATGGGGAAATAGGGGTCACAGAGGGGGGATATGGGGGTCAGGGATGGGGATATGGGGTCAGGAATGGGGATATGGGGGTCACAGAGAGGGATATGGGGTCAGGGATGGGGATATGGGGTCAGGGATGGGGTCAGAAATGGGAAATAGGGGTTAGAAATGGGGTCAGGGATGGGGGATATGGGGTCAGGGATGGGGATATGGGGTCAGGAATGGGGTTAAAAATGGGGTCAGGAATGGGGGTTAAAATGGGGGTCAGGGATGGGGATATGGGGTCAGGGATGGGGTCAGGAATGGGGTTAGAAATGGGGTTAGAAATGGGGTTAGAAATGGGGGTCAGGGTTGGGGCAATGGGGGTCAGGAATGGAGTCATGAGTGGGGGTTAAAATGGGGTCAGGAATGGGAAATGGGGTCAGGAATGGGGTTAGACAGGGAAAATGGGGTTAGAAATGGGGTTATAAGGGGGAAAATGGGGGTCAGTAAGGGGGTGGAAATGGGGTTGGGGGAATAAATGGGGTCAGAAAGGGGAAAAACAGGGTCAGAGCAACGGAAATGGGTTCAGGAAAGGGGGAAATGGGGGTCACAGAGAGGGGAAATGGGGTCAGGAACAGGGAAATGGGGGTCAGGAAAGGGGGAAATGGGGTCAGGAAAGGGGAAATGGGGTCACAGAAGGGGAAATGGGGGTCAGGAATGAGGAAATGGGGGTCACAGAGGGGGAAAAAAATGGGGTCAGAGCAGGGGAAATGGGATCAGGGTGGGAAAAGCAGGGTCAGGGCAGGATTGGGGGTGGGATCAGAGCGGGATTGAGATGTGCCCCACCCCAGGGAGCAACTCCCTGACCCCCACAGAACAATCCCCTGACCCCACAGAGCAATTCCTGACCCCACAGAAGAACCCTGCTCGTGCAGGGCAGGATTTGGGATTTGTGCCCGGGGAACACCGACCTGACCCCGTGGATGTTCTTGATGGCGTAGCTGATCTCCCTTCTCAGATCCTTCTCATCAAATTCCATCTGCAGGGAGAGAAAATCAGGAATTTGGGATTGGGAATGGGAATGGGGATGGGGGAATGGGGATGGGAATGGGAATGGGGAATGGGAATGGGAATGGGGAATGGGGAATGGGGAATGGGGGAATGGGAATGGGGAATGGGAATGGGGGAATGGGGAATGGGGAATGGGAATGGGGAATGGGAATGGGAATGGGGAATGGGAATGGGGAATGGGAATGGGGAATGGGAATGGGAATGGGAATGGGGAATGGGAAATGGGAATGGGGGAATGGGAATGGGAATGGGGGAATGGGAATGGGGGAATGGGAATGGGGAATGGGAATGGGGGGAATGGGGGAATGGGGAAATGGGAATGGGGGAATGGGGGAATGGGGAATGGGAATGGGGAATGGGAATGGGAATGGGGGAATGGGAATGGGGAATGGGAATGGGAATGGGGAATGGGAAATGGGAATGGGGGAATGGGGAATGGGGAATGGGAATGGGGAATGGGAATGGGAATGGGGGAATGGGAATGGGGGAATGGGAATGGGAATGGGAATGGGAATGGGGAATGGGGAATGGGGAATGGGGGAATGGGAATGGGGGGAATGGGAATGGCCCAGGAATGGGAATGGGGGAATGAGAATGGGCATGGGGGATGGGGAATCAGGATTTGGGAACTGGGATTTGGGATCTGAGAGTTGGGAATGAGGAATTGGGAACTGGGAACTGGGATCTGGGAGCTGGGAAAGAGGAACTGGGATCTGGGATTTGGGATCTGGGATCTGGGAGTTGGGAAAGGAGCCCTGGCCAGCCCCACCTTGACGAGCTCGAAGGGGAACCTCTCGTGGAAGATGCGATTGATGCGGGCGCCCCCCGACAGCTCCAGCGTGTCCACCTGGTCCCCCGAGCCCTCGATGCGCTTCTCAAAGTCCACCCCGAACTGCTGCACCATCCTGGGCGGGAACACCAGGGGTGAGGGACCCCCAAAATCGGGGACATCCCCAAAATCCCTCCAGCTGGGCCGGGAGAGCAAAAATCCCAAACTGCTGTGGGTGGGGGGGAGAATTCCCACGGGAAGGAATGCAGGGATGGTACTGGGAGCATTCCCAGCAGAGGTTTTCCCAAAAAAAGAGCAATTCCTGCTCCAGGGCCATTCCCCATCCCCATTGTCCATTCCCCGATTCCCAATTCCCATCCCCATTGCCATCCCCTATCCCCATTCCCATTTCCCATTGCCATCCCCATATTCCCATTCCCATTCCTCATCCCCATTCCCCATTCCCATTCCCCATTCCCATTCTCATCCCCATTCCCATTCCCCATTCCCATTCTCATCCCCATTCCCATTTCCCCATTCCCCATTCTCCCATTCCCATTATTCCCATTCCCATTCCCCATTCCCATTTCCCCATCCCCATTCCCACATTCCCATTTCCCCATCCCCATTCCCCCATTCCCATTTCCCATTCCCAGGAATTTTTCCCAGCTGGGAATTCCCCAGGACAGGAACCCACTGCAGCAGAGCTTTGGTTTTCCTGGCAGGATCGTTGGGATGCAAATTCCCATTCCCATTCTCCATTCCCATTCTCATTCCCCATTCCCATTCTCATTCCCCATTTCCCCAAAACCAGGATCTAGGAATTTTTCCCAGCTGGAGTACAGGAACCCACTGCAGCAGAGCTTTGGTTTTCCTGGCAGGATCGTTGGGACAGAAATTCCCATTCCCATTCCCATTCCCCATTCCCCCATTCCCATCCCCATCCCCATTCCCATTCCCCATTCTCCATTCCCCCATTCCCATTCTCCATTCCCATTCCCACATTCCCCATTCCCCATTCCCATCCCCATTCCCATTCCCATTCTCACTCCCATTCCCACATTCCCATTCCCCTTCCCATTCCCATTCCCATTCCCCCATTCCCCCATTCCCCAAAACCAGGATCTGGGAATTTTTCCCAGCTGGAGGAGAGGAACGCACTGCAGCAGAGCTTTGGTTTTCCTGGCAGGATTGTCGGGACAGAAATTCCCATTCCCATTCCCCATTCCCATTCCCCATTCCCATTCCCCATTCCCATTCCCCCATTCCCATTCCCATTCCCATTCCCCCATTCCCCCATTCCCATCCCCATCCCCATTCCCATTCCCCATTCTCCATTCCCATTCCCCATTCCCTATTCCCATTCTCATTCCCATTCCCCATTCCCATTCTCATTCCCACATTTCCCCATTCCCCATTCCCCATTCCCCATTCCCCATTTCCATTCCCCATTCCCATTCCCCATTCCCATCCCCATCCCCATTCCCATTCCCCATTCCCCATTCCCCATTTCCATTCCCATTCCCATTCCCCATTCCCCATTCCCATCTCCCCATCCCCATTCCCATTCCCCCATTCTCCATTCCCCACTCCCATTCTCCATTCCCATTCCCACATTCCCATTCCCATTCCATCCCCATTCCCATTCCCATTCTCACTCCCATTCCCACATTCCCATTCCCATTCCCATTCCCATTCCCCCATCCCCATTCCCTCAAAACCAATTCCCGGGAATTTTTCCCAGCTGGAGGAGAGGAACCCACTGCAGCAGAGCTTTGGTTTTCCTGGCAGGATCATCGGGCCGGAAGTTCTTGAACTCCTGCACGTCCTTCTCCAGGGAGAGCAGCTGGCTCTGCAGCTTGCTGCGCAGCGCCGGCAGCGACTCCCGGATGTGGTTGGTCAGTTGCTGCGGGAACAGCCCGAACTCTCAGCGGGCAGCCCGGATTTGGGCTCTGGGGCGGGGGAAGGGGCCTCACCTGGTTGAGGACCCGCTGCAGGTGCGGGGTGCCCATGCGCTCGGCCATGTGGCGGTAGGCGGGGTGGGACAGGAAGAACTTGCGCTCGGCCGCCAGCGCGGCGCGGATGTCCTTGCGGCCGTCGATGTCCTTCTGGGAGCGGTTCACCACCCCGATGTACCCTGTGGGGAATGGAAATGGGGACACTGGGGACACTGGGAGCACTGGGGACACTGGGAGCACTGGGGCACCAATGTCCTTACGTACGTCGATGTCCTTCTGGGAGCGGTTCACCACCCGATGTACCCTGTGGGGGAATGGAAATGGGGACACTGGGGGCACTGGGACACTGGGAGCACTGGGACACTGGGACACTGGGACACTGGGGACACTGGGGACACTGGGGACACTGGGGCACCAATGTCCCTTGCGTCGTCGATGTCCTTCTGGGAGCGGTTCACCACCCGATGTACCCTGTGGGATATGGAAATGGGGACACTGGGGACACTGGGACACTGGGAGCACTGGGACACTGGGGGGTGATGGAGACAATGGGGACACTGGGGCACCAATGTCCTTGCGGCCATCGATGTCCTTCTGGGAGCGGTTCACCACCCCAATGTACCCTGGGGACACATAAATGGGGACACTGGGACACTGGGGACACTGGGGACACTGGGAGCACTGGGGACACTGGGGACACTGGGAGCACTGGGGACACTGGGGCACCAATGTCCTTGCAGCCGTCGATGTCCTTCTGGGAGCAGTTCACCACCCGATGTACCCTGTGGGGAATGGAAATGGGGACACTGGGGACACTGGGACACTGGGACACTGGGAGCACTGGGACACTGGGGACACTGGGGACACTGGGAGCACTGGGGACACTGGCACACCAATGTCCTTGCAGCCGTCGATGTCCTTCTGGGGCGGTTCACCACCCGATGTATCCTGTGGGATATGGAAATGGGGACACTGGGGACACTGGGAGCACTGGGACACTGGGGACACTGGGGACACTGGGACACTGGGACACTGGGAGCACTGGGACACTGGGACAATGGGGGGACATGGAGAGAGCCAGAGAAGGACACAGGGCAGAGGACACAGAGTGACCTGAGGGGACCCTGGGGACACACACAGGTGACACTGAGGTGACACTCAGGTGTCCCCACCTCTCCTGAGGGGCAGCAGTTTGTTCTCTGAGGGGACACGGGTGTGACACAGGTGACACACAGTGACATTAATGACACACAGGGGACATTAATGACACTCAGGTGTCACACTCAGGTGTCCCCACCTCTCCTGAGGGGCAACAGTTTGTTCTCTGTGACACACACAGGTGACACACAGGTGACACACAGGTGTGACACAGGTGACATTAATGGCACAGGTGACAATGACACAGGTGACAATGCCACCCAGGTGTCCCCACCTCTCCTGAGGGGCTGCAGTTTGTTCTCTGTGACACACACAGGTGACACACAGGTGACACACAGGTGTGACACAGGTGACATTAATGACACAGGTGACACTCAGGTGACACACAGGTGACACAGGTGACAATGTCCCACCTCTCCTGAGGGGCAGCAGTTTGTTCTCTGTGACACACACAGGTGACACAGGTGACACACAGGTGACACTCAGGTGTCACACAGGTGACATTGATGACACAGGTGACACTCAGGTGACACACAGGTGACACAGGTGACAATGTCCCACCTCTCCTGAGGGGCAGCAGTTTGCTCTCTGTGACACACACAGGTGACACACACAGGTGTCACACAGGTGACACAGGTGTCACACAGGTGACACACAGGTGTCACACAGGTGACATTAATGACACAGGTGACAATGACACAGGTGCCAATGTCCCACCTCTCCTGAGGGGCAGCAGTTTGCTCTCTGTGACACACACAGGTGACACACACAGGTGTCACACAGGTGACACAGGTGTCACACAGGTGACACACAGGTGACATTGATGACACAGGTGACACTCAGGTGACACACAGATGACACAGGTGACACAGGTGCCAATGTCCCACCTCTCCTGAGGGGCAGCAGTTTGTTCTCTGCGACACACACAGGTGACACACACAGGTGTCACACAGGTGACACAGGTGACACACAGGTGACACACAGGTGACATTAATGACACAGGTGACACTCAGGTGACACACAGGTGACACAGGTGCCAATGTCCCACCTCTCCTGAGGGGCAGCAGTTTGTTCTCTGTGACACACACAGGTGACACACAGGTGTGACACAGGTGACATTAATGACACAGGTGTCACACAGGTGACACAGGTGACACACAGGTGACACACAGGTGACACACAGGTGACATTAATGACACAGGTGCCAATGACACAGGTGCCAATGTCCCACCTCTCCTGAGGGGCAGCAGTTTGTTCTCTGTGACACACACAGGTGACACAGGGACACACAGGTGACACACAGGTGACACAGGTGACACTCAGGTGTCACACAGGTGACATTGATGACACAGGTGACACAGGTGACACAGGTGACACAGGTGCCAATGTCCCACCTCTCCTGAGGGGCAGCAGTTTGTTCTCTGTGACACACACAGGTGACATTAATGACACAGGTGACACACAGGTGACACTCAGGTGTCACACAGGTGACATTGATGACACAGGTGACACTCAGGTGTCACACAGGTGACACAGGTGTGACACAGGTGTGACACAGGTGACACACAGGTGACACACAGGTGACATTGATGACACAGGTGTCACACAGGTGACACACAGGTGACATTAATGACACAGGTGACACTCAGGTGTCACACAGGTGACAATGACACAGGTGCCAATGTCCCACCTCTCCTGAGGGGCAGCAGTTTGTTCTCTGTGACACACACAGGTGACACAGGTGTGACACAGGTGTGACACAGGTGACACACAGGTGACATTGATGACACAGGTGACACACAGGTGACACACAGGTGACACAGGTGCCAATGTCCCACCTCTCCTGAGGGGCAGCAGTTTGTTCTCTGTGACACACACAGGTGTCACACAGGTGACACAGGTGACACAGGTGACACACAGGTGACACACAGGTGACACACAGGTGACATTGATGACACAGGTGACACTCAGGTGACACTCAGGTGTCACACAGGTGACACAGGTGACACAGGTGCCAGTGTCCCACCTCTCCTGAGGGGCAGCAGTTTGTTCTCTGTGACACACACAGGTGTCACACAGGTGACATTGATGACACAGGTGACACTCAGGTGACACTCAGGTGTCACACAGGTGACACAGGTGACACAGGTGCCAGTGTCCCACCTCTCCTGAGGGGCAGCAGTTTGTTCTCTGTGACACACACAGGTGTCACACAGGTGACAATGACACAGGTGCCAATGTCCCACCTCTCCTGAGGGGGCAGCAGTTTGTTCTCTGTGACACACACAGGTGTCACACAGGTGACAATGACACAGGTGCCAATGTCCCACCTCTCCTGAGGGGCAGCAGTTTGTTCTCTGTGGCACACACAGGTGACACAGGTGACACACAGGTGACATTGATGACACAGGTGACACTCAGGTGACACACAGGTGCCAATGACACAGGTGCCAGTGTCCCACCTCTCCTGAGGGGCAGCAGTTTGTTCTCTGTGACACACACAGGTGACACACAGGTGACACAGGTGACACTCAGGTGACACTCAGGTGTCACACAGGTGACACAGGTGACAATGCCAATGTCCCACCTCTCCTGAGGGGCAGCAGTTTGTTCTCCAGCACGTCCCTGGCGTCGGTGCCCTCGTCCATCAGGTCCAGCTTGGTGATGACCCCGATGGTCCTCAGGCCTGGGGGGACAGTAATTATTAATTTATTTATTCATTAATTAAAGACAACTCATTATAGACAATTCATTAAAGACAATTAATTAACAATTAATTAAAGACAATTAATCTCCTCCTCACCCTGGGGATCCACCTCCTTGGCACTAAAATCCCCAAAACCCCCAAAATCAACCCCCCCAAACCCCCCAAATTAACCCTTTCCTACCCTGGGGATCCCCCCAAACCCCCACATTAACCCTTTCCCACCCTGGGGATCCCCTCCTTGACCCCCAAATCCCCCAAAATCCCCCCAAACCCCCACATTAACCCTTTCCCACCCCAGGGCATCCACCTCCTTGACCCCCAAATCCCCCAAAATCCCCCCAAACCCCCCACATTAACCCTTTCCTACCCAGGGATCCACCTCCTTGACTCCCCAACCCCCCCAAACCCCCACATTAACCCTTTCCTACCCTGGGGATCCACCTCCTTGACCCCAAAATCCCTCAAAATCCCCCAAAAACCCAAATTAACCCTTTCCCCACCCTGGGGATCCACCTCCCTTGGCCCCAAAATCCCTCAAAATCCCCCCTAAAAACCCAAATTAACCCTTTCCTGCCCTGGGGATCCACCTCCTTGAGCCCCAAACCCCCAAAATCCCCCCAAAAACCCAAATTAACCCTTTCCTACCCTGGGGATCCACCTCCTTGACCCCCAAATCCCCCCAAAATCCCCCCAAAACCCCCACATTAACCCTTTCCTACCCTGGGGATCCACCTCCTTGACCCCAAAATCTCTCAAAATCCCCTCAAAACCCAAATTAACCCTTTCCCACCCTGGGGATCCACCTCCTTGACCCCCAAAAATCCCCCAAAAACCCAAATTAACCCTTTCCTACCCAGGGGATCCACCTCCTTGACCCCCCAACCCCCCAAAACCCCCACATTAACCCTTTCCTACCCAGGGGATCCACCTCCTTGACCCCAAAATCCCTCAAAATCCCCCCAAAAACCCAAATTAACCCTTTCCTACCCTGGGGATCCACCTCCTTGGCCATCTTGAGTGCATCTGAGTTGGCCAGGTCCACGTTGGCCGGGGTGACAGCCAGGATCAGGCTGCTGTCCCTGCTGATGAACTGCAGGATCATCTCCCGGATCTGGAACTCGATGTCCTGGGGCTGGTCCCCCACAGGGACCTTGGTGATGCCAGGCAGGTCGATCAGGGTCAGGTTCAGCACTGCAGGGGTTAACATGGGGGGGAATGAGCTCATAAAAATCATCACCAAGTTGTTTTCAGCACAGGTTTTTAATTTTTATAGAATTCCTGTTTGAGAACCTTGGTGATGCCAGGCAGGGCAGTCAGGGTCAGGTTCAGCACTGCAGGGGTTAACATGGGGGGAATTAATTCATAAAAATCATCACCAAGTTGTTTTCAGCACAGGTTTTTAATTTTTATAGAATTCAGGTTTTTTCCCCATTGCTTATTTCATCCTTCAACCTCATTTTAATTTTTAATTTTTATGGAACTCCTGCTTGGAAAGCTCAGACTTCCCTAAAATTCCCCTCTCATGCCTCCTTTTTATCCCAATTTTTCTCTTTTTTTCCTCATTGAGAGGTTCAGACTTTTTAAGATTCACCCTCTAATGCAGAACCCTCAATTTTGATTTTTAATTTTTATAGAATTCCTGTTTGAGAACCTTGGTGTTGCCAGGCAGGGCAGTCAGGGTCAGGTTCAGCACTGCAGGGGTTAACATTGGGGGGAATTAGCTCGTAAAAATCATCATCAATTTAATCTGATTTTTAATCTAATCTGATTTTAAATTCAATCTGATCTTTAATATAATCTGATTTGAAATTCAATCTGATTTTAAATTCAGTATGATTTTAAATTTAATACAATTTTAAATTTAATCGATTTTAAATTTAATCTGATCTTTAATCTAATCTGATTTTAAATCTAATCTGATTTTTAAATTTAATCTGATTTTTAATCTAATCTGATTTCAAATTCCATCTGATTTGAAATTCAATCTGACCTTTAATCTAATCTGATTTCAAATTCAATATGATCTTTAATCTAATCTGATTTAAAATCTAATCTGATTTGCAATTCAATCTGATTTCAAATTCAATATGATCTTTAATCTAATCTGATTTGAAATCTAATCTGATTTGAAATTTAATCTGATTTTAATCTAATCTGATTTTAAATTTAATACGATTTTAATTTTTATCTGATCTTTAATCTAATCTGATTTCAAATTCCATCTGATTTGAAATTCAATCTGATTTTTAATCTAATCTGATCTTTAATCTAATCTGACTGGAAATTCCATCTGATCTTTATTCTACTCTGATTTTTAATCTAATCTGATCTTTAATCTAATCTGACTGGAAATTCCATCTGATCTTTAACCTGATTGGAAATTCCATCTGATCTTTAACCTAATCTGATTGGAAATTCCATCTGATTTTTAATCTAATCTGATTGGAAATTCCATCTGATTTTTAATCTAATCTGATCTTTAATCTAATCTGATTTTTAATCTAATCTGATTGGAAATTCCATCTGATTTTAATCTAATCTGATTGGAAATTCCATCTGATTTTTAACCTAATCTGATTGGAAATCCCATCTGATCTTTAATCTAATCTGATTGGAAATTCCATCTGATCTTTTAACCTAATCTGATTGGAAATCCCATCTGATCTTTAATCTAATCTGATTGGAAATTCCATCTGATTTTAATCTAATCTGATTGTTAATTCCATCTGATCTTTAATCTAATCTGATTGGAAATTCCGTCTGATTTTTATCTAATCTGATTGGAAATTCCATCTGATTTTTAATCTAATCTGATTGGAAATTCCATCTGATTTTAATCTAATCAGATTGGAAATTCCATCTGATTTTTAATCTAATCTGATTGGAGATTCCATCTGATTTTTATCTAATCTGATTGAAAATTCCATCTGATTTTTAACCTAATCTGATTGGAAATTCCACCTGATTTTAATCTAATCTGATTGGAAATTCCATCTGATCTTTAACCTGATTGGAAATTCCATCTGATTTTAATCTAATCTGATTGGAAATTCCATCTGATCTTTAACCTGATTGGAAATTCCATCTGATTTTTATCTAATCTGATTGAAAATTCCATCTGATTTTTAATCTAATCTGATTGGAAATTCCATCTGATTTTAATCTAATCTGATTGGAAATTCCATCTGATTTTAATCTAGTCTGATTGGAAATTCCATCTGATCTTTAACCTGATTGGAAATTCCATCTGATCTTTAATCTAATCTGATTGGAAATTCCATCTGATTTTTAATCTAATCTGATTGGAAATTCCATCTGATCTTTAATCTAATCTGATTGGAAATTCCATCTGATTTTTAATCTAATCTTATCTTTAATCTAATCTGATCTTTAATCTAATCTTATTTTTAATCTAATCTGATTGGAAATTCCATCTGATTTTTAATCTACTCTGATTGGAAATTCCATCTGATTTTTAATCTAATCTGATCTTTAATCTAATCTGATTTTTAACCTAATCTGATTGGAAATCCCATCTGATTTTTAACCTACTCTGATTGGAAGTTCCACCTGATTCCCTGGATCCCAGCCGGATTTTCAAACCCGGGGGAGGGGGAGGGGATCCCTCGCTCCCTGCCCCCCCCGCTTGGATTTCGGGGTGCCCCTCTCACCGTGGGGCGAGTACACGCGCAGGTTGATGGGCACGGGCGAGATGCCCTTGTTGGAGCCCGTCAGGCGCTCGGTCTCCGCCTCGATCTCCTGGCGCACCTCGTCGAAATCCGTGAACTTGCGCGACTTGCAGTGCAGGAACTCGGCGTACTCTGGGCAAGGGCAAAATGTTCATTTTGGGAGAAAATGTGTTCGTTTTGGGAGAGAAAAATTGTCATTTCTGGGAGAGAAAATGTTAATTTTGGGAGAAAAATGTTCATTTTGGGAGAAAAAATGTTCATCTCTGGGAGAAAAAATATTCATTTCTGGGAGAGAAAAAATGTTCGTTTTGGGAGAGAAAATACTCATTTTGGGAGAAAAAAATGTTCATTTCTGGGAGAGAAAAATATTAATTTCTGGGAGAGCTGGGGGCCAGGGTTAAATAAAAATATTAATTTCAGGGAGAAAAAAATATTAATTTCTGGGAGAAAAAATGTTCATTTCTGGGAGAGCTGGGGTTCAGGGTTAAATATATTCATTTCTGGGAGAGAAAAAGTGTTCATTTCTGGGAGAAAAAATGTTCATTTTGGGAGAAAAAAATGTTCGTTTTGGCAGAAAAAATGTTTATTTTGGGAGAAAAAAATATTCATTTCTGGGAGAAAAAAAATGTTCATTTCTGGGAGAGAAAAAATGTTCGTTTCTGGGAGAGAAAAATATTTGTTTTGGGAGAAAAAATGTTCATTTTGGGAGAAAAAAATGTTAATTTTGGGAGAAAAAAATGTTCGTTTTGGGAGAGAAAATGTTCGTTTCTGGGAGAAAAATGTTCATTTCTGGGAGAAAAAAATGTTCATTTCTGGGAGAGCTGGGGTTCAGGGTTAAATAAAAATGTTCATTTCTGGGAGAGAAAAAATATTCATTTCTGGGAGAGAAAAATGTTCATTTCTGGGAGAGCTGGGGGCCAGGGTTAAATAAAAATATTGATTTCTGGGAGAAAATAATGTTTATTTCTGGGAGAGAAAAAAATGTTCATTTCTGGGAGAGCTGGGGTGCAGGGTTAAATAAAAATGTTCATTTCTGGGAGAGAAAAAATGTTCATTTCTGGGAGAGCTGGGGTGCAGGAATAAATAAAAATGTTCATTTCTGGGAGAGAAAAAATGTTCATTTCTGGGAGAGCTGGGGGCCATGGGTCCAGGGTTAAATAAAAATATTCATTTCTGGGAGAAAAAAATGTTCATTTCTGGGAGAGAAAAAATGTTCATTTCTGGGAGAGAAAAAAATATTCATTTCTGGGAGAGAAAAATGTTCATTTCTGGGAGAAAAAAATGTTCGTTTTGGGAGAAAAAAATGTTCATTTCTGGGAGAGAAAAAATGTTCATTTTGGGGAGAGAAAAAATGTTCATTTCTGGGAGAAAAAATATTCATTTCTGGGAGGAAAAAATGTTCATTTCTGGGAGAAAAAAAATGTTCATTTCTGGGAGAGCTGGGGGCCAGGGTTAAATAAAAATATTGATTTCTGGGAGAAAATAATGTTCATTTCTGGGAGAAAAAAATATTCATTTCTGGGAGAAAAAAATGTTCATTTCTGGGAGAGAAAATATTCATTTCTGGGAGAAAAAAAATGTTCATTTCTGGGAGAGAATGGGGAATAATGGGAATGGGAATGGGAATGGGGAATGGGGAATGGGGGAATGGAAGGGGAATGGGGAATGGGAATGGGGAATGGGGAATGGGGAATGGGAAATGGGAATGGGAATGGGGAATGGGGAATGGGGAATGGGAATGGGAATGGGAATGGGAATGGGAATGGGAATGGGAATGGGAATGGGAATGGGAATGGGAATGGGGAATGGGGAATGGGGAATGGGAATGGAATGGGAATGGGAAATGGAATGGGAATGGAATGGGAATGGGAATGGGAATGGGAATGGGAATGGGGAATGGGAATGGGAATGGGAATGGGAATGGAATGGGAATGGGAAATGGAATGGGAATGGGAATGGGGAATGGGAATGGGGAATGGAATGGAATGGAATGGAATGGGGGAATGGAATGGAATGGGGAATGGAATGGAATGGAATGGAATGGAATGGGAATGGAATGGAATGGAATGGGAATGGAATGGGAATGGGAATGGGAATGGAATGGAATGGGAATGGAATGGAATGGGAATGGGAATGGGAATGGGGAATGGGAATGGGAATGGGGAATGGGAATGGGAATGGGGAATGGGAATGGGAATGGGAATGGAATGGGAATGGAAATGGGAATGGAATGGAATGGGAATGGGAATGGAATGGGGAATGGGAATGGGAATGGGAATGGAATGGGGAAATGGGAATGGGAATGGAATGGGAATGGGAATGGGAATGGGAATGGGAATGGGAATGGAATGGGAATGGGAATGGGAATGGAATGGAATGGAATGGGAATGGAATGGGAATGGGAAATGGAATGGAATGGAATGGAATGGAATGGAATGGAATGGAATGGAATGGAATGGAATGGAATGGAATGGAATGGGAAATGGAATGGAATGGAATGGAATGGGAATGGAATGGAATGGAATGGGAATGGGAATGGGAATGGGAATGGGAATGGGAATGGGAATGGGAATGGGAATGGGAATGGGAATGGGAATGGGAATGGGAATGGGAATGGGAATGGGAATGGGAATGGGAATGGGAATGGAATGGAATGGAATGGAATGGAATGGAATGGAATGGAATGGAATGGAATGGAATGGGAATGGAATGGAATGGAATGGAATGGAATGGAATGGGAATGGGAATGGGAATGGAATGGGAATGGAATGGAATGGGAATGGAATGGAATGGAATGGGAATGGAATGGAAATGGGAATGGGAATGGAATGGAATGGAATGGAATGGAATGGGAATGGGAATGGAATGGAATGGGGAATGGGAATGGAATGGAATGGAATGGAATGGGAATGGAATGGAATGGAATGGGAATGGGAATGGAATGGGAATGGGGAATGGAATGGGAATGGGAATGGAATGGAATGGGAATGGGAATGGAATAATGGGAATGGGAATGGAATGGAATGGAAATAGGGAATGGGAATGGAATGGAATGGAATGGAATGGAATGGGACCCCCTGTGGACCCTGCTAGAGGAAGATGGAGCGACAGGAAGGACGGAGCCTGGGTGGAAAGGCATGGAGATGGATCAATCAACCAACACACTCACTGACTCCTGCAGAGTCCTGGCATGAAAAGGTGGATCAATAAATGAGTTGGTCCCATCGATTTCTGCAGAGCCCTGGGATGAAAGGCAGGAAAATCAGGAAATTCCCACAGACCCCTAGGGAAAATCTACTGGGAGGGGTGGGGAAGATTTCTGCCTGGAAAAGAGGGAAATTTGGGCTGGGAATGGGGAGTGACGAGGAGGGAATTCCAAAATCCCAGAATCCCAGGATTTCAGCTGGGTTTGGGAATTCCAGCTGAGTTTGGGAATTCCAGAATCCCAGAATTCCAGAATAATTCCAGCTGGGTTTGGGAATTCCAGAATTCCAGAATAATTCCAGCTGGGTTTGGGAATTCCAGAATTCCAGCTGGGGTTGGGAATTCCAGCTGGGTTTGGGAATCCCAGAATCCCAGAATAATTCCAGCTGGGTTTGGGAATCTAGAATCCCAGAATACTCCCAGCTGGGGTTTGGGAATCCCAGGATTCCAGTTGGGGTCGCAGAATCCCAGGATTCCAGGATTCCAGCTAGTTGGGAATTCCAGGATTCCAGAATACCCAGCTGGGTTGGGAATCCCAGAATCCCAGAATAATTCCATCTGGGTTTGGGAATTCCAGGATTCCAGAATTACAGCTGAGGTTGGGAATCCCAGGATTCCAGCTGGGTTTGGGAATCCCAGAGTAATTCCAGCTGGGGTTGGGAATTCCAGGATTCCAGAATAATTCCAGCTAGGGTTGGGAATCCCAGAATTCCAGCTGGGTTTGGGAACCCCAGGATTCCAGAATTCCATCTGAGTTTGGGAATTCCAGAATCCCAGAATAATTCCAGCTGGGGTTGGGAATTCCAGAATAATTCCAGCTGGGTTTGGGAATCCCAGAATTCCATCTGGGGTTGGGAATCCCAGGATTCCAGGATCCCAGAATAATTCCAGCTGGGGTTGGGAATCCCAGGATTCCAGAATCCCAGAATAATTCCAGCTGGGGTTGGGAATCCCAGAATTCCAGCTGGGTTTGGGAATTCCAGAATCCCAGAGTAATTCCAGCTGAGTTTGGGAATCCCAGGATTCCACAATAATTCCAGCAAGTGATTGTGAATCCCAGGATTCCAGAATCCCAGAGTAATTCCATCTGGGTTGTGAATCCCAGGATTCCAGGATTCCAGCTGGGTGGTGAATCCCAGGATTCCATCTGGGTTTGGGAATCCCAGGATCCCAGAATAATTCCAGCTGGGTTTGGGAATTCCAGAATCCCAGAATAATTCCAGCTGGGGTTTGGGAATTCCAGGATTCCAGCTGGGGTTGGGAATCCCAGGATTCCAGGATTCCAGCTGGGGTTGGGAATTCCAGGATTCCAGAATAATTCCAGCTGGGGTTGGGAATCCCAGAATCCCAGAATAATTCCAGCTGGGTTTGGGAATTCCAGGATTCCAGAATAATTCCAGCTGGGGTTGGGAATCCCAGAATTCCAGCTGGGTTTGGGAACCCCAGGATTCCAGAATTCCATCTGAGTTTGGGAATTCCAGAATCCCAGAATAATTCCATCTGGGTTGTGAATCCCAGGATTCCAGGATTCCATCTGGGGTTGTGAACCCCAGGATTCCAGCTAGGGTTGTGAATCTCACAATAATTCCAGCTGGGTTGTGAATCCCAGAATCTCACAATAATTCCAGCTGGGTGGTGAACCCCGGGATTCCAGGATTCCATCTGGGTGGTGAACCCCGAGATTCCAGCTCAAGGCTGGGGTGACTCCGTGGGCTCCTGGCCCTGCTCTGGGGGTGCCGAGTCCGAATCAATCAAACCCCCGGGATCAATCAAACCCTCACTGAATCAATCAAACTCACTGAATCAATCAAACCCCCGGGATCAATCAAACTCCCCGCCTGGATCAATCAAACCCTCACTGAATCAATCTCAAACCCCGCCTGAATCAATCAAACCCCGCCTGGATCAATCAAACCCTCATGGGATCAAACTCCCACTTGGATCAATTCAAACCCCTGCCCAGAATCAATCAAACCCTGCCCAGAATCAATCAAACCCCCGCCTGGATCAATCTCAAACCCTCGCCTGGATCAATCAAACTCGCCTGGATCAATCAAACCCCGCCTGAATCAATCAAACCCCCGCCTGGATCAATCAAACCCCCGCCCGGGATCAATCAAACCCCGCCCAGAATCAATCAAACCCCCGCCCCGGGATCAATCAAACCCCGCCCGGGATCAATCAAACCCCGCCCGGGATCAATCAAACCCCGCCCGGAATCAATCAAACCCCGCCCGGGATCAATCAAACCCCGCCCGGGATCAATCAAACCCCCGCCCGGGATCAATCAAACCCCACTGAATCAATCAAACCCCGCCTGAATCAATCAAACCCCCCGGGATCAATCAAACCCCGCCCCCAGAATCAATCAAACCCCCAGCCCGGGATCAATCAAACCCCACTGGATCAATCAAACCCCGCCCGGGATCAATCAAACCCCTACCGGGATCAATCAAACCCCGCCTGATCAATCAAACCCTACCGGGATCAATCAAACCCTCACTCGAATCAATCAAACCCCCGCCCCCGGGATCAATCAAACCCCTAGCCCGGGATCAATCAAACCCCGCCCCAGAATCAATCAAACCCCCGGGATCAATCAAACCCCCGCCTGATCAATCAAACCCTTCGGGATCAATCAAACCCCAGAATCAATCAAACCCGCCTGGGATCAATCAAACCCCGCCCGAATCAATCAAACCCCCGCCTGATCAATCAAACCCCGCCTGGGATCAATCAAACTCCCCACTGATCAATCAAACCTCTACCGGGATCAATCAAACCCTCACTGAATCAATCAAACCCCTCTGGGATCAATCAAACCCCTCACTGAATCAATCAAACCCCTACCGGGATCAATCAAACCCCTACCGGGATCAATCAAACCCCGCCTGAATCAATCAAACCCCCGCCCGGGGATCAATCAAACCCTACCGGAATCAATCAAACCCCGCCCGGGATCAATCAAACCCCGCCCGGGATCAATCAAACCCCGCCCGGAATCAAATCCCACCCGGCAGCTCGGGGCAGGGAGGGGCCGGAGGGGAACCCGGGAATGAGGCGGGGAGGGCGGCAGGGGGAGCCCAGGGACGGGATGATCCTAAAGGAATGGGGTGACCCCACAGGAATGGGGTGGAATTTGAGTGATCCCACAGGAATGGGGTGATCCCAACCCTGATCCCACAGAAACGGGGTGATTGCGGCCCTGATCCCACAGAAATGGGGTGATCCAAAAGGAATGGGGTGACCCCACAGAAATGGGGTGATCCTAAAGGAATGGGGTAAGCCCTCGGGAATGGGGTGAGCCCTCGGGAATGGGGTGAGCCCAAACCTGATGCCACAGAAATGGGGTGATCCTAAAGGAAATGGGGTGATCCTAAAGGAATGGGGTGATCCCACAGGAACGGGGTGATCCCACAGGAACGGGGTGATCCTAAAGGAAATGGGGTGAGCCCGAAGGAAATGGGGTGAGCCCAGGGAATGGGGTGATCCTAAAGGAATGGGGTAAGCCCTCGGAATGGGGTGAGCCCAAACCTGATCCCACAGAAATGGGGGTGACCCCACAGGAATGGGGTGAGCCCAAAGGGAATGGGGTGAGCCCAAAGGAAATGGGGTGAGCCCACGGGAATGGGGTGAGCCCAGGGAATGGGGTGAGCCCAAAGGAAATGGGGTGAGCCCACGGGAATGGGGTGATCCCAATCCTGATCCCACAGAAATGAGATTTCCTACTCCAGACCTTGACCCCACAGAAATGGGGTGATCCCAAATAAATGAGGTGACGCCAACCCTGTGTCCCAAAGGAATGAGGGGATCCCAAAAAAATGAGGGGATCCCAAACCTGATCCCAAATAAAGGGGGTGATCCCAATCTTGACCCCACAGAAATGAGGGGATCCCAAATAAATGGGGTGACCCCAAACCTGATCCCAAAGAAATGAGGGGACCCCAGCCCTGAACCTACAGAAATGAGGTGATCCCACAGGAATGGTGTGATCCCAAGGGAATGGGGTGATCCCAGATCTGATCCCAAAGAAATGAGGTGATCCCAAAGGAATGAGGGGATCCCAACCCTGATCCCAAAGAAATGAGGTGATCCCAAAGGAATGAGGGGATCCCAACCCTGATCCCAAAGAAATGAGAATTCCTACTCCAAACCTTGACCCCACAGAAATGGGGTGATCCCACAGAAATGGGGTGATCCCAAAGAAATGGGGTGATCTCCTCCTCCCAGCCCTGATCCCACAGAAATGAGATTTCCTACTTCAAACCCTGATCCCACAGAAATGAGATTTCCTTCTCCAAACCCTGACCCCACAGAAATAGGATGACCCCAATCCTGACCCCACAGAAACGAGGGAATCCCAAATAAATGAGGGGATCCCACAGAAATGGGGTGACCCCAGCCCTGATCCCAAATAAATGGGGTGATCCCAATCTTGACCCCACAGAAATGAGGGGATCCCAAACCTGATCCCAAATAAAGGGGGTGACCCCAATCCTGACCCCACAGAAATGAGGGGATCCCACAGGAATGGGTTATCCCAAACCTGATCCCAAATAAACGGGGTGATCCCATTTCTGACCCCACAGAAATGAGGGGATCTCAAATAAACGGGGTGATCCCATTTCTGACCCCACAGAAATGAGGGGATCTCAAATAAACGGGGTGATCCCATTTCTGACCCCACAGAAATGAGGGGATCCCAAATAAAGGGGGTGACCCCAAACCTGATCCCAAATAAAGGGGGTGACCCCAATCCTGACCCCACAGAAATGAGGGGATCCCACAGGAATGGGTTATCCCAAACCTGATCCCAAATAAACGGGGTGATCCCATTTCTGACCCCACAGAAATGAGGGGATCTCAAATAAACGGGGTGATCCCAAACCTGATCCCAAAGGAATGAGGGGACCCCAAATAAAGGGGGTGATCCTAAATAAATGAGGGGACCCCACAGGAATGGGGTGATCCCAAACCTGATCCCAAATAAAGGGGGTGATCCCAATCCTGACCCCACAGAAATGAGGGGACCCCAAAGAAATGGGGTGACCCCAGTCCTGACCCCACAGAAACGAGGGGATCCCAAATAAAGGGGGTGACCCCAAACCTGACCCCAAATAAAGGGGGTGACCCCAATCCTGATCCCAAATAAATGGGGTGACCCCAATACTGACCCCACAAAAATGAGGGGATCCCAAATAAAGGGGGTGACCCCAGCCCTGATCCCAAATAAAGGGGGTGACCCCAAACCTGATCCCAAATAAACGGGGTGACCCCAGCCCGACCCCACAGGAATCTGCCCCTCCCCTTTTCCCGCAGCAGTTCCGGGAATTCCGGGAATTCCGGCTCCCTCCCTGTCCGGATCCCGCCCCGGTGACGTCACGGTGACGTCACCGGCCCAGGTGTGCCGGGGGGGGCGCAGGTGTGACCGGGACAAAGGGCGGGAACTCCCCAAACCCGGGAAACCTGCGGGGAAACACCCGCGCTGGGCGTGGCCCTGCCGGACCCCGCCCCGTTCCGACTGTCCTAAAATTCCGGATTGTCCTAAAATTCCGGATTGTCCCCCCAAATTCCTGATTGTCCCTCCCAAAATTCGGATTGTCCCCCACAAAATCCTGATTGTCACCCAAAATTCCGGATTGTCCCCCAAATCTCGGATTGTGCCTCCCAAATTCCTGATTGTCCCCCCCAAAATTCGGATTGTCCCCCAAATTCGGATTATCCCCCAAATTCCTGATTGTCCCCCAAAATTCCTGATTGTCCCCCCAAATCTCGATTGTCCCCCAAATTCCTGATTGTCCCCCAAAATTCCTGATTGTCCCCAAATTCCTGATTGTCCCACAAAATTCGGATTGTCCCCCCCCAAATTCTGCCAAAATTCCTGATTGTCCCCCCCCAAATTCGGATTGTCCCCCCAAAATTCCTGATTGTCCCCCCAAATTCGGATTGTGCCCCCAAATTCGGATTGTCCCTCCCAAATTCTGCCAAAACTCCTGATTGTCCCCCCCAAATTCCTGATTGTCCCCCAAAATTCCTGACTGTCCCCCCCAAACTCTGCCAAATCCCACTGACCCCAAACCCGGGGGGCTCAGCACCATTTGGGGGGCTCAGCACCATTTGGGGGCTCAGCACCATTTGGGATTAGAGATTCAGACCCAAAATCCCACTAAATTTAGAGACTGAGGCCCAATATACCATTAAATTTGGGCACTCAGACCCAAAATCCCACTGAATTTGGAGATTCAGACCCAAAATCCCACTGAATTCAGAGATTCTGACCCAAAATTCCACTGAATTTAGAGATTCAGACCCAAAATCCCACTGAATTTAGAGATTCAGACCCAAAATCTGATTGAATTTGGAGATTGAGGTTCAAAATCTTTCCAAATTCAGAGACTGAGACCCAACATTCCTATAAATCTGAGGATTGAGGCCCAAATTCCTCCCAATTTGGGAAATTCGTGGATTTTGGGATTTCCCAGCCCAATCCAGGTTTCTCCGAGGGATTTTGGGCACAGAATCCCCCTCAGGATTCCCTCCCTGTGCGTTTTGAGGGTAAAAAAACAAAAAAACCGGGACCAGGGCTTGGTGATGGCTCAGAAAAACCAAAATAAATCTCCAAGAGCTGCAAAAATCAAAAGTCAACCTCAGCCAGGGGCAGATTTCGATCAGATTTCGATCGTGGATCCGTGTGGGTCGTTGGGAAAATCAGAACAGCCCTGAGGGTTTGGAATTTGTGAAAAAATAAAAATATTGAAAAAAAAATATAGTTATAATTAAAAAAAGTCCTGCTCAGCCACTTTGAGGGGAGAATCCCAAAATTGCTCCCAAAATTTGGGGTGACACAGGCAGAGTCCCTCGCTGTCACATGGCAGAGGGTGTAATTAACCCTAATTAGCATCTCGGAGGGGTTTCATTAGCAGGGGTGGTAATTACAGGGTGCCAGAATTCCAGGGGTTCAGGATGGGGAATAAATCAAATGTTTGCAGCCCTGCGTGGTGGAAAATGGCCCCAAATTCAGGGTGGGAATTCGAGGGGATGGAAGGGGAAGGGATGGAGCCCAGTCTGGGAGTGGGGCAGAGCTGAGCTACGGGGCACAGAGCTGAGTCATGGGGGGCAGAGCCCATCCATGGGGCACAGAGCTGAGCTATGGGCACAGAGATAAACCATGGGCACAGAGGTGATCTATGGGCACAGAGATGAGCTATGGGGCACAGAGCTGAGCTATGGGCACAGCCAGAGGGGCACAGAGCTGAGCTATGGGCACAGCCAGAGGGGCACAGAGCTGAGCTATGGGCACAGAGCTGAGCTATGGGGCACAGCCAGAGGGGCACAGAGCTGAGCTATGGGGCACAGAGCTGAGCTATGGGCACAGCCAGAGGGGCACAGAGCTGAGCTATGGGGCACAGAGCTGAGCTATGGGCACAGCCAGAGGGGCACAGAGCTGAGCTATGGGCACAGAGCTGAGCTATGGGGGGCAGAGCTGAGCCATGGGCACAGCCAGAGGGGCACAGAGCTGAGCTATGGGGCACAGAGCTGAGCTATGGGGCACAGCCAGAGGGGCACAGAGCTGAACTACGGGCACAGAGCTGAGCTATGGGGCACAGAGCTGAGCCATGGGGGGGCAGAGCTGAGCTATGGGCACAGCCAGAGGGGCACAGAGCTGAGCTATGGGGGCAGAGTTGAGTCATGGGGGGCAGAGCTGAGCTACGGGCACAGCCAGAGGGGCACAGAGCAGAGCTATGGGCACAGAGCTGAGCCATGGGGCACAGAGCTGAGCTATGGGCACAGAGCTGAGCCATGGGGCACAGAGCAGAGCTATGGGCACAGAGCTGAGCCATGGGGCACAGAGCTAAGCCATGGGCACAGAGCTGATCCACGGGGCACAGAGCTGATCCATGGGGGCACAGAGCTGATCCACGGGGCACAGAGCTGATCCATGGGGCACAGAGCTGAGCTATGGGCACAGAACTGAGCCACGGGGCACAGAGCTGAGCCATGGGCACAGAGCTGAGCCATGGGGCACAGAGCTGAGCCATGGGCACAGAGCTAAGCCATGGGCACAGAGCTGAGCTATGGGCACAGAGCTGAGCCACGGGGCACAGAGCTGAGCCACGGGGCACAG